>JANJGN010000028.1:5433796-5831296 GCA_026770705.1 Isurus oxyrinchus | reverse complement strand
GATAAGTTGAGAGTTTGTTTGAATATCAAAGGGAAGTCAGAGGTAACAAGAGACATGTTTGCATCTTGCAGGAGTTCCAGTAGGTAAATAAAGGTGGGGATATTATATTTTATTGATCTGAAAGCAGAGAAAAATAGAAACATGAAATATTTTATATTTGGAAGGATTTGAGTTTCAAAGAGATGTGAGAACAATGGAACCTGAGGTGAAAGAGGGAAAAAGGTATTTTAGAGTTACTGTGGGAAGCTTAAGGTAGCTGTTGGCTGTGTGAGGAAAATTTCCTGGAAACAGCTCTAGTCTGTGAGAAAATGCAGTTTGAATCAGCTGTCCAGTCAAGCCAGAAAAGTCTTGGGCTGCAACAGCAGAGTGGAAGGGAGTTTAAGAGGTCATGTGGGGTGATTTTATTAAAGCTACAGCAGTTTGCCTTGGGTAATATTACTGGCTGTATTTAGTTAAACATCTATAAGGGAGTGCAGCCTGGAAGGTGTTTACTTATGGGTCTGACCAAGTAGGGAGCTTTTTGGGGAATGTTTTGTAACACTAATTTTAGCTGCAACTGTAATCTTGTGTGCTTAAGTTTTCTTTTATTCTTGTTAATAAAACTTGTACTTTTACTCTTTAAAATCCCAAATGTGTTACAGGACTTCTTGCAGCTGAGATTTGTATGTTTTCTTTTTACCTTCAGAATACAAGACAAGGTTGTGGCCTGTAAATCAAGTTTCCCTCTGGGCAATTAACATCGGCTGTGGTGATAGCAGTGGTCTAGACGGATGACGGGGGCTTCTCTTCCTTGACGCTGTTACTCAGTTACTGTCACTTTACATGTTGAACAACAATTTGCATTTAGACAGCACCTTTAACATTGTAAAACATCAAAACATTTTATTTTCAAACAAACTTTGACACAGAATCACAAAGAACATATTGGGACGGTTGAAAAAAGTTTGGTAAAGAGGGAAGCCTTTAAGGAGCACCTAAATAGGAGAGCGAGGTAGAGAAGTGGAGAGGCTGACGGAGGGAATTCCAGAACTTGTGACTGAGGCAGCTGAAGACAGGGCTGTCAAAGCTGTAGTGATAAAAATTGGGGATGCTGAAAAGACCCAAAATAGAGGAGCATAGAGAACCCAGAAGGCAGTAGGGCTGGAGGAGGTTACAGAGATAGGGAGTTGTGTGGAGCAGAGGGGGTTACAGAGATAGGGAGGGGTGTAGAGTGGAGGGGGTTACAGAGATAGGGAGGGGTGTAGAGTGGAGGGGGTTACAGAGATAGGGAGGGGTGTAGAGTGGAGGCGGTTACAGAGATAGGGAGGGGTGTAGAGTGGAGGGGGTTACAGAGATAGGGAGGGGTGTAGAGTGGAGGGGGTTACAGAGATAGGGAGGGGTGTAGAGTGGAGGGGGTTACAGAGATAGGGAGTTGTGTGGAGCAGAGGGGGTTACAGAGATAGGGAGGGGTGTAGAGTGGAGGGGGTTACAGAGATAGGGAGGGGTGTAGAGTGGAGGGGGTTACAGAGATAGGGAGGGGTGTAGAGTGGAGGCGGTTACAGAGATAGGGAGGGGTGTAGAGTGGAGGGGGTTACAGAGATAGGGAGGGGTGTAGAATGGAGGGGTTTACAGAGATAGGGAGGGGTGTAGAGTGGAAGGGTTTACAGAGATAGGGAGGGGTGTAGAGTGGAGGGGGTTACAGAGATAGGGAGGGGTGTAGAGTGGAGGGGGTTACAGAGATAGGGAGGGGTGTAGAGTGGAGGGGGTTACAGAGATAGGGAGGGGTGTAGAGTGGAGGGGGTTACAGAGATAGGGAGGGGTGTAGAGTGGAGGGGGTTACAGAGATAGGGAGGGGTGTAGAGTGGAAGGGGTTACAGAGATAGGGAGGGGTGTAGAGTGGAGGGGGTTACAGAGATAGGGAGGGGTGTAGAGTGGAGGGGGTTACAGAGATAGGGAGGGGTGTAGAGTGGAGGGGGTTACAGAGATAGGGAGGGGTGTAGAGTGGAGGGGTTTACAGAGATAGGGAGGGGTGTAGAGTGGAGGGGGTTACAGAGATAGGGAGGGGTGTAGAGTGGAGGGGTTTACAGAGATAGGGAGGGGTGTAGAGTGGAGGGGGTTACAGAGATAGGGAGGGGTGTAGAGTGGATGGGGTTACAGAGATAGGGAGGGGTGTAGAGTGGAGGGGGTTACAGATAGAGGGAGGGGTGTAGAGTGGAGGGGGTTACAGAGATAGGGAGGGGTGTAGAATGGAGGGGTTTACAGAGATAGGGAGGGGTGTAGAGTGGAGGGGGTTACAGAGATAGGGAGGGGTGTAGAGTGGAGGGGGTTACAGAGATAGGGAGGGGTGTAGAGTGGAGGGGGTTACAGAGATAGGGAGGGGTGTAGAGTGGAGGGGGTTACAGATAGTGGGAGGGGTGTAGAGTGGAGGGGGTTACAGAGATAGGGAGGGGTGTAGAATGGAGGGGTTTACAGAGATAGGGAGGGGTGTCGAGTGGAGGGGGTTACAGAGATAGGGAGGGGTGTAGAGTGGAGGGGGTTACAGAGATAGGGAGGGGTGTAGAATGGAGGGGTTTACAGAGATAGGGAGGGGTGTAGAGTGGAGGCGGTTACAGAGATAGGGAGGGGTGTAGAATGGAGGGGTTTACAGAGATAGGGAGGGGTGTAGAGTGGAGGGGTTTACAGAGATAGGGAGGGGTGTAGAGTGGAAGGGGTTACAGAGATAGGGAGGGGTGTAGAGTGGAGGGGGTTACAGAGATAGGGAGGGGTGTAGAGTGGAGGGGGTTACAGAGATAGGGAGGGGTGTAGAGTGGCAGGGGTTACAGAGATAGGGAGGGGTGTAGAGTGGAGGGGGTTACAGAGATAGGGAGGGGTGTAGAATGGAGGAGTTTACAGAGATAGGGAGGGGTGTAGAGTGGAGGGGGTTACAGAGATAGGGAGGGGTGTAGAGTGGAGGGGGTTACAGATAGTGGGAGGGGTGTAGAGTGGAGGGGGTTATAGAGATAGGGAGGGGTGTAGAATGGAGGGGTTTACAGAGATAGGGAGGGGTGTCGAGTGGAGGGGGTTACAGAGATAGGGAGGGGTGTAGAGTGGAGGGGGTTACAGAGATAGGGAGGGGTGTAGAATGGAGGGGTTTACAGAGATAGGGAGGGGTGTAGAGTGGAGGGGGTTACAGAGATAGGGAGGGGTGTAGAATGGAGGGGTTTATAGAGATAGGGAGGGGTGTAGAGTGGAGGGGTTTACAGAGATAGGGAGGGGTGTAGAGTGGAAGGGGTTACAGAGATAGGGAGGGGTGTAGAGTGGAGGGGGTTACAGAGATAGGGAGGGGTGTAGAGTGGAGGGGGTTACAGAGATAGGGAGGGGTGTAGAGTGGAAGGGGTTACAGAGATAGGGAGGGGTGTAGAGTGGAGGGGGTTACAGAGATAGGGAGGGGTGTAGAATGGAGGAGTTTACAGAGATAGGGAGGGGTGTAGAGTGGAGGGGGTTACAGAGATAGGGAGGGGTGTAGAGTGGAAGGGGTTACAGAGATAGGGAGGGGTGTAGAGTGGAGGGGGTTACAGAGATAGGGAGGGGTGTAGAGTGGAGGGGGTTACAGAGATAGGGAGGGGTGTAGAACGCAGGGGGTTACAGAGATAGGGAGGGGTGTAGAGTAGAGGGGTTTCCAGAGATAGGGAGGGGTGTAGAGTGAAGGGGTTTCCAGAGATAGGGAGGGGTGTAGAGTGGAGGGGGTTACAGAGATAGGGAGGGGTGTAGAGTGGAGGGGGTTACAGAGATAGGGAGGGGTGTAGAGTGGAGGGGGTTACAGAGATAGGGAGGGGTGTAGAGTGGAGGGGGTTACAGATAGAGGGAGGGGTGTAGAGTGGAGGGGGTTACAGAGATAGGGAGGGGTGTAGAGTGGAGGGGGTTACAGAGATAGGGAGGGGTGTAGAGTGGAGGGGGTTACAGAGATAGGGAGGGGTGTAGAGTGGAAGGGTTTACAGAGATAGGGAGGGGTGTAGAGTGGAGGGGGTTACAGAGGTAGGGAGGGGTGTAGAGTGGAGGAGGTTCCAGAGATAGGGGGGGGGTGTATGGCTGGAGGACATTACAGAGATAGGAAGGTAGAGTCATGTATCTCATTCCTTTGCTGGAGAGTACATTATAATTTTATTTAATGATTCTTCGATTCAACTCTGACTTCCTGATGTCCCCTGTGACATGTGAGCTATGACCTGACCAATCCTGGTGGATTAGAAGGTATTGTCAGAGCCTAAGATTATTCTGGCAGGTTGCAAATATATCATTTGGGCGATACAGTCTCACTCGCTTTACAAATAATTATTTGGCTGGATTGTACTCCTGTTCGGAGAAATCTTTAAGATGGTTAAAGAATCTCTGAAGTTTCCTCTTCCCAGCTCATAACATGTATTTATATGATAGAATACAGAGACAAGAGGAAACAGGTTTATGATAATTGGCAAAAGCTCCAGAGAGGAATGAGAAGTTTCTTTTTAACACAATGAGCTGCTGTGATCTGGAAGGTGCTGGCTGAAAGGGCAGTGGAAGAAGACTCAATAGGAACTTTCAAAAGGGAAATTGGAGAAATACTTGAAAAGGGAAAATGTTCAGGGCTGTGGAAACGAGCAAGAGAGTGAGACACAGGCCCAACGGTCTCCTTCTCTGCTGTAAGACTCACTGATTCGAAACAGTGCCACTTAATGGAGTTCATCAGAAATTTCACGTAGAAATGCAATAGAGCCCCTTAAAGACACATACAGCTCTGCAAAAAGTACCTGTGACTGCCTGCCGGGGTACACTCAACTCCACACCACCCTGAATTGGATGAAGTGGTTCTGGAAAAGTGAGTCAGAGTGAGTCTGATGAGCTAATACCACTCATTCAGTGTGACCCAGACCTGAGTATAATCACTTGTGGGTTAAATGTTAACATAAAATGCTATTCTTATAGCTTCACAGTTGGTTGGATGTGGTGTGAGTGATTTCACACAGTAAAATGTCTCACCTTAAAAAAACTCAGAAAGAGAAAAGAATTCCGTTCATGTAGGAGCTCTCATGATCTCAGGACATTGAGATAAGCTGTTTCAGTAATTTTGGTTGAGGAATAAACATTGACCAGGTCACTGGAAAGAACATCCCTGCTCCTCTCCTAGTAATGCTGTGAATATTTTCACATCCAGATGAGAGAGAGGACAGGCACAGCTTCAGTTTAATGTCTCATCTAATACCTCCAACATTTCTGTACTGGCACTGCACTGGGATTGTTAACTTAAACTTCATACTTCAGCCTCTGTAGTGGGATTTGAACCCACAGCCTCCTGGATCAGGGGTGAGAGTTTTACCAGTAAGCTACAGGCTGCCTAGCCCAGTGACTTTCCAAAGATCCCGTGATATGATTTGAGGTGAGCAAGTAGTCTTCCAGCTTTAGCAGATACAATTGACAACTTCTGTAGCTGGACCTCGGAGATAAAGTGAATGGAAGAACGTGTACAATTGGATGTATAAACTGTGTCCAGCATTGCAGTGGATCAAGAGGGTGGCTCACCACTACCTTCTCAAGGAACATTAGGGATCAGCAATTGCTGGCCTTGCCAGCGATGCCCACATCTCATGAGAGAATAAAAAATAATGTCTGTATTGCCTTTGCTAAACCAAATGTGATTCCACTGTCCTACTCCCTGCCCATAGCCTCACACTCAAATATTTATCTAAGTTTTCCTTATAAGATGCAATGGTCTCTGTCTCAACTACTGCCTATGACCAGACATTCAATGCTGTAATAACCCACTGGGTGAAGAATGTTCTCCCAACCTCTCTTCTCCCTCTCTTCATGATCAAGTAAATTGATGATCCCTCATCACTGACTTCCCAACCCAAGGAATTAGCTTTCCTGTCCTCACTTTGCAAAGCTCTTCATCATTTTCAAAACCTCAATTAAATATCCTTCTCTGTTCCAATGGAAATAGTCTCATAGCTCAAACCTCTCCCTGTCATTTCGCATCCTAGTGACTCTATGCTGAGCACTCTCTCTGGTTTTAATGTCCCTTCTGTAACAGGACACTCAAACTGTGCTTTAACAGTAGCCTAACCAATGCTTTGTATTAATTGATCGTCACATTTTAACTCTTGTGCCCGATGCCCCTATTCTAAGAAAAATACTGTTGGCTTTTTCTTTTGTCCTCTTACATATTCAGAAAGACAGTGGTGTTGTGGTAATGTCACTGGTCCAGTAACCTAAAAGACCCAGGCCAATCTTCAGGGGGTGTGGGTTCAAACCCCATCAGGGTGTGCTGGTAGAATTTAAATTCAATTATTAAATTCTAGAATTGACAGCTGATCTTAAGTAATCATCGATTGTTGTAAAAACGCAACTTGCTCCCTGGTCCCTTTGGAGAAGGGAATCTGCCATCCTTACGCGGTCTGCCCTCCATGTGATTCCAGACCCACAGCAATGTGGCTGACTCGAATTTACCCTCAGAAATGGCTTTACAAGCCACACAGCCTGAGGGCAATTAGGGATGGGCAACACATGCTGGTGTTGCCTACATCCCATGAAGGGATAAGGAATTCACACTGTTTCAGCAGATTGTGTAGCCATTGCATCCTCTGCTCAGAAACCCCGCTCATGATACTAAAATCATGGAATAAAAGCAGGAAACATCAAATGGAAAAATCCCTTTTTTATAGTTTAATAACTGGAATATTTAAGTGGTTAAGTGGTGAAATGAGACCTGGCCCAGGTTTCCAGGAACTTCATCCACACGGGAGCATTTCAGGTATAACAATCATTTACTCTAATATCTTTAATGGAAGATAATGACCCCAGGACTTCAAGAGGAACATTATGGAATAAAACTTAACACTGAGCAACGTAAGGGGAGAACCTTGCTTACAACTTTGCTTACAAAGGTAGGTTTTGAGGAGTGACTTAAAGGATGCGATAGAGGTACAGAGGCTTAGGGAGCAAATTCCAGACTCTAAAACCTGGGTGGCCAAAAGCCAACTGGTAACGGTGCAAGAGGGAGAGGAGAAACCATTTAATGATTCTTTGGCTATAACAGGATAGACAAGAATGAAACCAGGGAAATGCAGACCCTTCCATCTTGGCAGCAGTGAAGATGCTTTGGAGCAGGATTTTGTGCTCAGTCATGTCAAAAGCTACAAGACAGGTAGGGGGCGATGATGAGGGATGGGTTACCTTGGTCACAGTCATTTTGGAAGCCATCTGTGACCTTGGTAAGAATTGTTTGGGTACTATGACAGGTGTTAGCTATTTTAGGAAGGAGCAGCCCTTTGCCATTGCAGATCTATCCCAGAATTCCTCAGGAAGTCCCTGTCCATAAACATGGCCACAGTAGTCACAAGGTGCAATTTTCCCAGGATTGCACTAAATGTGGTAGCGGGTGGGTAAAATGGAGTCCTACCTGCTGATGAAAATGGCGGATTTTCACGCTGTATCATCCCGAGCCCACCTCATTATTTGTTCACTCCCATGAAACACGCTGTTTCCATGGTGGGCGGGGTCTCATTTACCCGCTCACCATCACCCCGCTGTTGCATCACACTGACCGCCATCTTTAAAAGGCAGCTGCCAGCAAAGTGCTCATCACCACCAGCTCACCACCGCTGTCTGGGAGACACGGCTGGCAAAGCACCCATCACCACCAGCTCACCACCGCTGTCTGGGAGACACGGCTGGCAAAGCACCCGTCACCACCAGCTCACCACCACTGTCTGGGAGACACGGCTGGCAAAGCACCCATCACCACCAGCTCACCACCGCTGTCTGGGAGACATGACCAGCAAAGCACCCGTCACCACCAGCTCACCACCACTGTGTGGGAGACACGGCTGGCAAAGCACCCATCACCACCAGCTCACCACCACTGTCTGGGAGACACGGCCGGCAAAGCACCCATCACCACCAGCTCACCACCGCTGTCTGGGAGACATGACCAGCAAAGGAAAAAAACACTGCAGCCCCCGCTTCAACGACAGGTCCCTCGAGCGACTGTGGATGCCATGGAGGTCACTGGGATGTGCTCTACCCCCGCTCTGGCTGCAGGATGGGCAGCAAAGTCACCAACCCAGCTTGGGAGGCGGGGGCAGCGGTGATCAGTGTAAACGCCCTGCAGAAGAGGGCAGACACCCAGTGCTGCAAAAGGATGAATGATCTCCTCTGTTCCCCCAGGGTAAGTCACTCTTCACATCACTCCCAACTCACACACTCACAAACCCATCACACACCCACAGGGCCCTCACTCACTGCCAGTTCAAGGGACATCACCATTCACTCTCTCACACTCACCGCCATTGTCCTCATCCTGTCCATGGGACCAGTCACCACCCACACAGGCCAGACACACTTATCATCTGGTCTGGCAGGCGTCCTGATACACTCTCCCCATCTCTATCCAGGCAGGACAAGCTGACACACAACAGGAGGGGAAGGTCACAGAAAGGTGGATGGATGCCGGAGATCAAAGTTCTGACAGAATTTGAAAACAGAGCCATCCAGCTGGCCGGCGATGACCGGGACCGGTCCTGTACTGACGGTGAGATCGGCGCTGCTCTACCAAGTGAGGATCCAGCAGTGCAACATCCATCAGTAACCATGCTGTGAGTGATGTGTCCTGTTTCACAGGACACTGCCATGCACTGATTATCTCCCCTTGCTTCCACAGGCACATCTGGGAAACAGCCAACAGAGTTCACAACCCAGGGTCTCCAATCAAGCCCCAAAGAAACCTCTGAAGAGGAATCTGGAGGCTTCCTCCTTGAAGACCCATCACAGCGCTCACCCACACCCTCCACCAGCGCAGAGACACACACCTTGATGGGACTGAGCTTTAGAGTAACCTCGGGATCACAATCTGGTGAGCACATTGCACTGTCTGATCCACAGCAGGCGGAGACAGGGACTTCCCAGATCCCCGGCACTCGGAGAGCTGCTGGAGGCCATAACGTTGCTGAGTCTGAGTCAGATGAGGAGCCTCTGGTTCTCGGTCATGTTACAGTTGCTGGAGCTGCAAAGACAAGCTCAGGAACATCAGGAAGGGATGTCCGCTGCACTCCTCACGTTGCAAAGCATGATGGAGGAGTCCCCCTGCCTTCACTCTGAGGTGCTAGTGCCGACATTGCAACACACCGAGGTCAACATCTGGCAGGATGGCGGCCGCCATGGAGACCTTGGTCCTGGACATCACTCCTGTACTGCTGCACGGGCTCAACTCCATCGATGATGCCATAGTTGGCCTCCAACAGTGTGTACGTGAGAGGGGCACGGGGCAGCTCGATCTCACTCCAGTTACCCCTTCTCCTCAAGGACTCAGCCTGGGGCCCTTGGGCACCCATAGGGAGGAGGATCAGCAGGTGCACAGCCTGGGGCCATCCATCCAGGTGACTCTGGGAGTGTCCGGCCCATTCGAATCTCCTCTTCCTCTGATCTCAGCAGCTCCAGCTCCACAGGGCGAGGAGGGTGTCACTGCCACACAGCAGGCCAGGGCCCTCCAGGTCTCAACCCTCCAGAGGATGCCCGCCAAGGTGATCACAGACAGCGTGTAGCAGTCAGCAGGCTGTCTCCACCTCCGCTGTGGATGGCCGGGGAGCACCAAGATGTAGCGGCAGTGTTAGGAAAGTTAAGATGTTGTTGCACAGCCTGGACATGTGTGTTAATCACTTGTACATACTTTTCACTATTGTCAATAAACTCCCAAGAATGCCTCCCTGCCTGTGGCTCCTTGTTCTGATGAGCAGTGTTCATGTCACTCAGATGTGAAGCCTTTCTGCATAAGATAAAAGCAGATGTCTAAGTTCAGGGCCTCTTCCCTGTGTCTGTGCAGCCTTCAGACCAAAGTGATGGTCCAGCCTCACACTCCCTGGACACATTACTGATGCCTGTACCTCGGCGGTGCTGGTCATTGCTGTCAGAATGTAGTGGGCAGGCACCAGAGTTCCCTCATACTCTCTGTGTGCTCTCAGCAGCTTTAATGTGGGGCTGGCCCCCATCACACCAGCATCTGTGACCAGTGATGCTGTGCTCCAGCTCCTGAAGGGCTGAAGTGCTGAAGGTGGACACAGCTTCAGATGCGTCTAAAGTTTCATGGCTGCATTTCTGAGATGTGACTCTGATCACAGAGTGTAATAGACCTGCCCTCGGCCAGACAGGAGTCAGACATTCTCAGAGGCTGTGTGAAGATCTATGGAGCGTCCTCACTACACTTGTCATCATCCTCCTGCAATAGAGCAACTGTTAGGGCCTCCACTGCGTCTCCATGGAGCGCTTGGTGGCCCTTTGGTGCCTCCATATTGCTTGCATGGGTGGGCAGGCTATCATATCCCTGTGGCTGGGCCTGATCTGTCTCAGTTACAGAGGCCTGGTCAGTTTATACAGGTCCCTAATGCGCAGCCACTCCCCTCACTTACCCTGCCCCTCACCTCGATTGCCTGTGCGCGGGATGCAGCACCCAGGACAGCACACCTGACCCCTGCCCATCGACACCGGTTGCCTCTGAGGCTGACCAGCACTTGCCCCTGGACCCCTGTCCCCTCAGCGGTCGCCTCTGAAGTTGGCCACGCTGTCGTAAAGCAGCTCGCACCATATTCTCCATGCACACCACCCATCACACCCACCACCAGCAGACCCGAAAAATCCCACCCATAACCTGCAGCTGTTAACACCAGCCACTAGCAGGAAAAATTTGATAAAGAATTTAAAACTCTTTCAAGAGTGGAAAGAGGGATCAGACTAGAGAGAAAATAATAATAATTTGTGAATATACAAGCTCCAAAAAACACAGGTCTTCAACCTCCTCTGTTCCAAAAAAAATAACCCCAGCCTATTCAATCTTTCCTAAGAACGAAAATTCTCCATTCCCGGCAATATCCTTGTAAATCTCATCTGTACCCTCTTGAGTGCAATCACATCTTTCCTGTACTGCAGCAGCCAGAACTGTACACAGTGATCTAACTAGTTTTTATACAGCTCCAGCATTGCCTCCCAGCTTCTATACTCTATACATCAGTTAGGAAAGAATTCTGTCAGTGTTCTTGACACCTTACCTACTTGTCCTGCTACCTTCAGGGATCTGTGGACAACTACACTTCTCAGTATCCAATTGTTTATTGTGAATTCCTTTGCCTTGATAGCCTTTGCCAACTGCATCACCTCAGACGTCAGCAGGTTGCATTTTATTTGCCATTTTTCTGCCCACCTGACCAGTCCATTGATATCCAGTCTACAGCTTTTTTAAAAAAAATTCCTTAACAGGATGTGGGCTTCACTGGCTGGGCCAGCATTTATTACCCATCGCTAGTTGCCCTTGAGAAGGTGGTGGTGAGCTGCCTTCTTGAACCGCTGCAGTCCATGTGGTGTAGGTGTACCCACAGTGTTGTTAGGGAGGGAGTTCCAGGATTTTGACTCAGCGACAGTGAAGGAACGGCGATATATTTCCAAGTCAGGATGGTGAGTGGCTTGGAGGGGAACTTCCAGGTGGTGGTGTTCCCATGTATGCTCCCATCAACCGCACAGCCAATTTTTGTATCAACTTTTTAATCATGCCCCCTAAATTTATGTCTAAATCAATGATACAGATACCAAAAATAGCAAGAAACCTAGTACTGAGATATCCAATCACAAAAACACCCATCAACAATAACCATTTGCTTCCTGTGAGTCAGCCAATTTTGGATATAACTTGCCCTTGGATTCCATGAGCTCTCAGTATACTGGACAGTCTGCCATGTGGAACCTTGTCAAAAGCCTTGCTGAAATCTAGGATACACAAACTTGCTCAAACCTATTTCATCGACCCTCCGCTGGAGTTTAGAAGAGTAAGAGTTGAATTGATTGAAACATACAAGATCCTGAGGGGTAATGACAGGGTGGATGTGAAGAGGATGTTTCCTCTTGTGGGAGAATCCAGAACTAGGGGTCGCTGTTCAAAAATAAGAGGTTGTCCATTTAAGATAGAGATAAGGAGAATTTTTTCTCTCAGAGGGTGGTGAGTCTTTGGAACTCTCTTCCTCAAAAGGCGGTGGAAGCAGAGTTTTTGAATATTTTTAAGGCAGAGGTAGGTAGATTTTTGATAAGCAAGGGGGTGAAAGGTTATTGGGGGTAGGCGGGAATGTGAAGTTGAGGTCACAATCAGATCAGCCATGATCTGGCTCAAGGGGGCCGAATGGCCTATCCTGCTCCTAATTCATATGTTCATATGTTCTTGTTACCTCCTCAAAAAAATTCATCCAAGTTAGTCAAATTCCCTTAAAAACTCTGTGCTGACGGTTGTTGATTAATTCATACCTTTCTAAATGATGACTTATAACGTCTTCGAATTAATTCCAATAATTTGCGCTCAACCCTGGCTGAATGGCCAGTAATTAATCTGGCTATCCTTCCTCCCTTTTTCAACAATGGGACAGTGTTATCAGTCCTCCAGCAACATGGCTACAACCAATGAAGAGTAGAAAATGATGGTCAGAGTCTCTGTTATTTCTTCTCTTGCCTCCCCTGACTGCCTGCAATATATCCATCCAGATCTGGAAATTTAACTACTTTCAAGGATGGTAAACATGTTAATATTTCCTCCCTCAAATTTGTTTATCCCAGTTCATGCTCCTCTTCCTTAACTACAATGCCTGCTTTGTCCCTCCCTTTGTCAAAACAGGCACAGGGCATTCATTAAAAATCCTGCTGATGTCCTCTGCTTCAACACACAACTTATCTTCTTGGTCTCCAATAGGCCTTACTCTTTCGTTGGTTATCCTCTTTGTTTTTATGTGTTTATAAAACATCTTGGCAATTTCTTTGATTTCACTTGACAATATTTTTCCAAGCCCTTTATCTTCTTTCCTAACTGCCTTTTTAAGTTCACCCCTGCACTTTCTACACACCTCTAGGTTTTCCACAGTACTGAGCCGTTAACATCTGGCATATACAGGTTGTTCCCCTTATGTGTTCTTTGACATTTAGGTTTGTGAGTCCCACCCTTTTTCTCTGTGGGAATGTATCTGTGCAGAGACTTCTTTAGCTTGAATATTTTCCACAATGTTGGCATTGATTTACCTTAAAGTAACTGTTTCCAGTTCTTTTTTGCCAAACCGCATCTCAGGTAGTAAAATTACCCTTTCCCCAATTTAAAACTTTTATTCTTGGTCTATCTTTATCATTGTCCATAACTACACTACATCTAACTGAATTATGATCACTACTACCAAAATGCTCTCACATTGATACCCCATCCACTTGCCCAGCTTCACTCCCTAAAACTAAATCCAGAACTGCCCTTTCTTGCCATGCATTAGTTAGAAAAGCTTTCTGGAATGCATTTTAAAAATTCTGCTTTCTCTGTACCACGTCAATTAGATTTCTCCCTATCAATATGAGGGTGGTTGAAATCCTTTATTATTATTGCCTTTCATTTTTTCACTTTGCAGCAATCTTCCTGAACTGAGAGAGGGTCTGGAGTAGATGGCCCACAGTGTGATTTTCCCCTCTTTGTTCTCAGTTCAACCCATTTAATGGCTTCATTTTGATGCTTTCTCTAGCATCGTCCCTCCTTACAGATGTGATTGTTTCCTTAACCCAATACCGCGCCCCCCTCCTGAGTTTATCTCCCTCTTTATTTCATCTGATAATCTTGAGGTGTCCTGCCATGCTTCTAGTTATTAAGCTCCTCAGGATGCATGGGGCATAGAGCTGCCTCAGGGAGCTGAAGAATCATACATGCACAAATAAAGATTTTACAAATGATGATATAAACATGTCCCCATTTGTGACTCAGTCACATGAAAAGGGACATGTTAAGAATGATGTTAACATTTTTTATTGATTTTTTTTCACAGTTGCTGTTGGAAACCTCATCCCACCCACGGATGAGGTTTCGTAAAAGATGCAAAGGCCGCCTGACCGATTTGTCCGCCCACCAAGCAAAAGGTTGAACGGGCAGCGAGAAATAGAAATAAGTTAATTGATTAAGGGCTTTAATAGGCCTGTTAATTGTCGGCGGGCGCACTGCCGCCTCTCGCCCGCCGACTGAAATATCGTGCGAGTGCGCGATGATGTCAGGACGCTCGCCCGATGTCATCTTGCGCTATCTTACGCCCGACGGGGACGCAGAAATTCGAAGACAAAGTTCACCTTCTCGTGTCAGCGAAGCCTGAATTGTTGAAGGTAACGACTTGATGGACTGAGTGGACTTTTCTCGGTTGACACGTTTCTGTGCTTTAACCTTCAGAGCCAGTGTTGTTACGGGGAGTGATACTCTAAACGGACCGCTATGTACCTAGTTTGTACAGGTGAAAGTCAAGAATGAAGAAACATTTCACGTGAATCTGTTCCCATGTATCAGTCTCCCTTTCTTTCAGTTTCCTACTACCAAAGCCTTGGGTCATTATTTATTCCTCAATCAACATTATTATCTGTTTATTATCGCCTATCTCTTTGTTGGGCCTTACAATTTGGCAGCCACATTACCACAGTGACTACACTTTACAAGTATTTAATTGTTTGTAAAGCTCTTTGACGAGGTTGCAAAAAGCACTGTATAAATCCGAGTCTTTCCTTCCTTCTTCTCCCACATGCCATAACTGCCCTCAAGATGTTGGTTAATGACTCTCCCCCACCAAAGAAAACATCTACCCAGCTACACATTCCCACTTGTTCCCTTTGCCCAAACCTTATGCACCCATTCTGCCACTTCGGTGGTGAAACTCTTATCCCCCAATGTTGGTGAATGAAGGACCCTCTGTGACACTTGGAGTCAATACACAGGCCTGAAATAGTTGTTCAAGAAGTTCATCAATCACAAGTTTGAGTTTGGCTGCCAATGAAAGTGTGAAGATTCTTGCAGACTGCAGAAGCCATTTGCTAATGTCAGGTCTGCCAGTGTGGGACATATCACTTGGCCTGCAGGTTGACTTAAATAGTTTATCATTTCTCTATTATTTAGCTCATAAAAGTTGCTGAAATACATCAAATGCCTGTTTATTGTATTCTGCTATTTATACACTAAGTAAAGAAGGATTATAAGGATTTCTGAAAAGTAGTTGTTATACAAAGAAAGCTCCTTCAATGCTGGCATTATTCTGATATATATTGTGTACTGGGGATACTCAGCAGGAAAAATACCATTACTCAGGGAGCCATCAATGATGTATCCCAGGTGATACAGAAAACTAGTGAATTCTGTGTGGATACAAAATACAGCAAATGAAAAGTCAGCCATTAAAACACCGGGATCAGAACAGTCCGTCACTGTGACACCAGGATCAGAACAGTCAGTTAGTGTGACACAGGGATCAGAACAGTCAGTCTCTGTGACATTGGGATCAGAACAGTCAGTGACTGTGACACCGGGATCAGAACAGTCACTGACTGTGACACTGGGATCAGAACAGTTAGTGACTGTGACACCGGGATCAGAACAGTCAGTCACTGTGAAAACCGGGATCAGAACAGTCAGTCAATGTGACATTGGGATCAGAACAGTCAGTCAGTGTGACACCGGGATCAGAACAGTCAGTGACTGTGACACCAGGATCAGAACAGTCAGTGACTGAGACACCGGGATCAGAACAGTCAGTGACTGTGACACTGGGATCAGAACAGTCAGTCACTGTGACATTGGGATCAGAACAGTCAGTGACGGTGACACCGGAATCAGAACAGTCAGTCACCGTGACATTGGGATCAGAACAGTCAGTCACTGTGACACCGGGATCAGAACAGTCAGTCACTGTGACATTGGGATCAGAACAGTCAGTGACTGCGACACTGGGATTAGAACAGTCAGTCATTGTGACATTGGGATCAGAACAGACAGTCACTGTGACACAGGGATCAGAACAACCAGTCACTGTGACACAGGGATCAGAACAGGCAGTCACTGTGACATTGGTATCAGAAAAGTCAGTCACTGTGACACCGGGATCAGAACAGTCAGTCACGGTGAAATTGGGATCAGAACAGTCAGTCACTGTGACACAGGGATCAGAACAGTCAGTCACTGTGACACTGGGATCAGAACAGGCAGTCACTGTGACATTGGGATCAGAACAGTCAGTCACTGTGAGACCGGGATCAGAACAGTCAGTCAGTGTGACATTGTGATCAGAACAGTCAGTCACTGTGACACCGGTATCAGAACAGTCAGTCACAGTGACATTGGGATCAGAACAGTCAGTCACTGTGACACCGGGATCAGAACAGTTAGTCTCTGTGACATTGGAATCAGAACAGTCAGGGACTGTTGCATTGGAATCAGAACAGTCAGTCACTGTGACATCGGGATCAGAACAGTCAGTGACTGTGACACTGGGATCAGAACAGTCAGTGACTGTGAAATTGGGATCAGAACAGACAGTGACTGTGACACCGGGATCAGAACAGTCAGTCACTGTGACATTGGGATCAGAACAGTCAGTCACTGTGACACCGGGATCAGAACAGTCAGTCACTGTGACATTGGGATCAGAACAGTCAGTCACTGTGACACCGGGATCAGAACAGTCAGTGACTCTGACACCAGGATCAGAAAAGTCAGTGACTGTGACACCGGGATCAGAACACTCAGTGACTGTGACACTGGGATCAGAACAGTCAGTCACTGTGACATTGGGATCAGAACAGTCAGTGACGGTGACACCGGAATCAGAACAGTCAGTCACCGTGACATTGGGATCAGAACAGTCAGTCACTGTGACACCGGGATCAGAACAGTCAGCCACTGTGACATTGGGATCAGAACAGTCAGTGGCTGTGACACCGGGATTAGAACAGTCAGTCGTTGTGACATTGGGATCAGAACAGTCACTCAATATGACACCGGGATCAGAACAGTCAGTCACTGTGAAATTGGGACCAGAACAGTCAGTCACTGTGACACAGGGATCAGAACAGTCAGTCACTGTGACACCTGGATCAGAACAGGCAGTCACTGTGACATTGGGATCAGAACAGTCAGTCACTGTGACACTGGGATCAGAACAGTCAGTCACTGTGACATTGTGATCAGAACAGTCAGTCACTGTGACACCGGTATCAGAACAGTCAGTCACTGTGACATTGGGATCAGAACAGTCAGTCACTGTGACACAGGGATCAGAACAGTCAGTCACAGTGACATTGGGATCAGAACAGTCAGTCACTGTGACACCGGGATCAGAACAGTTAGTCTCTGTGACATTGGAATCAGAACAGTCAGGGACTGTGACATTGGAATCAGAACAGTCAGTGACTGTGACATCGGGATCAGAACAGTCAGTGACTGTGACACTGGGATCAGAACAGTCAGTGACTGTGACATTGGGATCAGAACAGAAAGTGACTGTGACACCGGTATCAGAACAGTCAGTCACTGTGACATTGGGATCAGAACAGTCAGTCACTGTGACACCGGGATCAGAACAGTCAGTCACTGTGACATTGGGATCAGAACAGTCAGTCACTGTGACACCGGGATCAGAACAGTCAGTGACTCTGACACCAGGATGAGAACAGTCAGTGACTGTGACACCGGGATCAGAACAGACAGTCACTGTGACACTGGGATCAGAACAGTCAGTCACTGTGACATTGGGATCAGAACAGTCAGTGACGGTGACACCGGAATCAGAACAGTCAGTCACCTTGACATTGGGATCAGAACAGTCAGTCACTGTGACACCGGGATCAGAACAGTCAGTCACTGTGACATTGGGATCAGAACAGTCAGTGGCTGTGACACCGGGATTAGAACAGTCAGTCATTGTGACATTGGGATCAGAACAGTCAGTCACTGTGACACCGGGATCAGAACAGTCAGTCACTGTGAAATTGGGATCAGAACAGTCAGTCACTGTGACACAGGGATCAGAACAGTCAGTCACTGTGACACAGGGATCAGAACAGGCAGTCACTGTGACATTGGAATCAGAACAGTCAGTCACTGTGACACTGGGATCAGAACAGTCAGTCACTGTGACATTGTGATCAGAACAGTCAGTCACTGTGATACCGGTATCAGAACAGTCAGTCACTGTGACATTGGGATCAGAACAGTCAGTCACTGTGACACCGGGATCAGAGCAGTCAGTCACTGTGACACTGGGATCAGAACAGTCAGTCACTGTGACACCGGGATCAGAACAGTAAGTCACTGTGACACCGGGATCAGAACAATCAGTTAGTGTGACAACGGGATCAGAACAGTCAATTAGTGTGACACCGGGATCAGAGCAGTCAGTCACTGTGACATTGGGATCAGAACAGTCAGTGACTGTGACACTGGGATCAGAACAGTCAGTCACTGTGACACCGGGATCAGAACAGTCAGTCACTGTGACATTGGGATCTGAACAGTCAGTCACTGTGACACCGGGATCAGAACAGTCAGTCTCTGTGACATTGTGATCAGAACAGTCAGTGATTGTGACATTGGGATCAGAAAAGTCAGTGACTGTGACACCGGGAACAGAACAGTCAGTTAGTGTGACACCGGGATCAGAAAAGTCAGTCTCTGTGACATTGGGATCATCACAGTCAGTGACTGTGACACCGTGATCAGAAAAGTCAGTGACTGTGACACTGGGATCAGAACAGTCAGTCTCTGTGACATTGGGTTCAGAACAGTCAGTCACTGTGACATCGGGATCACAACAGTCAGTCACCGTGACATTGGGATCACAACAGTCAGTGACTGTGACATTGGCATCAGAACAGTCAGTGACCGTGACACTGGGATCAGAACAGTTAGTCTCTGTGACATTGGGATCAGAACAGTCAGTCACTGTGAGACAGGGATCAGAACAGTGAGTCAGTGTGACATTGTGATCAGAACAGTCAGTCACTGTGACACCGGTATCAGAACAGTCAGTCACTTTGACATTGGGTTCAGAACAGTCAGTCACTGTGACACTGGGATCAGAACAGTCAGTCACTGTGACACTGGGATCAGAACAGTCAGTCACTGTGAAACCGGGATCAGAACAGTCAGTCTCTGTGACATTGGAATCAGAACAGTCAGTCACCTTGACATTGGGATCAGAAAAGTCAGTGACTGTGACACCGGGATCAGAACAGTCAGTCTCTGTGACATTGGGATCAGAACAGTCACTGTGGCTGTGACATTGGTATCAGAACAGTCAGTGACTGTGACAACGGGATCAGAACAGTCAGCCAGTGTGACATTGGGATCAGAACAGTCAGTCACTGTGACAACGGGATCAGAACAGTCAGTCACTGTGACATTGGGATCAGAACAGTCAGTCACTGTGACACCGGGATCAGAAAAGTCAGTGACTCTGACACCAGGAGCAGAACAGTCAGTGACTGTGACACCGGGATCAGAACAGTCAGTGACTGTGACATTGGGATCAGAACAGTCAGTGACTGTGACATTGGGATCAGAACAGTCAGTGACGGTGACACCGGAATCAGAACAGTCAGTCACCGTGAGATTGGGATCAGAACAGTCAGTCACTGTGACACTGGGATCAGAACAGTCAGTCACTGTGACATTGGGATCAGAACAGTCAGTGGCTGTGACACCGGGATTAGAACAGTCAGTCATTGTGACATTGGGATCAGAACAGTCAGTCACTGTGACACAGGGATCAGAACAGTCAGTCACTGTGAAATTGGGATCGGAACAGTCAGTCACTGTGACACAGGGATCAGAACAGTCAGTCACTGTGACACCGGGATCAGAACAGGCAGTCACTGGGACATTGGGATCAGAACAGTCAGTCACTGTGACACCGGGATCAGAACAGTCAGTCACTGTGACATTGTGATCAGAACAGTCAGTCACTGTGACACCGGTATCAGAACAGTCAGTCACTGTGACATTGGGATCAGAACAGTCAGTCACTGTGACACCGGGTTAAGAACAGTCAGTCACTGTGACACTGGGATCAGAACAGTCAGGCACTGTGACACCGGGATCAGAACAGTCAGTCACTGTGACACCGGGATCAGAACAATCAGTTACTGTGACACCGGGATGAGAACAGTCAATTAGTGTGACACCAGGATCAGAGCAGTCAGTCACTGTGACATTGGGATCAGAACAGTCAGTGACTGTGACACTGGGATCAGAACAGTCAGTCACTGTAACACCGGGACCAGAACAGTCAGTCACTGTGAAATTGGGATCAGAACAGTCAGTCACTGTGACACCAGGATCAGTATAGTCAGTCTCTGTGACATTGGGATCAGAACAGTCAGTGACTGTGACATTGGGATCAGAAAAGTCCGATACTGTGACACCGGGATCAGAACAGTCAGTTAGTGTGACACCGGGATCAGAAAAGTCAGTCTCTGTGACTTTGGGATCAGCACAGTCAGTGACTGTGACACCGTGATCAGAACAGTCAGTGACTGTGACACTGGGATCAGAACAGTCAGTCTCTGTGACATTGGGTTCAGAACAGTCAGTCACTGTGACACCGGGATCACAACAGTCAGTCACTGTGACATTGGGATCACAACAGTCAGTGACTGTGACATTGGGATCAGAACAGTCAGTCACTGTAACACCGGGATCCGAACAGTTAGTCACTGTGGCATTTGGGATCAGAACATTCAGTCACTGTGACACCGGGATCAGAACAGTCACTCACTGTGACACCAGATCAGAACAGTCAGTCACTGTGACATTGGGATCAGAACAGTCCGTCACTGTGACACCGGGATCAGAACAGTCAGTCACTGTGACGTTGGGATCAGAACAGTCAGTGACTGTAACACCGGGATCAGAACAGTCAGTTATTGTGACATTGGGATCAGAACTGTCAGTCACTGTGACACTGGGATCAGAACAGTCAGTCACTGTGACATTGTGATCAGATCAGTCAGTCATTGTGACACAGGGATCAGAACAGTCAGTCACTGTGCCAAGGGGATCAGAACAGTCAGACACTGTGACACCGGGATCAGAACAGTCAGTCACTGTTTCACCCGGATCAGCACAGTCAGTGACTGTGACACCGGGCTCAGAACAATCAGTTAGTGTGACACCAGGATCAGAACAGGCAGTTAGAGTGACACCGGGATCCGAACAGTCAGTCACTGTGACACCGGGATCAGAACAGTCAGTCACTGTGACATTGGGATCAGAACAGTCAGTGACTGTGACACCGGGATCAGAACAGTCAGTCACTGTGACATTCGGATCCGAACAGTCAGTCACTGTGACACCGGGATAAGAACAGTCAGTCATGTGACATTGGGATCAGAACAGTCAGTCACTGTGACACAGGGATCAGAACAGTCAGTCACTGTGACACTGGGATCAGAACAGTCACAGTGACATTGGGATGAGAACAGTCAGTCACTGTGACACCGGGATCAGAACAGTAAGTCCGTGTGACATTGGGATCAGAACAGTCAGTCACTGTGACACAGGGATCAGAACAATCATTCACTGTGACACCGGGATCAGAAAAGTCAGTCACTGTGACTTTGGGATCAGTACAGTCAGTGACTGTGACACCGGGATCAGAACAGTAAGTCAGTGTGATATTGGGATCAGAACAGTCAGTCACTGTGACACAGGGATCAGAACAGTCAGTCACTGTGACACCGGGATCAGAACAGTCAGTCACTGTGACACCGGGATCAGAACAGTCAGTTATTGTGACATTGGGATCAGAACAGTCAGCCACTGTGACACCGGGATCAGAACAGTCAGTCACTGTTTCACCCGGATCAGAACAGTCAGTAACTGTGACACCGGGCTCATAACAATCAGTTAGTGTGACAACGGGATCAGAACAGTCAATTAGTGTGACACCGGGATCAGCTCAGTCAGTCACTGTGACATTGGGATCAGAACAGTCAGTGACTGTGACACTGGGATCAGAACTGTCAGTCACTGTGAAACCGGGATCAGAACAGTCAGTCTCTGTGACATTGTGATCAGAACAGTCAGTGATTGTGACATTGGGATCAGAAAAGTCAGTGACTGTGACACCGGGAACAGAACAGTCAGTTAGTGTGACACCGGGATCAGAAAAGTCAGTCTCTGTGACATTGGGATCATCACAGTCAGTGACTGTGACACCGTGATCAGAAAAGTCAGTGACTGTGACACTGGGATCAGAACAGTCAGTCTCTGTGACATTGGGTTCTGAACAGTCAGTCACTGTGACACCGGGATCACAACAGTCAGTCACCGTGACATTGGGATCACAACAGTCAGTGACTGTGACATTGGCATCAGAACAGTCAGTGACCGTGACACTGGGATCAGAACAGTTAGTCTCTGTGACATTGGGATCAGAACAGTCAGTCACTGTGAGACAGGGATCAGAACAGTGAGTCAGTGTGACATTGTGATCAGAACAGTCAGTCACTGTGACACCGGTATCAGAACAGTCAGTCACTTTGACATTGGGTTCAGAACAGTCAGTCACTGTGATACTGGGATCAGAACAGTCAGTCACTGTGACACTGGGATCAGAACAGTCAGTCACTGTGAAACCGGGAACAGAACAGTCAGTCTCTGTGACATTGGAATCAGAACAGTCAGTCACCTTGACATTGGGATCAGAAAAGTCAGTGACTGTGACACCGGGATCAGAACAGTCAGTCTCTGTGACATTGGTATCAGAACAGTCAGTGACTGTGACAACGGGATCAGAACAGTCAGCCAGTGTGACATTGGGATCAGAACAGTCAGTCACTGTGACAACGGGATCAGAAAAGTCAGTCACTGTGACATTGGGATCAGAACAGTCAGTCACTGTGACACCGGGATCAGAAAAGTCAGTGACTCTGACACCAGGATCAGAACAGTCAGTGACTGTGACACCGGGATCAGAACAGTCAGTGACTGTGACATTGGGATCAGAACAGTCAGTGACTGTGACATTGGGATCAGAACAGTCAGTGACGGTGACACCGGAATCAGAACAGTCAGTCACCGTGAGATTGGGATCAGAACAGTCAGTCACTGTGACACTGGGATCAGAACAGTCAGTCACTGTGACATTGGGATCAGAACAGTCAGTGGCTGTGACACCGGGATTAGAACAGTCAGTCATTGTGACATTGGGATCAGAACAGTCAGTCACTGTGACACAGGGATCAGAACAGTCAGTCACTGTGAAATTGGGATCGGAACAGTCAGTCACTGTGACACAGGGATCAGAACAGTCAGTCACTGTGACACCGGGATCAGAACAGGCAGTCACTGGGACATTGGGATCAGAACAGTCAGTCACTGTGACACCGGGATCAGAACAGTCAGTCACTGTGACATTGTGATCAGAACAGTCAGTCACTGTGACACCGGTATCAGAACAGTCAGTCACTGTGACATTGGGATCAGAACAGTCAGTCACTGTGACACCGGGTTAAGAACAGTCAGTCACTGTGACACTGGGATCAGAACAGTCAGGCACTGTGACACCGGGATCAGAACAGTCAGTCACTGTGACACCGGGATCAGAACAATCAGTTACTGTGACACCGGGATGAGAACAGTCAATTAGTGTGACACCAGGATCAGAGCAGTCAGTCACTGTAACATTGGGATCAGAACAGTCAGTGACTGTGACACTGGGATCAGAACAGTCAGTCACTGTAACACCGGGACCAGAACAGTCAGTCACTGTGAAATTGGGATCAGAACAGTCAGTCACTGTGACACCAGGATCAGTATAGTCAGTCTCTGTGACATTGGGATCAGAACAGTCAGTGACTGTGACATTGGGATCAGAAAAGTCCGATACTGTGACACCGGGATCAGAACAGTCAGTTAGTGTGACACCGGGATCAGAAAAGTCAGTCTCTGTGACTTTGGGATCAGCACAGTCAGTGACTGTGACACCGTGATCAGAACAGTCAGTGACTGTGACACTGGGATCAGAACAGTCAGTCTCTGTGACATTGGTTTCAGAACAGTCAGTCACTGTGACACCGGGATCACAACAGTCAGTCACTGTGACATTGGGATCACAACAGTCAGTGACTGTGACATTGGGATCAGAATAGTCAGTCACTGTAACACCGGGATCCGAACAGTTAGTCACTGTGGCATTTGGGATCAGAACATTCAGTCACTGTGACACCGGGATCAGAACAGTCACTCACTGTGACACCAGATCAGAACAGTCAGTCACTGTGACATTGGGATCAGAACAGTCCGTCACTGTGACACCGGGATCAGAACAGTCAGTCACTGTGACGTTGGGATCAGAACAGTCAGTGACTGTAACACCGGGATCAGAACAGTCAGTTATTGTGACATTGGGATCAGAACTGTCAGTCACTGTGACACTGGGATCAGAACAGTCAGTCACTGTGACATTGTGATCAGATCAGTCAGTCATTGTGACACAGGGATCAGAACAGTCAGTCACTGTGCCAAGGGGATCAGAACAGTCAGACACTGTGACACCGGGATCAGAACAGTCAGTCACTGTTTCACCCGGATCAGCACAGTCAGTAACTGTGACACCGGGCTCAGAACAATCAGTTAGTGTGACACCAGGATCAGAACAGGCAGTTAGAGTGACACCGGGATCCGAACAGTCAGTCACTGTGACACCGGGATCAGAACAGTCAGTCACTGTGACATTGGGATCAGAACAGTCAGTGACTGTGACACCGGGATCAGAACAGTCAGTCACTGTGACATTCGGATCCGAACAGTCAGTCACTGTGACACCGGGATAAGAACAGTCAGTCACTGTGACATTGGGATCAGAACAGTCAGTCACTGTGACACAGGGATCAGAACAGTCAGTCACTGTGACACTGGGATCAGAACAGTCACAGTGACATTGGGATGAGAACAGTCAGTCACTGTGACACCGGGATCAGAACAGTAAGTCCGTGTGACATTGGGATCAGAACAGTCAGTCACTGTGACACAGGGATCAGAACAATCATTCACTGTGACACCGGGATCAGAACAGTAAGTCAGTGTGATATTGGGATCAGAACAGTCAGTCACTGTGACACAGGGATCAGAACAGTCAGTCACTGTGACACCGGGATCAGAACAGTCAGTCACTGTGACACAGGGATCAGAACAGTCAGCTATTGTGACATTGGGATCAGAACAGTCAGCCACGGTGACACCGGGATCAGAACAGTCAGTCACTGTTTCACCCGGATCAGAACAGTCAGTAACTGTGACACCGGGCTCATAACAATCAGTTAGTGTGACACCAGGATCAGAAGAGGCAGTTAGTGTGACACCGCTATCGGAACAGTCAGTCACTGTGACACCGGGATCAGAACAGTCAGTCACTGTGACATTGGGATCAGAGCAGTCAGTCACTGTGACATTGGGATCAGAATAGTCAGTGACTGTGACACTGGGATCAGAACAGTCAGACAATGTGACACTGGGATCAGAAAAGTCAGTGACTGTGACACCGGGATCAGAACAGTCAGTCATAGTGACATTGGGATCAGAACAGTCAGTCACTGTGACACCGGGAAAAGAACAGTCAGTCACAGTGACATTGGGATCAGAACAGTCAGTCACTGTGACACAGGGATCAGAACAGTCAGTCACTGTGACACTGGGATCAGAACACTCAGTCACTGTGACATCGGGATGAGAAAAGTCAGTCACTGTGACACCGGGATCAGAACAGTAAGTCAGTGTGACATTGGGATAAGAACAGTCAGTCACTGTGACACAGGGATCAGAACATTCATTCACTGTGACACCGGGATCAGAAAAGTCAGTCACTGTGACATTGGGATCAGAACAGTCAGTCACTGTTACACCGGGATTAGAAAAGTGAGTCATTGTGATATTGGGATCAGAACAGTCAGTCACTGTGACACAGGGATCAGAACAGTCAGTCACTGTGAAATTGGGATCAGAACAGTCAGTCACTGTGACACGGGATCAGAACAGTCAGTCACTGTGACATTGGGATCAGAACAGACAGTGGCTGTGACACCGGGATTAGAACAGTCAGTCATTGTGACATTGGGATCAGAACAGTCACTCAATGTGACATCGGGATCAGAACAGTCAGTCACTGTGAAATTGGGAACAGAACAGTCAGTCACTGTGACACAGGGATCAGAACAGTCAGTCACTGTGACACCTGGATCAGAACAGGCAGTCACTGTGACATTGGGATCAGAACAGTCAGTCACTGTGACACTGGGATCAGAACAGTCAGTCACTGTGACACCGGGATCAGAACAGTCAGTCACTGTGACACCGGTAACAGAACAGTCAGTCACTGTGACATTGGGATCAGAACAGTCAGTCACTGTGACACTGGAATCAGAACAGTCAGTCACAGTGACATTGGGATCAGAACAGTCAGTCACTGTGACACCGGGATCAGAACAGTTAGCCTCTGTGACATTGGAATCAGAACAGTCAGGGACTGTGACATTGGAATCAGAACAGTCAGTGACTGTGACATCGGGATCAGAACAGTCAGTGACTGTGACACTGGGATCAGAACCGTCAGTGACTGTGACATTGGGATCAGAACAGACAGTGACTGTGACACCGGGATCAGAACAGTCAGTCACTGTGACATTGGGATCAGAACAGTCAGTCACTGTGACACCGGGATCAGAACAGTCGGTCACTGTGACATTGGGATCAGAACAGTCAGTCACTGTGACACCGGGATCAGAACACTCAGTGACTCTGACACCAGGATCAGAATAGTCAGTGACTGTGACACCGGGATCAGAACAGTCAGTCACTGTGACACTGGGATCAGAACAGTCAGTCACTGTGACATTGGGATCAGAACAGTCAGTGATGGTGACACCGGAATCAGAACAGTCAGTCACTGTGACACCGGGATCAGAACAGTCAGTCACTGTGAAATTGGGATCAGAACAGTCAGTCACTGTGACACAGGGATCAGAACAGTCAGTCACTGTGACACAGGGATCAGAACAGGCAGTCACTGTGACATTGGAATCAGAACAGTCAGTCACTTTGACACTGGGATCAGAACACTCAGTCACTGTGACATTGTGATCAGAACAGTCAGTCACTGTGACACCGGTATCAGAACAGTCTGTCACTGTGACATTGGGATCAGAACAGTCAGTCACTGTGACACTGGGATCAGAGCAGTCAGTCACTGTGACACTCGGATCAGAACAGTCAGTCACTGTGACAACGGGATCAGAACAGTAAGTCACTGTGACACCGGGATCAGAACAATCAGTTAGTGTGACACCGGGATCAGAACAGTCAATTAGTGTGACACCGGGATCAGAGCAGTCAGTCACTGTGACATTGGGATCAGAACAGTCAGTGACTGTGACACTGGGATCAGAACAGTCAGTCACTGTGACACCGGGATCAGAACAGTCAGTCACTGTGACATTGGGATCTGAACAGTCAGTCACTGTGACACCGGGATCAGAACAGTCAGTCTCTGTGACATTGTGATCAGAACAGTCAGTGATTGTGACATT
This sequence comes from Isurus oxyrinchus, assembly GCA_026770705.1. Taxonomy (NCBI): domain Eukaryota; kingdom Metazoa; phylum Chordata; class Chondrichthyes; order Lamniformes; family Lamnidae; genus Isurus; species Isurus oxyrinchus. Next base: position 5,803,921 of record JANJGN010000028.1, on the reverse strand, counting down.
GGGATCAGAAAAGTCAGTGTCTGTGACACCGGGAACAGAACAGTCAGTTAGTGTGACACTGGGATCAGAACAGTCAGTCTCTGTGACATTGGGATCAGCACAGTCAGTGACTGTGACACCGTGATCAGAAAAGTCAGTGACTGTGACACTGGGATCAGAACAGTCAGTCTCTGTGACATTGGGTTCAGAACAGTCAGTGACTGTGACATTGGGATCAGAACAGTCAGTCACTGTGACACTGGGATCAGAACAGTCAGTCACTGTGAAACCGGGATCAGAACAGTCAGTCTCTGTGACATTGGAATCAGAACAGTCAGTCACCTTGACATTGGGATCAGAAAAGTCAGTGACTGTGACACCGGGATCAGAACAGTCAGTCTCTGTGACATTGGGATCAGAACAGTCACTGTGACTGTGACATTGGTATCAGAACAGTCAGTGACGGTGACAACGGGATCAGAACAGTCAGCCAGTGTGACATTGGGATCAGAACAGTCAGTCACTGTGACAACGGGATCAGAACAGTCAGTCACTGTGACATTGGGATCAGAACAGTCAGTCACTGTGACACCGGGATCAGAAAAGTCAGTGACTCTGACACCAGGATCAGAACAGTCAGTGACTGTGACACCGGGATCAGAATAGTCAGTGACTGTGACATTGGGATCAGAACAGTCAGTGACTGTGACATTGGGATCAGAACAGTCAGTGACGGTGACACCGGAATCAGAACAGTCAGTCACCGTGAGATTGGGATCAGAACAGTCAGTCACTGTGACACTGGGATCAGAACAGTCAGTCACTGTGACATTGGGATCAGAACAGTCAGTGGCTGTGACACCGGGATTAGAACAGTCAGTCATTGTGACATTGGGATCAGAACAGTCAGTCACTGTGACACAGGGATCAGAACAGTCAGTCACTGTGAAATTGGGATCGGAAAAGTCAGTCACTGTGACACAGGGATCAGAACAGTCAGTCACTGTGACACTGGGATCAGAACAGGCAGTCACTGTGACATTGGGATCAGAACAGTCAGTCACTGTGACACCGGGATCAGAACAGTCAGTCACTGTGACATTGTGATCAGAACAGTCAGTCACTGTGACACCGGTATCAGAACAGTCAGTCACTGTGACATTGGGATCAGAACAGTCAGTCACTGTGACACCGGGTTAAGAACAGTCAGTCACTGTGACACTGGGATCAGAACAGTCAGGCACTGTGACACCGGGATCAGAACAGTCAGTCACTGTGACACCGGGATCAGAACAATCAGTTACTGTGACACCGGGATGAGAACAGTCAGTCACTGTGAAATTGGGATCAGAACAGTCAGTCACTGTGACACCAGGATCAGTATAGTCAGTCTCTGTGACATTGGGATCAGAACAGTCAGTGACTGTGACATTGGGATCAGAAAAGTCAGATACTGTGACACCGGGATCAGAACAGTCAGTTAGTGTGACACCGGGATCAGAAAAGTCAGTCTCTGTGACTTTGGGATCAGCACAGTCAGTGACTGTGACACCGTGATCAGAACAGTCAGTGACTGTGACACTGGGATCAGAACAGTCAGTCTCTGTGACATTGGGTTCAGAACAGTCAGTCACTGTGACACCTGGATCACAACAGTCAGTCACTGTGACATTGGGATCACAACAGTCAGTGACTGTGACATTGGGATCAGAACAGTCAGTGACCGTGACACTGGGATCAGAACAGTTAGTCTCTGTGACACTGGGTGCAGAACAGTCAGTGATGTGACATTGGGATCAGAACAGTCAGTCAATTTGACGCTGGGAACTGAACAGGCCATCTCTGTGACACTGGGATCAGGATCGTCAGTGAATGTGACACCGGGCTCCGAACAGTCAGTCACTGTGATATTGGGATCAGAACTGTCAGTCACTGTAACACCGGGATCCGAACAGTTAGTCACTTTGGCATTTGGGATCAGAACATTCAGTCACTGTGACACCGGGATCAGAACAGTCACTCACTGTGACACCAGATCAGAACAGTCAGTCACTGTGACATTGGGATCAGAACAGTCCGTCACTGTGACACCGGGATCAGAACAGTCAGTCACTGTGACGTTGGGATCAGAACAGTCAGTGACTGTAACACCGGGATCAGAACAGTCAGTTATTGTGACATTGGGATCAGAACTGTCAGTCACTGTGACACTGGGATCAGAACAGTCAGTCACTGTGACATTGTGATCAGATCAGTCAGTCATTGTGACACAGGGATCAGAACAGTCAGTCACTGTGCCAAGGGGATCAGAACAGTCAGACACTGTGACACCGGGATCAGAACAGTCAGTCACTGTTTCACCCGGATCAGCACAGTCAGTAACTGTGACACCGGGCTCAGAACAATCAGTTAGTGTGACACCAGGATCAGAACAGTCAGTTAGTGTGACACCGGGATCCGAACAGTCAGTCACTGTGACACCGGGATCAGAACAGTCAGTCACTGTGACATTGGGATCAGAACAGTCAGTGACTGTGACACCGGGATCAGAACAGTCAGTCACTGTGACATTCGGATCCGAACAGTCAGTCACTGTGACACCGGGATCAGAACAGTCAGTCACTGTGACATTGGGATCAGAACAGTCAGTCACTGTGACACAGGGATCAGAACAGTCAGTCACTGTGACACTGGGATCAGAACAGTCACAGTGACATTGGGATGAGAACAGTCAGTCACTGTGACACCGGGATCAGAACAGTAAGTCCGTGTGACATTGGGATCAGAACAGTCAGTCACTGTGACACAGGGATCAGAACAATCATTCACTTTGACACCGGGATCAGAAAAGTCAGTCACTGTGACATTGGGATCAGAACAGTCAGTGACTGTGACACCGGGATCAGAACAGCAAGTCAGTGTGATATTGGGATCAGAACAGTCAGTCACTGTGACACAGGGATCCGAACAGTCAGTCACTGTGACACCGGGATCAGAACAGTCAGTCACTGTGACACCGGGATCAGAACAGTCAGTTATTGTGACATTGGGTTCAGAACAGTCAGCCACTGTGACACCGGGATCAGAACAGGTCAGTCACTGTTTCACCCGGATCAGAACAGTCAGTAACTGTGACACCGGGCTCATAACAATCAGTTAGTGAGACACCAGGATCAGAAGAGGCAGTTAGTGTGACACCGGTATCGGAACAGTCAGTCACTGTGACACCGGGATCAGAACAGTCAGTCACTGTGACATTGGGATCAGAGCAGTCAGTCACTGTGACATTGGGATCTGAATAGTCAGTGACTGTGACACTGGGATCAGAACAGTCAGACAATGTGACACTGGGATCAGAAAAGTCAGTGACTGTGACACCGGGATCAGAACAGTCAGTCATAGTGACATTGGGATCAGAACAGTCAGTCACTGTGACACCGGGAAAAGAACAGTCAGTCACAGTGACATTGGGATCAGAACAGTCAGTCACTGTGACACAGGGATCAGAACAGTCAGTCACTGTGACACTGGGATCAGAACACTCAGTCACTGTGACATCGGGATGAGAAAAGTCAGTCACTGTGACACCGGGATCAGAACAGTAAGTCAGTGTGACATTGGGATCAGAACAGTCACTCACTGTGACACAGGGATCCGAACAATCATTCACTGTGACACCGGGATCAGAAAAGTCAGTCACTGTGACATTGGGATCAGAACAGTCAGTCACTGTTACACCGGGATTAGAACAGTGAGTCATTGTGATATTGGGATCAGAACAGTCAGTCACTGTGACACAGGGATCAGAACAGTCAGTCACTGTGAAATTGGGATCAGAACAGTCAGTCACTGTGACACCGGGATCAGAACAGTCAGTCACTGTGACATTGGGATCAGAACAGACAGTGGCTGTGACACCGGGATTAGAACAGTCAGTCATTGTGACATTGGGATCAGAACAGTCACTCAATGTGACACCGGGATCAGAACAGTCAGTCACTGTGAAATTGGGATCAGAACAGTCAGTCACTGTGACACAGGGATCAGAACAGTCAGTCACTGTGACACCTGGATCAGAACAGGCAGTCACTGTGACATTGGGATCAGAACAGTCAGTCACTGAGACACTGGGATCAGAACAGTCAGTCACTGTGACATTGTGATCAGAACAGTCAGTCACTGTGACACCGGTAACAGAACAGTCAGTCACTGTGACATTGGGATCAGAACAGTCAGTCACTGTGACACTGGGATCAGAACAGTCAGTCACAGTGACATTGGGATCAGAACAGTTAGTCTCTGTGACATTGGAATCAGAACAGTCAGGGACTGTGACATTGGAATCAGAACAGTCAGTGACTGTGACATCGGGATCAGAACAGTCAGTGACTGTGACACTGGGATCAGAACCGTCAGTGACTGTGACATTGGGATCAGAACAGACAGTGGCTGTGACACCGGGATCAGAACAGTCAGTCACTGTGACATTGGGATCAGAACAGTCAGTCACTGTGACACCGGGATCAGAACAGTCAGTCACTGTGACATTGGGATCAGAACAGTCAGTCACTGTGACACCGGGATCAGAACAGTCAGTGACTCTGACACCAGCATCAGAACAGTCAGTGACTGTGACACCGGGATCAGAACAGTCAGTCCCTGTGACACTGGGATCAGAACAGTCAGTCACTGTGACATTGGGATCAGAACAGTCAGTGACGGTGACACCGGAATCAGAACAGTCAGTCACCTTGACATTGGGATCCGAACAGTCAGTCACTGTGACACCGGGATCAGAACAGTCAGTCACTGTGACATTGGGATCAGAACAGTCAGTGGCTGTGACACCGGGATTAGAACAGTCAGTCATTGTGACATTGGGATCAGAACAGTCAGTCACTGTGACACTGGGATCAGAACAGTCAGTCACTGTGAAATTGGGATCAGAACAGTCAGTCACTGTGACACAGGGATCAGAACAGTCAGTCACTGTGACACAGGGATCAGAACAGGCAGTCACTGTGACATTGGAATCTGAACAGTCAGTCACTGTGACACTGGGATCAGAACAGTCAGTCACTGTGACATTGTGATCAGAACAGTCAGTCACTGTGACACCGGTATCAGAACAGTCAGTCACTGTGACATTGGGATCAGAACAGTCAGTCACTGTGACACCGGGATCAGAGCAGTCAGTCACTGTGACACTGGGATCAGAACAGTCAGTCACTGTGACACCGGGTTCAGAACAGTAATTCACTGTGACAGCGGGATCAGAACAATCAGTTAGTGTGACACCGGGATCAGAACAGTCAATTAGTGTGACACCGGGATCAGAGAAGTCAGTCACTGTGACATTGGGATCAGAACTGTCAGTGACTGTGACACTGGGATCAGAACAGTCAGTCACTGTGACACCGGGATCAGAACAGTCAGTCACTGTGACATTGGGATCTGAACAGTCAGTCACTGTGACACCGGGATCAGAACAGTCAGTCTCTGTGACATTGTGCTCAGAACAGTCAGTGATTGTGACATTGGGATCAGAAAAGTCAGTGTCTGTGACACCGGGAACAGAACCGTCAGTTAGTGTGACACCGGGATCAGAACAGTCAGTCTCTGTGACATTGGGATCAGCACAGTCAGTGACTGTGACACCGTGAGCAGAAAAGTCAGTGACTGTGACACTGGGATCAGAACAGTTAGTCTCTGTGACATTGGGTTCAGAACAGTCAGTCACTGTGACACCGGGATCACAACAGTCAGTCACCGTGACATTGGGATCACAACAGTCAGTGACTGTGACATTGGCATCAGAACAGTCAGTGACCGTGACACTGGGATCAGAACAGTTAGTCTCTGTGACATTGGGATCAGAACAGTCAGTCACTGTGAGACAGGGATCAGAAAAGTGAGTCAGTGTGACATTGTGATCAGAACAGTCAGTCACTGTGACACCGGTATCAGAACAGTCAGTCACTTTGACATTGGGTTCAGAACAGTCAGTCACTGTGAAACCGGGATCAGAACAGTCAGTCTCTGTGACATTGGAATCAGAACAGTCAGTCACCTTGACATTGGGATCAGAAAAGTCAGTGACTGTGATACCGGGATCAGAACAGTCAGTCTCTGTGACATTGGGATCAGAACAGTCACTGTGAATGTGACTTTGGTATCAGAACAGTCAGTGACTGTGACAACGGGACCAGAACAGTCAGCCAGTGTGACATTGGGATCAGAACAGTCAGTCACTGTGACACCGGGTTCAGAAAAGTCAGTGACTCTGACACCAGGATCAGAAGAGTCAGTGACTGTGACACCGGGATCAGAACAGTCAGTGACTGTGACATTGGGATCAGAACAGTCAGTGACTGTGACATTGGGATCAGAACAGTCAGTGACGGTGACACCGGAATCAGAAATGTCAGTCACCGTGAGATTGGGATCAGAACAGTCAGTCACTGTGACACTGGGATCAGAACAGTCAGTCACTGTGACATTGGGATCAGAACAGTCAGTGGCTGTGACACCGGGATTAGAACAGTCAGTCATTGTGACATTGGGATCAGAACAGTCAGTCACTGTGACACCGGGATCAGAACAGTCAGTCACTGTGAAATTGGGATCGGAACAGTCAGTCACTGTGACACAGGGATCAGAACAGTCAGTCACTGTGACACTGGGATCAGAACAGGCAGTCACTGTGACATTGGGATCAGAACAGTCAGTCACTGTGACACCGGGATCAGAACAGTCAGTCACTGTGACATTGTGATCAGAACAGTCAGTCACTGTGACACCGGTATCAGAACAGTCAGTCACTGTGACATTGGGATCAGAACAGTCAGTCACTATGACACCGGGTTAAGAACAGTCAGTCACTGTGACACTGGGATCAGAACAGTCAGGCACTGTGACACCGGGATCAGAACAGTCAGTCACTGTGACACCGGGATCAGAACAATCAGTTAGTGTGACACCGGGATCAGAACAGTCAATTAGTGTGACACCAGGATCAGAGCAGTCAGTCACTGTGACATTGGGATCAGAACAGTCAGTTACTGTGACACTGGGATCAGAACAGTCAGTCACTGTGACACCGGGACCAGAACAGTCAGTCACTGTGATATTGGGCTCAGAACAATCAGTCACTGTGACACCAGGATCAGTATAGTCAGTCTCTGTGACATTGGGATCAGAACAGTCATTGACTGTGACATTGGGATCAGAAAAGTCAGATACTGTGACACCGGGATCAGAACAGTCAGTTAGTGTGACACCGGGATCAGAAAAGTCAGTCTCTGTGACTTCGGGATCAGCACAGTCAGTGACTGTGACACCGTGATCAGAACAGTCAGTGACTGTGACACTGGGATCAGAACAGTCAGTCTCTGTGACATTGGGTTCAGAACAGTCAGTCACAGTGACACCGGTATCAGAACAGTCAGTCACTGTGACATTGGGATCAGAACAGTCAGTGACCGTGACACTGGGATCAGAACAGTTAGTCTCTGTGACATTGGGAGCAGAACAGTCAGTGATGTGACATTGGGATCAGAACAGTCAGTCAATTTGACGCTGGGAACTGAACAGACCGTCTCTGTGACACTGGGATCAGGATAGTCAGTGACTGTGACACCGGGCTCCGAACAGTCAGTCACTGTGATATTGGGATCAGAACTGTCAGTCACTGTAACACCGGGATCCGAACAGTTAGTCACTGTGACATTGGGATCAGAACAGTCCGTCACTGTGACACCGGGATCAGAACAGTCAGTCACTGTGACGTTGGGATCAGAACAATCAGTGACTGTAACACCGGGATCAGAACAGTCAGTTATTGTGCCATTGGGATCAGAACTGTCAGTCACTGTGACACTGGGATCAGAACAGTCAGTCACTGTGACACTGGGATCAGAACAGTCAGTCACTGTGACATTGGGATCAGAACAGTCAGTGATGGTGACACCGGAATCAGAACAGTCAGTCACCTTGACATTGGGATCCGAACAGTCAGTCACTGTGACACCGGGATCAGAACAGTCAGTCACTGTGACATTGGGATCAGAACAGTCAGTGGCTGTGACACCGGGATTAGAACAGTCAGTCATTGTGACATTGGGATCAGAACAGTCAGTCACTGTGACACCGGGATCAGAACAGTCAGTCACTGTGAAATTGGGATCAGAACAGTCAGTCACTGTGACACAGGGATCAGAACAGTCAGTCACTGTGACACAGGGATCAGAACAGGCAGTCACTGTGACATTGGAATCAGAACAGTCAGTCACTTTGACACTGGGATCAGAACAGTCAGTCACTGTGACATTGTGATCAGAACAGTCAGTCACTGTGACACCGGTATCAGAACAGTCTGTCACTGTGACATTGGGATCAGAACAGTCAGTCACTGTGACACTGGGATCAGAGCAGTCAGTCACTGTGACACACGGAAAAGAACAGTCAGTCTCTGTGACACCGGGATCAGAACAGTAAGTCACTGTGACACCGGGATCAGAACAATCAGTTAGTGTGACACCGGGATCGGAACAGTCAATTAGTGTGACACCGGGATCAGAGCAGTCAGTCACTGTGACATTGGGATCAGAACAGTCAGTGACTGTGACACTGGGATCAGAACAGTCAGTCACTGTGACACCGGGATCAGAACAGTCAGTCACTGTGACATTGGGATCTGAACAGTCAGTCACTGTGACACCGGGATCAGAACAGTCAGTCTCTGTGACATTGTGATCAGAACAGTCAGTGATTGTGACATTGGGATCAGAAAAGTCAGTGTCTGTGACACCGGGAACAGAACAGTCAGTTAGTGTGACACCGGGATCAGAACAGTCAGTCTCTGTGACATTGGGATCAGCACAGTCAGTGACTGTGACACCGTGATCAGAAAAGTCAGTGACTGTGACACTGGGATCAGAACAGTGAGTCTCTGTGACATTGGGTTCAGAACAGTCAGTGACTGTGACATTGGGATCAGAACAGTCAGTCACTGTGACACTGGGATCAGAACAGTCAGTCACTGTGAAACCGGGATCAGAACAGTCAGTCTCTGTGACATTGGAATCAGAACAGTCAGTCACCTTGACATTGGGATCAGAAAAGTCAGTGACTGTGACACCGGGATCAGAACAGTCAGTCTCTGTGACATTGGGATCAGAACAGTCACTGTGACTGTGACATTGGTATCAGAACAGTCAGTGACTGTGACAACGGGATCAGAACAGTCAGCCAGTGTGACATTGGGATCAGAACAGTCAGTCACTGTGACAACGGGATCAGAACAGTCAGTCACTGTGACATTGGGATCAGAACAGTCAGTCACTGTGACACCGGGATCAGAAAAGTCAGTGACTCTGACACCAGGATCAGAACAGTCAGTGACTGTGACACCAGGATCAGAATAGTCAGTGACTGTGACATTGGGATCAGAACAGTCAGTGACTGTGACATTGGGATCAGAACAGTCAGTGACGGTGACACCGGAATCAGAACAGTCAGTCACCGTGAGATTGGGATCAGAACAGTCAGTCACTGTGACACTGGGATCAGAACAGTCAGTCACTGTGACATTGGGATCAGAACAGTCAGTGGCTGTGACACCGGGATTAGAACAGTCAGTCATTGTGACATTGGGATCAGAACAGTCAGTCACTGTGACACAGGGATCAGAACAGTCAGTCACTGTGAAATTGGGATCGGAAAAGTCAGTCACTGTGACACAGGGATCAGAACAGTCAGTCACTGTGACACTGGGATCAGAACAGGCAGTCACTGTGACATTGGGATCAGAACAGTCAGTCACTGTGACACCGGGATCAGAACAGTCAGTCACTGTGACATTGTGATCAGAACAGTCAGTCACTGTGACACCGGTATCAGAACAGTCAGTCACTGTGACATTGGGATCAGAACAGTCAGTCACTGTGACACCGGGTTAAGAACAGTCAGTCACTGTGACACTGGGATCAGAACAGTCAGGCACTGTGACACCGGGATCAGAACAGTCAGTCACTGTGACACCGGGATCAGAACAATCAGTTACTGTGACACCGGGATGAGAACAGTCAGTCACTGTGAAATTGGGATCAGAACAGTCAGTCACTGTGACACCAGGATCAGTATAGTCAGTCTCTGTGACATTGGGATCAGAACAGTCAGTGACTGTGACATTGGGATCAGAAAAGTCAGATACTGTGACACCGGGATCAGAACAGTCAGTTAGTGTGACACCGGGATCAGAAAAGTCAGTCTCTGTGACTTTGGGATCAGCACAGTCAGTGACTGTGACACCGTGATCAGAACAGTCAGTGACTGTGACACTGGGATCAGAACAGTCAGTCTCTGTGACATTGGGTTCAGAACAGTCAGTCACTGTGACACCTGGATCACAACAGTCAGTCACTGTGACATTGGGATCACAACAGTCAGTGACTGTGACATTGGGATCAGAACAGTCAGTGACCGTGACACTGGGATCAGAACAGTTAGTCTCTGTGACATTGGGTGCAGAACAGTCAGTGATGTGACATTGGGATCAGAACAGTCAGTCAATTTGACGCTGGGAACTGAACAGGCCGTCTTTGTGACACTGGGATCAGGAAAGTCAGTGACTGTGACACCGGGCTCCGAACAGTCAGTCACTGTGATATTGGGATCAGAACTGTCAGTCACTGTAACACCGTGATCCGAACAGTTAGTCACTTTGGCATTTGGGATCAGAACATTCAGTCACTGTGACACCGGGATCAGAACAGTCACTCACTGTGACATCAGATCAGAACAGTCAGTCACTGTGACATTGGGATCAGAACAGTCCGTCACTGTGACACCGGGATCAGAACAGTCAGTCACCGTGACATTGGGATCACAACAGTCAGTGACTGTGACATTGGCATCAGAACAGTCAGTGACCGTGACACTGGGATCAGAACAGTTAGTCTCTGTGACATTGGGATCAGAACAGTCAGTCACTGTGAGACAGGGATCAGAAAAGTGAGTCAGTGTGACATTGTGATCAGAACAGTCAGTCACTGTGACACGGGTATCAGAACAGTCAGTCACTTTGACATTGGGTTCAGAACAGTCAGTCACTGTGAAACCGGGATCAGAACAGTCAGTCTCTGTGACATTGGAATCAGAACAGTCAGTCACCTTGACATTGGGATCAGAAAAGTCCGATACTGTGACACCGGGATCAGAACAGTCAGTTAGTGTGACACCGGGATCAGAAAAGTCAGTCTCTGTGACTTTGGGATCAGCACAGTCAGTGACTGTGACACCGTGATCAGAACAGTCAGTGACTGTGACACTGGGATCAGAACAGTCAGTCTCTGTGACATTGGGTTCAGAACAGTCAGTCACTGTGACACCGGGATCACAACAGTCAGTCACTGTGACATTGGGATCACAACAGTCAGTGACTGTGACATTGGGATCAGAACAGTCAGTCACTGTAACACCGGGATCCGAACAGTTAGTCACTGTGGCATTTGGGATCAGAACATTCAGTCACTGTGACACCGGGATCAGAACAGTCACTCACTGTGACACCAGATCAGAACAGTCAGTCACTGTGACATTGGGATCAGAACAGTCCGTCACTGTGACACCGGGATCAGAACAGTCAGTCACTGTGACGTTGGGATCAGAACAGTCAGTGACTGTAACACCGGGATCAGAACAGTCAGTTATTGTGACATTGGGATCAGAACTGTCAGTCACTGTGACACTGGGATCAGAACAGTCAGTCACTGTGACATTGTGATCAGATCAGTCAGTCATTGTGACACAGGGATCAGAACAGTCAGTCACTGTGCCAAGGGGATCAGAACAGTCAGACACTGTGACACCGGGATCAGAACAGTCAGTCACTGTTTCACCCGGATCAGCACAGTCAGTGACTGTGACACCGGGCTCAGAACAATCAGTTAGTGTGACACCAGGATCAGAACAGGCAGTTAGAGTGACACCGGGATCCGAACAGTCAGTCACTGTGACACCGGGATCAGAACAGTCAGTCACTGTGACATTGGGATCAGAACAGTCAGTGACTGTGACACCGGGATCAGAACAGTCAGTCACTGTGACATTCGGATCCGAACAGTCAGTCACTGTGACACCGGGATAAGAACAGTCAGTCATGTGACATTGGGATCAGAACAGTCAGTCACTGTGACACAGGGATCAGAACAGTCAGTCACTGTGACACTGGGATCAGAACAGTCACAGTGACATTGGGATGAGAACAGTCAGTCACTGTGACACCGGGATCAGAACAGTAAGTCCGTGTGACATTGGGATCAGAACAGTCAGTCACTGTGACACAGGGATCAGAACAATCATTCACTGTGACACCGGGATCAGAAAAGTCAGTCACTGTGACTTTGGGATCAGTACAGTCAGTGACTGTGACACCGGGATCAGAACAGTAAGTCAGTGTGATATTGGGATCAGAACAGTCAGTCACTGTGACACAGGGATCAGAACAGTCAGTCACTGTGACACCGGGATCAGAACAGTCAGTCACTGTGACACCGGGATCAGAACAGTCAGTTATTGTGACATTGGGATCAGAACAGTCAGCCACTGTGACACCGGGATCAGAACAGTCAGTCACTGTTTCACCCGGATCAGAACAGTCAGTAACTGTGACACCGGGCTCATAACAATCAGTTAGTGTGACAACGGGATCAGAACAGTCAATTAGTGTGACACCGGGATCAGCTCAGTCAGTCACTGTGACATTGGGATCAGAACAGTCAGTGACTGTGACACTGGGATCAGAACTGTCAGTCACTGTGAAACCGGGATCAGAACAGTCAGTCTCTGTGACATTGTGATCAGAACAGTCAGTGATTGTGACATTGGGATCAGAAAAGTCAGTGACTGTGACACCGGGAACAGAACAGTCAGTTAGTGTGACACCGGGATCAGAAAAGTCAGTCTCTGTGACATTGGGATCATCACAGTCAGTGACTGTGACACCGTGATCAGAAAAGTCAGTGACTGTGACACTGGGATCAGAACAGTCAGTCTCTGTGACATTGGGTTCTGAACAGTCAGTCACTGTGACACCGGGATCACAACAGTCAGTCACCGTGACATTGGGATCACAACAGTCAGTGACTGTGACATTGGCATCAGAACAGTCAGTGACCGTGACACTGGGATCAGAACAGTTAGTCTCTGTGACATTGGGATCAGAACAGTCAGTCACTGTGAGACAGGGATCAGAACAGTGAGTCAGTGTGACATTGTGATCAGAACAGTCAGTCACTGTGACACCGGTATCAGAACAGTCAGTCACTTTGACATTGGGTTCAGAACAGTCAGTCACTGTGATACTGGGATCAGAACAGTCAGTCACTGTGACACTGGGATCAGAACAGTCAGTCACTGTGAAACCGGGAACAGAACAGTCAGTCTCTGTGACATTGGAATCAGAACAGTCAGTCACCTTGACATTGGGATCAGAAAAGTCAGTGACTGTGACACCGGGATCAGAACAGTCAGTCTCTGTGACATTGGTATCAGAACAGTCAGTGACTGTGACAACGGGATCAGAACAGTCAGCCAGTGTGACATTGGGATCAGAACAGTCAGTCACTGTGACAACGGGATCAGAAAAGTCAGTCACTGTGACATTGGGATCAGAACAGTCAGTCACTGTGACACCGGGATCAGAAAAGTCAGTGACTCTGACACCAGGATCAGAACAGTCAGTGACTGTGACACCGGGATCAGAACAGTCAGTGACTGTGACATTGGGATCAGAACAGTCAGTGACTGTGACATTGGGATCAGAACAGTCAGTGACGGTGACACCGGAATCAGAACAGTCAGTCACCGTGAGATTGGGATCAGAACAGTCAGTCACTGTGACACTGGGATCAGAACAGTCAGTCACTGTGACATTGGGATCAGAACAGTCAGTGGCTGTGACACCGGGATTAGAACAGTCAGTCATTGTGACATTGGGATCAGAACAGTCAGTCACTGTGACACAGGGATCAGAACAGTCAGTCACTGTGAAATTGGGATCGGAACAGTCAGTCACTGTGACACAGGGATCAGAACAGTCAGTCACTGTGACACCGGGATCAGAACAGGCAGTCACTGGGACATTGGGATCAGAACAGTCAGTCACTGTGACACCGGGATCAGAACAGTCAGTCACTGTGACATTGTGATCAGAACAGTCAGTCACTGTGACACCGGTATCAGAACAGTCAGTCACTGTGACATTGGGATCAGAACAGTCAGTCACTGTGACACCGGGTTAAGAACAGTCAGTCACTGTGACACTGGGATCAGAACAGTCAGGCACTGTGACACCGGGATCAGAACAGTCAGTCACTGTGACACCGGGATCAGAACAATCAGTTACTGTGACACCGGGATGAGAACAGTCAATTAGTGTGACACCAGGATCAGAGCAGTCAGTCACTGTAACATTGGGATCAGAACAGTCAGTGACTGTGACACTGGGATCAGAACAGTCAGTCACTGTAACACCGGGACCAGAACAGTCAGTCACTGTGAAATTGGGATCAGAACAGTCAGTCACTGTGACACCAGGATCAGTATAGTCAGTCTCTGTGACATTGGGATCAGAACAGTCAGTGACTGTGACATTGGGATCAGAAAAGTCCGATACTGTGACACCGGGATCAGAACAGTCAGTTAGTGTGACACCGGGATCAGAAAAGTCAGTCTCTGTGACTTTGGGATCAGCACAGTCAGTGACTGTGACACCGTGATCAGAACAGTCAGTGACTGTGACACTGGGATCAGAACAGTCAGTCTCTGTGACATTGGTTTCAGAACAGTCAGTCACTGTGACACCGGGATCACAACAGTCAGTCACTGTGACATTGGGATCACAACAGTCAGTGACTGTGACATTGGGATCAGAATAGTCAGTCACTGTAACACCGGGATCCGAACAGTTAGTCACTGTGGCATTTGGGATCAGAACATTCAGTCACTGTGACACCGGGATCAGAACAGTCACTCACTGTGACACCAGATCAGAACAGTCAGTCACTGTGACATTGGGATCAGAACAGTCCGTCACTGTGACACCGGGATCAGAACAGTCAGTCACTGTGACGTTGGGATCAGAACAGTCAGTGACTGTAACACCGGGATCAGAACAGTCAGTTATTGTGACATTGGGATCAGAACTGTCAGTCACTGTGACACTGGGATCAGAACAGTCAGTCACTGTGACATTGTGATCAGATCAGTCAGTCATTGTGACACAGGGATCAGAACAGTCAGTCACTGTGCCAAGGGGATCAGAACAGTCAGACACTGTGACACCGGGATCAGAACAGTCAGTCACTGTTTCACCCGGATCAGCACAGTCAGTAACTGTGACACCGGGCTCAGAACAATCAGTTAGTGTGACACCAGGATCAGAACAGGCAGTTAGAGTGACACCGGGATCCGAACAGTCAGTCACTGTGACACCGGGATCAGAACAGTCAGTCACTGTGACATTGGGATCAGAACAGTCAGTGACTGTGACACCGGGATCAGAACAGTCAGTCACTGTGACATTCGGATCCGAACAGTCAGTCACTGTGACACCGGGATAAGAACAGTCAGTCACTGTGACATTGGGATCAGAACAGTCAGTCACTGTGACACAGGGATCAGAACAGTCAGTCACTGTGACACTGGGATCAGAACAGTCACAGTGACATTGGGATGAGAACAGTCAGTCACTGTGACACCGGGATCAGAACAGTAAGTCCGTGTGACATTGGGATCAGAACAGTCAGTCACTGTGACACAGGGATCAGAACAATCATTCACTGTGACACCGGGATCAGAACAGTAAGTCAGTGTGATATTGGGATCAGAACAGTCAGTCACTGTGACACAGGGATCAGAACAGTCAGTCACTGTGACACCGGGATCAGAACAGTCAGTCACTGTGACACAGGGATCAGAACAGTCAGCTATTGTGACATTGGGATCAGAACAGTCAGCCACGGTGACACCGGGATCAGAACAGTCAGTCACTGTTTCACCCGGATCAGAACAGTCAGTAACTGTGACACCGGGCTCATAACAATCAGTTAGTGTGACACCAGGATCAGAAGAGGCAGTTAGTGTGACACCGCTATCGGAACAGTCAGTCACTGTGACACCGGGATCAGAACAGTCAGTCACTGTGACATTGGGATCAGAGCAGTCAGTCACTGTGACATTGGGATCAGAATAGTCAGTGACTGTGACACTGGGATCAGAACAGTCAGACAATGTGACACTGGGATCAGAAAAGTCAGTGACTGTGACACCGGGATCAGAACAGTCAGTCATAGTGACATTGGGATCAGAACAGTCAGTCACTGTGACACCGGGAAAAGAACAGTCAGTCACAGTGACATTGGGATCAGAACAGTCAGTCACTGTGACACAGGGATCAGAACAGTCAGTCACTGTGACACTGGGATCAGAACACTCAGTCACTGTGACATCGGGATGAGAAAAGTCAGTCACTGTGACACCGGGATCAGAACAGTAAGTCAGTGTGACATTGGGATAAGAACAGTCAGTCACTGTGACACAGGGATCAGAACATTCATTCACTGTGACACCGGGATCAGAAAAGTCAGTCACTGTGACATTGGGATCAGAACAGTCAGTCACTGTTACACCGGGATTAGAAAAGTGAGTCATTGTGATATTGGGATCAGAACAGTCAGTCACTGTGACACAGGGATCAGAACAGTCAGTCACTGTGAAATTGGGATCAGAACAGTCAGTCACTGTGACACGGGATCAGAACAGTCAGTCACTGTGACATTGGGATCAGAACAGACAGTGGCTGTGACACCGGGATTAGAACAGTCAGTCATTGTGACATTGGGATCAGAACAGTCACTCAATGTGACATCGGGATCAGAACAGTCAGTCACTGTGAAATTGGGAACAGAACAGTCAGTCACTGTGACACAGGGATCAGAACAGTCAGTCACTGTGACACCTGGATCAGAACAGGCAGTCACTGTGACATTGGGATCAGAACAGTCAGTCACTGTGACACTGGGATCAGAACAGTCAGTCACTGTGACACCGGGATCAGAACAGTCAGTCACTGTGACACCGGTAACAGAACAGTCAGTCACTGTGACATTGGGATCAGAACAGTCAGTCACTGTGACACTGGAATCAGAACAGTCAGTCACAGTGACATTGGGATCAGAACAGTCAGTCACTGTGACACCGGGATCAGAACAGTTAGCCTCTGTGACATTGGAATCAGAACAGTCAGGGACTGTGACATTGGAATCAGAACAGTCAGTGACTGTGACATCGGGATCAGAACAGTCAGTGACTGTGACACTGGGATCAGAACCGTCAGTGACTGTGACATTGGGATCAGAACAGACAGTGACTGTGACACCGGGATCAGAACAGTCAGTCACTGTGACATTGGGATCAGAACAGTCAGTCACTGTGACACCGGGATCAGAACAGTCGGTCACTGTGACATTGGGATCAGAACAGTCAGTCACTGTGACACCGGGATCAGAACACTCAGTGACTCTGACACCAGGATCAGAATAGTCAGTGACTGTGACACCGGGATCAGAACAGTCAGTCACTGTGACACTGGGATCAGAACAGTCAGTCACTGTGACATTGGGATCAGAACAGTCAGTGATGGTGACACCGGAATCAGAACAGTCAGTCACTGTGACACCGGGATCAGAACAGTCAGTCACTGTGAAATTGGGATCAGAACAGTCAGTCACTGTGACACAGGGATCAGAACAGTCAGTCACTGTGACACAGGGATCAGAACAGGCAGTCACTGTGACATTGGAATCAGAACAGTCAGTCACTTTGACACTGGGATCAGAACACTCAGTCACTGTGACATTGTGATCAGAACAGTCAGTCACTGTGACACCGGTATCAGAACAGTCTGTCACTGTGACATTGGGATCAGAACAGTCAGTCACTGTGACACTGGGATCAGAGCAGTCAGTCACTGTGACACTCGGATCAGAACAGTCAGTCACTGTGACAACGGGATCAGAACAGTAAGTCACTGTGACACCGGGATCAGAACAATCAGTTAGTGTGACACCGGGATCAGAACAGTCAATTAGTGTGACACCGGGATCAGAGCAGTCAGTCACTGTGACATTGGGATCAGAACAGTCAGTGACTGTGACACTGGGATCAGAACAGTCAGTCACTGTGACACCGGGATCAGAACAGTCAGTCACTGTGACATTGGGATCTGAACAGTCAGTCACTGTGACACCGGGATCAGAACAGTCAGTCTCTGTGACATTGTGATCAGAACAGTCAGTGATTGTGACATTGGGATCAGAAAAGTCAGTGTCTGTGACACCGGGAACAGAACAGTCAGTTAGTGTGACACTGGGATCAGAACAGTCAGTCTCTGTGACATTGGGATCAGCACAGTCAGTGACTGTGACACCGTGATCAGAAAAGTCAGTGACTGTGACACTGGGATCAGAACAGTCAGTCTCTGTGACATTGGGTTCAGAACAGTCAGTGACTGTGACATTGGGATCAGAACAGTCAGTCACTGTGACACTGGGATCAGAACAGTCAGTCACTGTGAAACCGGGATCAGAACAGTCAGTCTCTGTGACATTGGAATCAGAACAGTCAGTCACCTTGACATTGGGATCAGAAAAGTCAGTGACTGTGACACCGGGATCAGAACAGTCAGTCTCTGTGACATTGGGATCAGAACAGTCACTGTGACTGTGACATTGGTATCAGAACAGTCAGTGACGGTGACAACGGGATCAGAACAGTCAGCCAGTGTGACATTGGGATCAGAACAGTCAGTCACTGTGACAACGGGATCAGAACAGTCAGTCACTGTGACATTGGGATCAGAACAGTCAGTCACTGTGACACCGGGATCAGAAAAGTCAGTGACTCTGACACCAGGATCAGAACAGTCAGTGACTGTGACACCGGGATCAGAATAGTCAGTGACTGTGACATTGGGATCAGAACAGTCAGTGACTGTGACATTGGGATCAGAACAGTCAGTGACGGTGACACCGGAATCAGAACAGTCAGTCACCGTGAGATTGGGATCAGAACAGTCAGTCACTGTGACACTGGGATCAGAACAGTCAGTCACTGTGACATTGGGATCAGAACAGTCAGTGGCTGTGACACCGGGATTAGAACAGTCAGTCATTGTGACATTGGGATCAGAACAGTCAGTCACTGTGACACAGGGATCAGAACAGTCAGTCACTGTGAAATTGGGATCGGAAAAGTCAGTCACTGTGACACAGGGATCAGAACAGTCAGTCACTGTGACACTGGGATCAGAACAGGCAGTCACTGTGACATTGGGATCAGAACAGTCAGTCACTGTGACACCGGGATCAGAACAGTCAGTCACTGTGACATTGTGATCAGAACAGTCAGTCACTGTGACACCGGTATCAGAACAGTCAGTCACTGTGACATTGGGATCAGAACAGTCAGTCACTGTGACACCGGGTTAAGAACAGTCAGTCACTGTGACACTGGGATCAGAACAGTCAGGCACTGTGACACCGGGATCAGAACAGTCAGTCACTGTGACACCGGGATCAGAACAATCAGTTACTGTGACACCGGGATGAGAACAGTCAGTCACTGTGAAATTGGGATCAGAACAGTCAGTCACTGTGACACCAGGATCAGTATAGTCAGTCTCTGTGACATTGGGATCAGAACAGTCAGTGACTGTGACATTGGGATCAGAAAAGTCAGATACTGTGACACCGGGATCAGAACAGTCAGTTAGTGTGACACCGGGATCAGAAAAGTCAGTCTCTGTGACTTTGGGATCAGCACAGTCAGTGACTGTGACACCGTGATCAGAACAGTCAGTGACTGTGACACTGGGATCAGAACAGTCAGTCTCTGTGACATTGGGTTCAGAACAGTCAGTCACTGTGACACCTGGATCACAACAGTCAGTCACTGTGACATTGGGATCACAACAGTCAGTGACTGTGACATTGGGATCAGAACAGTCAGTGACCGTGACACTGGGATCAGAACAGTTAGTCTCTGTGACACTGGGTGCAGAACAGTCAGTGATGTGACATTGGGATCAGAACAGTCAGTCAATTTGACGCTGGGAACTGAACAGGCCATCTCTGTGACACTGGGATCAGGATCGTCAGTGAATGTGACACCGGGCTCCGAACAGTCAGTCACTGTGATATTGGGATCAGAACTGTCAGTCACTGTAACACCGGGATCCGAACAGTTAGTCACTTTGGCATTTGGGATCAGAACATTCAGTCACTGTGACACCGGGATCAGAACAGTCACTCACTGTGACACCAGATCAGAACAGTCAGTCACTGTGACATTGGGATCAGAACAGTCCGTCACTGTGACACCGGGATCAGAACAGTCAGTCACTGTGACGTTGGGATCAGAACAGTCAGTGACTGTAACACCGGGATCAGAACAGTCAGTTATTGTGACATTGGGATCAGAACTGTCAGTCACTGTGACACTGGGATCAGAACAGTCAGTCACTGTGACATTGTGATCAGATCAGTCAGTCATTGTGACACAGGGATCAGAACAGTCAGTCACTGTGCCAAGGGGATCAGAACAGTCAGACACTGTGACACCGGGATCAGAACAGTCAGTCACTGTTTCACCCGGATCAGCACAGTCAGTAACTGTGACACCGGGCTCAGAACAATCAGTTAGTGTGACACCAGGATCAGAACAGTCAGTTAGTGTGACACCGGGATCCGAACAGTCAGTCACTGTGACACCGGGATCAGAACAGTCAGTCACTGTGACATTGGGATCAGAACAGTCAGTGACTGTGACACCGGGATCAGAACAGTCAGTCACTGTGACATTCGGATCCGAACAGTCAGTCACTGTGACACCGGGATCAGAACAGTCAGTCACTGTGACATTGGGATCAGAACAGTCAGTCACTGTGACACAGGGATCAGAACAGTCAGTCACTGTGACACTGGGATCAGAACAGTCACAGTGACATTGGGATGAGAACAGTCAGTCACTGTGACACCGGGATCAGAACAGTAAGTCCGTGTGACATTGGGATCAGAACAGTCAGTCACTGTGACACAGGGATCAGAACAATCATTCACTTTGACACCGGGATCAGAAAAGTCAGTCACTGTGACATTGGGATCAGAACAGTCAGTGACTGTGACACCGGGATCAGAACAGCAAGTCAGTGTGATATTGGGATCAGAACAGTCAGTCACTGTGACACAGGGATCCGAACAGTCAGTCACTGTGACACCGGGATCAGAACAGTCAGTCACTGTGACACCGGGATCAGAACAGTCAGTTATTGTGACATTGGGTTCAGAACAGTCAGCCACTGTGACACCGGGATCAGAACAGGTCAGTCACTGTTTCACCCGGATCAGAACAGTCAGTAACTGTGACACCGGGCTCATAACAATCAGTTAGTGAGACACCAGGATCAGAAGAGGCAGTTAGTGTGACACCGGTATCGGAACAGTCAGTCACTGTGACACCGGGATCAGAACAGTCAGTCACTGTGACATTGGGATCAGAGCAGTCAGTCACTGTGACATTGGGATCTGAATAGTCAGTGACTGTGACACTGGGATCAGAACAGTCAGACAATGTGACACTGGGATCAGAAAAGTCAGTGACTGTGACACCGGGATCAGAACAGTCAGTCATAGTGACATTGGGATCAGAACAGTCAGTCACTGTGACACCGGGAAAAGAACAGTCAGTCACAGTGACATTGGGATCAGAACAGTCAGTCACTGTGACACAGGGATCAGAACAGTCAGTCACTGTGACACTGGGATCAGAACACTCAGTCACTGTGACATCGGGATGAGAAAAGTCAGTCACTGTGACACCGGGATCAGAACAGTAAGTCAGTGTGACATTGGGATCAGAACAGTCACTCACTGTGACACAGGGATCCGAACAATCATTCACTGTGACACCGGGATCAGAAAAGTCAGTCACTGTGACATTGGGATCAGAACAGTCAGTCACTGTTACACCGGGATTAGAACAGTGAGTCATTGTGATATTGGGATCAGAACAGTCAGTCACTGTGACACAGGGATCAGAACAGTCAGTCACTGTGAAATTGGGATCAGAACAGTCAGTCACTGTGACACCGGGATCAGAACAGTCAGTCACTGTGACATTGGGATCAGAACAGACAGTGGCTGTGACACCGGGATTAGAACAGTCAGTCATTGTGACATTGGGATCAGAACAGTCACTCAATGTGACACCGGGATCAGAACAGTCAGTCACTGTGAAATTGGGATCAGAACAGTCAGTCACTGTGACACAGGGATCAGAACAGTCAGTCACTGTGACACCTGGATCAGAACAGGCAGTCACTGTGACATTGGGATCAGAACAGTCAGTCACTGAGACACTGGGATCAGAACAGTCAGTCACTGTGACATTGTGATCAGAACAGTCAGTCACTGTGACACCGGTAACAGAACAGTCAGTCACTGTGACATTGGGATCAGAACAGTCAGTCACTGTGACACTGGGATCAGAACAGTCAGTCACAGTGACATTGGGATCAGAACAGTTAGTCTCTGTGACATTGGAATCAGAACAGTCAGGGACTGTGACATTGGAATCAGAACAGTCAGTGACTGTGACATCGGGATCAGAACAGTCAGTGACTGTGACACTGGGATCAGAACCGTCAGTGACTGTGACATTGGGATCAGAACAGACAGTGGCTGTGACACCGGGATCAGAACAGTCAGTCACTGTGACATTGGGATCAGAACAGTCAGTCACTGTGACACCGGGATCAGAACAGTCAGTCACTGTGACATTGGGATCAGAACAGTCAGTCACTGTGACACCGGGATCAGAACAGTCAGTGACTCTGACACCAGCATCAGAACAGTCAGTGACTGTGACACCGGGATCAGAACAGTCAGTCCCTGTGACACTGGGATCAGAACAGTCAGTCACTGTGACATTGGGATCAGAACAGTCAGTGACGGTGACACCGGAATCAGAACAGTCAGTCACCTTGACATTGGGATCCGAACAGTCAGTCACTGTGACACCGGGATCAGAACAGTCAGTCACTGTGACATTGGGATCAGAACAGTCAGTGGCTGTGACACCGGGATTAGAACAGTCAGTCATTGTGACATTGGGATCAGAACAGTCAGTCACTGTGACACTGGGATCAGAACAGTCAGTCACTGTGAAATTGGGATCAGAACAGTCAGTCACTGTGACACAGGGATCAGAACAGTCAGTCACTGTGACACAGGGATCAGAACAGGCAGTCACTGTGACATTGGAATCTGAACAGTCAGTCACTGTGACACTGGGATCAGAACAGTCAGTCACTGTGACATTGTGATCAGAACAGTCAGTCACTGTGACACCGGTATCAGAACAGTCAGTCACTGTGACATTGGGATCAGAACAGTCAGTCACTGTGACACCGGGATCAGAGCAGTCAGTCACTGTGACACTGGGATCAGAACAGTCAGTCACTGTGACACCGGGTTCAGAACAGTAATTCACTGTGACAGCGGGATCAGAACAATCAGTTAGTGTGACACCGGGATCAGAACAGTCAATTAGTGTGACACCGGGATCAGAGAAGTCAGTCACTGTGACATTGGGATCAGAACTGTCAGTGACTGTGACACTGGGATCAGAACAGTCAGTCACTGTGACACCGGGATCAGAACAGTCAGTCACTGTGACATTGGGATCTGAACAGTCAGTCACTGTGACACCGGGATCAGAACAGTCAGTCTCTGTGACATTGTGCTCAGAACAGTCAGTGATTGTGACATTGGGATCAGAAAAGTCAGTGTCTGTGACACCGGGAACAGAACCGTCAGTTAGTGTGACACCGGGATCAGAACAGTCAGTCTCTGTGACATTGGGATCAGCACAGTCAGTGACTGTGACACCGTGAGCAGAAAAGTCAGTGACTGTGACACTGGGATCAGAACAGTTAGTCTCTGTGACATTGGGTTCAGAACAGTCAGTCACTGTGACACCGGGATCACAACAGTCAGTCACCGTGACATTGGGATCACAACAGTCAGTGACTGTGACATTGGCATCAGAACAGTCAGTGACCGTGACACTGGGATCAGAACAGTTAGTCTCTGTGACATTGGGATCAGAACAGTCAGTCACTGTGAGACAGGGATCAGAAAAGTGAGTCAGTGTGACATTGTGATCAGAACAGTCAGTCACTGTGACACCGGTATCAGAACAGTCAGTCACTTTGACATTGGGTTCAGAACAGTCAGTCACTGTGAAACCGGGATCAGAACAGTCAGTCTCTGTGACATTGGAATCAGAACAGTCAGTCACCTTGACATTGGGATCAGAAAAGTCAGTGACTGTGATACCGGGATCAGAACAGTCAGTCTCTGTGACATTGGGATCAGAACAGTCACTGTGAATGTGACTTTGGTATCAGAACAGTCAGTGACTGTGACAACGGGACCAGAACAGTCAGCCAGTGTGACATTGGGATCAGAACAGTCAGTCACTGTGACACCGGGTTCAGAAAAGTCAGTGACTCTGACACCAGGATCAGAAGAGTCAGTGACTGTGACACCGGGATCAGAACAGTCAGTGACTGTGACATTGGGATCAGAACAGTCAGTGACTGTGACATTGGGATCAGAACAGTCAGTGACGGTGACACCGGAATCAGAAATGTCAGTCACCGTGAGATTGGGATCAGAACAGTCAGTCACTGTGACACTGGGATCAGAACAGTCAGTCACTGTGACATTGGGATCAGAACAGTCAGTGGCTGTGACACCGGGATTAGAACAGTCAGTCATTGTGACATTGGGATCAGAACAGTCAGTCACTGTGACACCGGGATCAGAACAGTCAGTCACTGTGAAATTGGGATCGGAACAGTCAGTCACTGTGACACAGGGATCAGAACAGTCAGTCACTGTGACACTGGGATCAG
This sequence comes from Isurus oxyrinchus, assembly GCA_026770705.1. Classification (NCBI taxonomy): domain Eukaryota; kingdom Metazoa; phylum Chordata; class Chondrichthyes; order Lamniformes; family Lamnidae; genus Isurus; species Isurus oxyrinchus. The sequence goes on along the minus strand of JANJGN010000028.1, from coordinate 5,778,903 downwards.
AACAGGCAGTCACTGTGACATTGGGATCAGAACAGTCAGTCACTGTGACACCGGGATCAGAACAGTCAGTCACTGTGACATTGTGATCAGAACAGTCAGTCACTGTGACACCGGTATCAGAACAGTCAGTCACTGTGACATTGGGATCAGAACAGTCAGTCACTATGACACCGGGTTAAGAACAGTCAGTCACTGTGACACTGGGATCAGAACAGTCAGGCACTGTGACACCGGGATCAGAACAGTCAGTCACTGTGACACCGGGATCAGAACAATCAGTTAGTGTGACACCGGGATCAGAACAGTCAATTAGTGTGACACCAGGATCAGAGCAGTCAGTCACTGTGACATTGGGATCAGAACAGTCAGTTACTGTGACACTGGGATCAGAACAGTCAGTCACTGTGACACCGGGACCAGAACAGTCAGTCACTGTGATATTGGGCTCAGAACAATCAGTCACTGTGACACCAGGATCAGTATAGTCAGTCTCTGTGACATTGGGATCAGAACAGTCATTGACTGTGACATTGGGATCAGAAAAGTCAGATACTGTGACACCGGGATCAGAACAGTCAGTTAGTGTGACACCGGGATCAGAAAAGTCAGTCTCTGTGACTTCGGGATCAGCACAGTCAGTGACTGTGACACCGTGATCAGAACAGTCAGTGACTGTGACACTGGGATCAGAACAGTCAGTCTCTGTGACATTGGGTTCAGAACAGTCAGTCACAGTGACACCGGTATCAGAACAGTCAGTCACTGTGACATTGGGATCAGAACAGTCAGTGACCGTGACACTGGGATCAGAACAGTTAGTCTCTGTGACATTGGGAGCAGAACAGTCAGTGATGTGACATTGGGATCAGAACAGTCAGTCAATTTGACGCTGGGAACTGAACAGACCGTCTCTGTGACACTGGGATCAGGATAGTCAGTGACTGTGACACCGGGCTCCGAACAGTCAGTCACTGTGATATTGGGATCAGAACTGTCAGTCACTGTAACACCGGGATCCGAACAGTTAGTCACTGTGACATTGGGATCAGAACAGTCCGTCACTGTGACACCGGGATCAGAACAGTCAGTCACTGTGACGTTGGGATCAGAACAATCAGTGACTGTAACACCGGGATCAGAACAGTCAGTTATTGTGCCATTGGGATCAGAACTGTCAGTCACTGTGACACTGGGATCAGAACAGTCAGTCACTGTGACACTGGGATCAGAACAGTCAGTCACTGTGACATTGGGATCAGAACAGTCAGTGATGGTGACACCGGAATCAGAACAGTCAGTCACCTTGACATTGGGATCCGAACAGTCAGTCACTGTGACACCGGGATCAGAACAGTCAGTCACTGTGACATTGGGATCAGAACAGTCAGTGGCTGTGACACCGGGATTAGAACAGTCAGTCATTGTGACATTGGGATCAGAACAGTCAGTCACTGTGACACCGGGATCAGAACAGTCAGTCACTGTGAAATTGGGATCAGAACAGTCAGTCACTGTGACACAGGGATCAGAACAGTCAGTCACTGTGACACAGGGATCAGAACAGGCAGTCACTGTGACATTGGAATCAGAACAGTCAGTCACTTTGACACTGGGATCAGAACAGTCAGTCACTGTGACATTGTGATCAGAACAGTCAGTCACTGTGACACCGGTATCAGAACAGTCTGTCACTGTGACATTGGGATCAGAACAGTCAGTCACTGTGACACTGGGATCAGAGCAGTCAGTCACTGTGACACACGGAAAAGAACAGTCAGTCTCTGTGACACCGGGATCAGAACAGTAAGTCACTGTGACACCGGGATCAGAACAATCAGTTAGTGTGACACCGGGATCGGAACAGTCAATTAGTGTGACACCGGGATCAGAGCAGTCAGTCACTGTGACATTGGGATCAGAACAGTCAGTGACTGTGACACTGGGATCAGAACAGTCAGTCACTGTGACACCGGGATCAGAACAGTCAGTCACTGTGACATTGGGATCTGAACAGTCAGTCACTGTGACACCGGGATCAGAACAGTCAGTCTCTGTGACATTGTGATCAGAACAGTCAGTGATTGTGACATTGGGATCAGAAAAGTCAGTGTCTGTGACACCGGGAACAGAACAGTCAGTTAGTGTGACACCGGGATCAGAACAGTCAGTCTCTGTGACATTGGGATCAGCACAGTCAGTGACTGTGACACCGTGATCAGAAAAGTCAGTGACTGTGACACTGGGATCAGAACAGTGAGTCTCTGTGACATTGGGTTCAGAACAGTCAGTGACTGTGACATTGGGATCAGAACAGTCAGTCACTGTGACACTGGGATCAGAACAGTCAGTCACTGTGAAACCGGGATCAGAACAGTCAGTCTCTGTGACATTGGAATCAGAACAGTCAGTCACCTTGACATTGGGATCAGAAAAGTCAGTGACTGTGACACCGGGATCAGAACAGTCAGTCTCTGTGACATTGGGATCAGAACAGTCACTGTGACTGTGACATTGGTATCAGAACAGTCAGTGACTGTGACAACGGGATCAGAACAGTCAGCCAGTGTGACATTGGGATCAGAACAGTCAGTCACTGTGACAACGGGATCAGAACAGTCAGTCACTGTGACATTGGGATCAGAACAGTCAGTCACTGTGACACCGGGATCAGAAAAGTCAGTGACTCTGACACCAGGATCAGAACAGTCAGTGACTGTGACACCAGGATCAGAATAGTCAGTGACTGTGACATTGGGATCAGAACAGTCAGTGACTGTGACATTGGGATCAGAACAGTCAGTGACGGTGACACCGGAATCAGAACAGTCAGTCACCGTGAGATTGGGATCAGAACAGTCAGTCACTGTGACACTGGGATCAGAACAGTCAGTCACTGTGACATTGGGATCAGAACAGTCAGTGGCTGTGACACCGGGATTAGAACAGTCAGTCATTGTGACATTGGGATCAGAACAGTCAGTCACTGTGACACAGGGATCAGAACAGTCAGTCACTGTGAAATTGGGATCGGAAAAGTCAGTCACTGTGACACAGGGATCAGAACAGTCAGTCACTGTGACACTGGGATCAGAACAGGCAGTCACTGTGACATTGGGATCAGAACAGTCAGTCACTGTGACACCGGGATCAGAACAGTCAGTCACTGTGACATTGTGATCAGAACAGTCAGTCACTGTGACACCGGTATCAGAACAGTCAGTCACTGTGACATTGGGATCAGAACAGTCAGTCACTGTGACACCGGGTTAAGAACAGTCAGTCACTGTGACACTGGGATCAGAACAGTCAGGCACTGTGACACCGGGATCAGAACAGTCAGTCACTGTGACACCGGGATCAGAACAATCAGTTACTGTGACACCGGGATGAGAACAGTCAGTCACTGTGAAATTGGGATCAGAACAGTCAGTCACTGTGACACCAGGATCAGTATAGTCAGTCTCTGTGACATTGGGATCAGAACAGTCAGTGACTGTGACATTGGGATCAGAAAAGTCAGATACTGTGACACCGGGATCAGAACAGTCAGTTAGTGTGACACCGGGATCAGAAAAGTCAGTCTCTGTGACTTTGGGATCAGCACAGTCAGTGACTGTGACACCGTGATCAGAACAGTCAGTGACTGTGACACTGGGATCAGAACAGTCAGTCTCTGTGACATTGGGTTCAGAACAGTCAGTCACTGTGACACCTGGATCACAACAGTCAGTCACTGTGACATTGGGATCACAACAGTCAGTGACTGTGACATTGGGATCAGAACAGTCAGTGACCGTGACACTGGGATCAGAACAGTTAGTCTCTGTGACATTGGGTGCAGAACAGTCAGTGATGTGACATTGGGATCAGAACAGTCAGTCAATTTGACGCTGGGAACTGAACAGGCCGTCTTTGTGACACTGGGATCAGGAAAGTCAGTGACTGTGACACCGGGCTCCGAACAGTCAGTCACTGTGATATTGGGATCAGAACTGTCAGTCACTGTAACACCGTGATCCGAACAGTTAGTCACTTTGGCATTTGGGATCAGAACATTCAGTCACTGTGACACCGGGATCAGAACAGTCACTCACTGTGACATCAGATCAGAACAGTCAGTCACTGTGACATTGGGATCAGAACAGTCCGTCACTGTGACACCGGGATCAGAACAGTCAGTCACCGTGACATTGGGATCACAACAGTCAGTGACTGTGACATTGGCATCAGAACAGTCAGTGACCGTGACACTGGGATCAGAACAGTTAGTCTCTGTGACATTGGGATCAGAACAGTCAGTCACTGTGAGACAGGGATCAGAAAAGTGAGTCAGTGTGACATTGTGATCAGAACAGTCAGTCACTGTGACACGGGTATCAGAACAGTCAGTCACTTTGACATTGGGTTCAGAACAGTCAGTCACTGTGAAACCGGGATCAGAACAGTCAGTCTCTGTGACATTGGAATCAGAACAGTCAGTCACCTTGACATTGGGATCAGAAAAGTCAGTGACTGTGATACCGGGATCAGAACAGTCAGTCTCTGTGACATTGGGATCAGAACAGTCACTGTGAATGTGACTTTGGTATCAGAACAGTCAGTGACTGTGACAACGGGACCAGAACAGTCAGCCAGTGTGACATTGGGATCAGAACAGTCAGTCACTGTGACACCGGGTTCAGAAAAGTCAGTGACTCTGACACCAGGATCAGAAGAGTCAGTGACTGTGACATCGGGATCAGAACAGTCAGTGACTGTGACATTGGGATCAGAACAGTCAGTGACTGTGACATTGGGATCAGAACAGTCAGTGACGGTGACACCGGAATCAGAAATGTCAGTCACCGTGAGATTGGGATCAGAACAGTCAGTCACTGTGACACTGGGATCAGAACAGTCAGTCACTGTGACATTGGGATCAGAACAGTCAGTGGCTGTGACACCGGGATTAGAACAGTCAGTCATTGTGACATTGGGATCAGAACAGTCAGTCACTGTGACACCGGGATCAGAACAGTCAGTCACTGTGAAATTGGGATCGGAACAGTCAGTCACTTTGACACAGGGATCAGAACAGTCAGTCACTGTGACACTGGGATCAGAACAGGCAGTCACTGTGACATTGGGATCAGAACAGTCAGTCACTGTGACACCGGGATCAGAACAGTCAGTCACTGTGACATTGTGATCAGAACAGTCAGTCACTGTGACACCGGTATCAGAACAGTCAGTCACTGTGACATTGGGATCAGAACAGTCAGTCACTATGACACCGGGTTAAGAACAGTCAGTCACTGTGACACTGGGATCAGAACAGTCAGGCACTGTGACACCGGGATCAGAACAGTCAGTCACTGTGACACCGGGATCAGAACAATCAGTTAGTGTGACACCGGGATCAGAACAGTCAATTAGTGTGACACCAGGATCAGAGCAGTCAGTCACTGTGACATTGGGATCAGAACAGTCAGTTACTGTGACACTGGGATCAGAACAGTCAGTCACTGTGACACCGGGACCAGAACAGTCAGTCACTGTGATATTGGGCTCAGAACAATCAGTCACTGTGACACCAGGATCAGTATAGTCAGTCTCTGTGACATTGGGATCAGAACAGTCAGTGACTGTGACATTGGGATCAGAAAAGTCAGATACTGTGACACCGGGATCAGAACAGTCAGTTAGTGTGACACCGGGATCAGAAAAGTCAGTCTCTGTGACTTCGGGATCAGCACAGTCAGTGACTGTGACACCGTGATCAGAACAGTCAGTGACTGTGACACTGGGATCAGAACAGTCAGTCTCTGTGACATTGGGTTCAGAACAGTCAGTCACAGTGACACTGGTATCAGAACAGTCAGTCACTGTGACATTGGGATCAGAACAGTCAGTGACCGTGACACTGGGATCAGAACAGTTAGTCTCTGTGACATTGGGAGCAGAACAGTCAGTGATGTGACATTGGGATCAGAACAGTCAGTCAATTTGACGCTGGGAACTGAACAGACCGTCTCTGTGACACTGGGATCAGGATAGTCAGTGACTGTGACACCGGGCTCCGAACAGTCAGTCACTGTGATATTGGGATCAGAACTGTCAGTCACTGTAACACCGGGATCCGAACAGTTAGTCACTGTGGCATTTGGGATCAGAACAGTCAGTCACTGTGACACCGGGATCAGAACAGTCACTCACTGTGACACCAGATCAGAACAGTCAGTCACTGTGACATTGGGATCAGAACAGTCCGTCACTGTGACACCGGGATCAGAACAGTCAGTCACTGTGACGTTGGGATCAGAACAATCAGTGACTGTAACACCGGGATCAGAACAGTCAGTTATTGTGCCATTGGGATCAGAACTGTCAGTCACTGTGACACTGGGATCAGAACAGTCAGTCACTGTGACACTGGGATCAGAACAGTCAGTCACTGTGACATTGGGATCAGAACAGTCAGTGATGGTGACACCGGAATCAGAACAGTCAGTCACCTTGACATTGGGATCCGAACAGTCAGTCACTGTGACACCGGGATCAGAACAGTCAGTCACTGTGACATTGGGATCAGAACAGTCAGTGGCTGTGACACCGGGATTAGAACAGTCAGTCATTGTGACATTGGGATCAGAACAGTCAGTCACTGTGACACCGGGATCAGAACAGTCAGTCACTGTGAAATTGGGATCAGAACAGTCAGTCACTGTGACACAGGGATCAGAACAGGCAGTCACTGTGACATTGGAATCAGAACAGTCAGTCACTTTGACACTGGGATCAGAACAGTCAGTCACTGTGACATTGTGATCAGAACAGTCAGTCACTGTGACACCGGTATCAGAACAGTCTGTCACTGTGACATTGGGATCAGAACAGTCAGTCACTGTGACACTGGGATCAGAGCAGTCAGTCACTGTGACACACGGAAAAGAACAGTCAGTCTCTGTGACACCGGGATCAGAACAGTAAGTCACTGTGACACCGGGATCAGAACAATCAGTTAGTGTGACACCGGGATCAGAACAGTCAATTAGTGTGACACCGGGATCAGAGCAGTCAGTCACTGTGACATTGGGATCAGAACAGTCAGTGACTGTGACACTGGGATCAGAACAGTCAGTCACTGTGACACCGGGATCAGAACAGTCAGTCACTGTGACATTGGGATCTGAACAGTCAGTCACTGTGACACCGGGATCAGAACAGTCAGTCTCTGTGACATTGTGATCAGAACAGTCAGTGATTGTGACATTGGGATCAGAAAAGTCAGTGTCTGTGACACCGGGAACAGAACAGTCAGTTAGTGTGACACCGGGATCAGAACAGTCAGTCTCTGTGACATTGGGATCAGCACAGTCAGTGACTGTGACACCGTGATCAGAAAAGTCAGTGACTGTGACACTGGGATCAGAACAGTGAGTCTCTGTGACATTGGGTTCAGAACAGTCAGTGACTGTGACATTGGGATCAGAACAGTCAGTCACTGTGACACTGGGATCAGAACAGTCAGTCACTGTGAAACCGGGATCAGAACAGTCAGTCTCTGTGACATTGGAATCAGAACAGTCAGTCACCTTGACATTGGGATCAGAAAAGTCAGTGACTGTGACACCGGGATCAGAACAGTCAGTCTCTGTGACATTGGGATCAGAACAGTCACTGTGACTGTGACATTGGTATCAGAACAGTCAGTGACTGTGACAACGGGATCAGAACAGTCAGCCAGTGTGACATTGGGATCAGAACAGTCAGTCACTGTGACAACGGGATCAGAACAGTCAGTCACTGTGACATTGGGATCAGAACAGTCAGTCACTGTGACACCGGGATCAGAAAAGTCAGTGACTCTGACACCAGGATCAGAACAGTCAGTGACTGTGACACCGGGATCAGAATAGTCAGTGACTGTGACATTGGGATCAGAACAGTCAGTGACTGTGACATTGGGATCAGAACAGTCAGTGACGGTGACACCGGAATCAGAACAGTCAGTCACCGTGAGATTGGGATCAGAACAGTCAGTCACTGTGACACTGGGATCAGAACAGTCAGTCACTGTGACATTGGGATCAGAACAGTCAGTGGCTGTGACACCGGGATTAGAACAGTCAGTCATTGTGACATTGGGATCAGAACAGTCAGTCACTGTGACACAGGGATCAGAACAGTCAGTCACTGTGACACTGGGATCAGAACAGGCAGTCACTGTGACATTGGGATCAGAACAGTCAGTCACTGTGACACCGGGATCAGAACAGTCAGTCACTGTGACATTGTGATCAGAACAGTCAGTCACTGTGACACCGGTATCAGAACAGTCAGTCACTGTGACATTGGGATCAGAACAGTCAGTCACTGTGACACCGGGTTAAGAACAGTCAGTCACTGTGACACTGGGATCAGAACAGTCAGGCACTGTGACACCGGGATCAGAACAGTCAGTCACTGTGACACCGGGATCAGAACAATCAGGTACTGTGACACCGGGATGAGAACAGTCAGTCACTGTGAAATTGGGATCAGAACAGTCAGTCACTGTGACACCAGGATCAGTATAGTCAGTCTCTGTGACATTGGGATCAGAACAGTCAGTGACTGTGACATTGGGATCAGAAAAGTCAGATACTGTGACACCGGGATCAGAACAGTCAGTTAGTGTGACACTGGGATCAGAACAGTTAGTCTCTGTGACATTGGGAGCAGAACAGTCAGTGATGTGACATTGGGATCAGAACAGTCAGTCAATTTGACGCTGGGAACTGAACAGACCGTCTCTGTGACACTGGGATCAGGATAGTCAGTGACTGTGACACCGGGCTCCGAACAGTCAGTCACTGTGATATTGGGATCAGAACTGTCAGTCACTGTAACACCGGGATCCGAACAGTTAGTCACTGTGGCATTTGGGATCAGAACAGTCAGTCACTGTGACACCGGGATCAGAACAGTCACTCACTGTGACACCAGATCAGAACAGTCAGTCACTGTGACATTGGGATCAGAACAGTCCGTCACTGTGACACCGGGATCAGAACAGTCAGTCACTGTGACGTTGGGATCAGAACAGTCAGTGACTGTGAAACCGGGATCAGAACAGTCAGTCTCTGTGACAATGGAATCAGAACAGTCAGTCACCTTGACATTGGGATCAGAAAAGTCAGTGACTGTGACACCGGGATCAGAACAGTCAGTCTCTGTGACATTGGGATCAGAACAGTCACTGTGACTGTGACATTGGTATCAGAACAGTCAGTGACTGTGACAACGGGATCAGAACAGTCAGCCAGTGTGACATTGGGATCAGAACAGTCAGTCACTGTGACAACGGGATCAGAACAGTCAGTCACTGTGACATTGGGATCAGAACAGTCAGTCACTGTGACACCGGGATCAGAAAAGTCAGTGACTCTGACACCAGGATCAGAACAGTCAGTGACTGTGACACCGGGATCAGAATAGTCAGTGACTGTGACATTGGGATCAGAACAGTCAGTGACTGTGACATTGGGATCAGAACAGTCAGTGACGGTGACACCGGAATCAGAACAGTCAGTCACCGTGAGATTGGGATCAGAACAGTCAGTCACTGTGACACTGGGATCAGAACAGTCAGTCACTGTGACATTGGGATCAGAACAGTCAGTGGCTGTGACACCGGGATTAGAACAGTCAGTCATTGTGACATTGGGATCAGAACAGTCAGTCACTGTGACACAGGGATCAGAACAGTCAGTCACTGTGACACTGGGATCAGAACAGGCAGTCACTGTGACATTGGGATCAGAACAGTCAGTCACTGTGACACCGGGATCAGAACAGTCAGTCACTGTGACATTGTGATCAGAACAGTCAGTCACTGTGACACCGGTATCAGAACAGTCAGTCACTGTGACATTGGGATCAGAACAGTCAGTCACTGTGACACCGGGTTAAGAACAGTCAGTCACTGTGACACTGGGATCAGAACAGTCAGGCACTGTGACACCGGGATCAGAACAGTCAGTCACTGTGACACCGGGATCAGAACAATCAGGTACTGTGACACCGGGATGAGAACAGTCAGTCACTGTGAAATTGGGATCAGAACAGTCAGTCACTGTGACACCAGGATCAGTATAGTCAGTCTCTGTGACATTGGGATCAGAACAGTCAGTGACTGTGACATTGGGATCAGAAAAGTCAGATACTGTGACACCGGGATCAGAACAGTCAGTTAGTGTGACACTGGGATCAGAACAGTTAGTCTCTGTGACATTGGGAGCAGAACAGTCAGTGATGTGACATTGGGATCAGAACAGTCAGTCAATTTGACGCTGGGAACTGAACAGACCGTCTCTGTGACACTGGGATCAGGATAGTCAGTGACTGTGACACCGGGCTCCGAACAGTCAGTCACTGTGATATTGGGATCAGAACTGTCAGTCACTGTAACACCGGGATCCGAACAGTTAGTCACTGTGGCATTTGGGATCAGAACAGTCAGTCACTGTGACACCGGGATCAGAACAGTCACTCACTGTGACACCAGATCAGAACAGTCAGTCACTGTGACATTGGGATCAGAACAGTCCGTCACTGTGACACCGGGATCAGAACAGTCAGTCACTGTGACGTTGGGATCAGAACAATCAGTGACTGTAACACCGGGATCAGAACAGTCAGTTATTGTGCCATTGGGATCAGAACTGTCAGTCACTGTGACACTGGGATCAGAACAGTCAGTCACTGTGACACTGGGATCAGAACAGTCAGTCACTGTGACATTGGGATCAGAACAGTCAGTGATGGTGACACCGGAATCAGAACAGTCAGTCACCTTGACATTGGGATCCGAACAGTCAGTCACTGTGACACCGGGATCAGAACAGTCAGTCACTGTGACATTGGGATCAGAACAGTCAGTGGCTGTGACACCGGGATTAGAACAGTCAGTCATTGTGACATTGGGATCAGAACAGTCAGTCACTGTGACACCGGGATCAGAACAGTCAGTCACTGTGAAATTGGGATCAGAACAGTCAGTCACTGTGACACAGGGATCAGAACAGTCAGTCACTGTGACACAGGGATCAGAACAGGCAGTCACTGTGACATTGGAATCAGAACAGTCAGTCACTTTGACACTGGGATCAGAACAGTCAGTCACTGTGACATTGTGATCAGAACAGTCAGTCACTGTGACACCGGTATCAGAACAGTCTGTCACTGTGACATTGGGATCAGAACAGTCAGTCACTGTGACACTGGGATCAGAGCAGTCAGTCACTGTGACACACGGAAAAGAACAGTCAGTCTCTGTGACACCGGGATCAGAACAGTAAGTCACTGTGACACCGGGATCAGAACAATCAGTTAGTGTGACACCGGGATCAGAACAGTCAATTAGTGTGACACCGGGATCAGAGCCGTCAGTCACTGTGACATTGGGATCAGAACAGTCAGTGACTGTGACACTGGGATCAGAACAGTCAGTCACTGTGACACCGGGATCAGAACAGTCAGTCACTGTGACATTGGGATCTGAACAGTCAGTCACTGTGACACCGGGATCAGAACAGTCAGTCTCTGTGACATTGTGATCAGAACAGTCAGTGATTGTGACATTGGGATCAGAAAAGTCAGTGTCTGTGACACCGGGAACAGAACAGTCAGTTAGTGTGACACCGGGATCAGAACAGTCAGTCTCTGTGACATTGGGATCAGCACAGTCAGTGACTGTGACACCGTGATCAGAAAAGTCAGTGACTGTGACACTGGGATCAGAACAGTGAGTCTCTGTGACATTGGGTTCAGAACAGTCAGTGACTGTGACATTGGGATCAGAACAGTCAGTCACTGTGACACTGGGATCAGAACAGTCAGTCACTGTGAAACCGGGATCAGAACAGTCAGTCTCTGTGACATTGGAATCAGAACAGTCAGTCACCTTGACATTGGGATCAGAAAAGTCAGTGACTGTGACACCGGGATCAGAACAGTCAGTCTCTGTGACATTGGGATCAGAACAGTCACTGTGACTGTGACATTGGTATCAGAACAGTCAGTGACTGTGACAACGGGATCAGAACAGTCAGCCAGTGTGACATTGGGATCAGAACAGTCAGTCACTGTGACAACGGGATCAGAACAGTCAGTCACTGTGACATTGGGATCAGAACAGTCAGTCACTGTGACACCGGGATCAGAAAAGTCAGTGACTCTGACACCAGGATCAGAACAGTCAGTGACTGTGACACCGGGATCAGAATAGTCAGTGACTGTGACATTGGGATCAGAACAGTCAGTGACTGTGACATTGGGATCAGAACAGTCAGTGACGGTGACACCGGAATCAGAACAGTCAGTCACCGTGAGATTGGGATCAGAACAGTCAGTCACTGTGACACTGGGATCAGAACAGTCAGTCACTGTGACATTGGGATCAGAACAGTCAGTGGCTGTGACACCGGGATTAGAACAGTCAGTCATTGTGACATTGGGATCAGAACAGTCAGTCACTGTGACACAGGGATCAGAACAGTCAGTCACTGTGACACTGGGATCAGAACAGGCAGTCACTGTGACATTGGGATCAGAACAGTCAGTCACTGTGACACCGGGATCAGAACAGTCAGTCACTGTGACATTGTGATCAGAACAGTCAGTCACTGTGACACCGGTATCAGAACAGTCAGTCACTGTGACATTGGGATCAGAACAGTCAGTCACTGTGACACCGGGTTAAGAACAGTCAGTCACTGTGACACTGGGATCAGAACAGTCAGGCACTGTGACACCGGGATCAGAACAGTCAGTCACTGTGACACCGGGATCAGAACAATCAGGTACTGTGACACCGGGATGAGAACAGTCAGTCACTGTGAAATTGGGATCAGAACAGTCAGTCACTGTGACACCAGGATCAGTATAGTCAGTCTCTGTGACATTGGGATCAGAACAGTCAGTGACTGTGACATTGGGATCAGAAAAGTCAGATACTGTGACACCGGGATCAGAACAGTCAGTTAGTGTGACACGGGGATCAGAAAAGTCAGTCTCTGTGACTTTGGGATCAGCACAGTCAGTGACTGTGACACCGTGATCAGAACAGTCAGTGACTGTGACACTGGGATCAGAACAGTCAGTCTCTGTGACATTGGGTTCAGAACAGTCAGTCACTGTGACACCTGGATCACAACAGTCAGTCACTGTGACATTGGGATCACAACAGTCAGTGACTGTGACATTGGGATCAGAACAGTCAGTGACCGTGACACTGGGATCAGAACAGTTAGTCTCTGTGACATTGGGTGCAGAACAGTCAGTGATGTGACATTGGGATCAGAACAGTCAGTCAATTTGACGCTGGGAACTGAACAGGCCGTCTTTGTGACACTGGGATCAGGAAAGTCAGTGACTGTGACACCGGGCTCCGAACAGTAAGTCACTGTGATATTGGGATCAGAACTGTCAGTCACTGTAACACCGTGATCCGAACAGTTAGTCACTTTGGCATTTGGGATCAGAACATTCAGTCACTGTGACACCGGGATCAGAACAGTCACTCACTGTGACATCAGATCAGAACAGTCAGTCACTGTGACATTGGGATCAGAACAGTCCGTCACTGTGACACCGGGATCAGAACAGTCAGTCACTGTGACGTTGGGATCAGAACAGACAGTGACTGTAACACCGGGATCAGAACAGTCAGTTATTGTGACATTGGGATCAGAACTGTCAGTCACTGTGACACTGGGATCAGAACAGTCAGTCACTGTGACATTGTGATCAGATCAGTCAGTCATTGTGACACAGGGATCAGAACAGTCAGTCACTGTGCCAAGGGGATCAGAACAGTCAGACACTGTGACACCGGGATCAGAACAGTCAGTCACTGTTTCACCCGGATCAGCACAGTCAGTAACTGTGACACCGGGCTCAGAACAATCAGTTAGAGTGACACCAGGATCAGAACAGTCAGTTAGTGTGACACCGGGATCCGAACAGTCAGTCACTGTGACACCGGGATCAGAACAGTCAGTCACTGTGACATTGGGATCAGAACAGTCAGTGACTGTGACATCGGGATCAGAACAGTCAGTCACTGTGACATTCGGATCCGAACAGTCAGTCACTGTGACACCGGGATCAGAACAGTCAGTCACTGTGACATTGGGATCAGAACAGTCAGTCACTGTGACACAGGGATCAGAACAGTCAGTCACTGTGACACTGGGATCAGAACAGTCACAGTGACATTGGGATGAGAACAGTCAGTCACTGTGACACCGGGATCAGAACAGTAAGTCCGTGTGACATTGGGATCAGAACAGTCAGTCACTGTGACACAGGGATCAGAACAATCATTCACTGTGACACCGGGATCAGAAAAGTCAGTCACTGTGACATTGGGATCAGAACAGTCAGTGACTGTGACACCGGGATCAGAACAGTAAGTCAGTGTGATATTGGGATCAGAACAGTCAGTCACTGTGACACAGGGATCAGAACAGTCAGTCACTGTGACACCGGGATCAGAACAGTCAGTCACTGTGACACCGGGATCAGAACAGTCAGCTATTGTGACATTGGGATCAGAACAGTCAGCCACTGTGACACCGGGATCAGAACAGTCAGTCACTGTTTCACCCGGATCAGAACAGTCAGTAACTGTGACACCGGGCTCATAACAATCAGTTAGTGTGACACCAGGATCAGAAGAGGCAGTTAGTGTGACACCGCTATCGGAACAGTCAGTCACTGTGACACCGGGATCAGAACAGTCAGTCACTGTGACATTGGGATCAGAGCAGTCAGTCACTGTGACATTGGGATCTGAATAGTCAGTGACTGTGACACTGGGATCAGAACAGTCAGACAATGTGACACTGGGATCAGAAAAGTCAGTGACTGTGACACCGGGATCAGAACAGTCAGTCATAGTGACATTGGGATCAGAACAGTCAGTCACTGTGACACCGGGAAAAGAACAGTCAGTCACAGTGACATTGGGATCAGAACAGTCAGTCACTGTGACACAGGGATCAGAACAGTCAGTCACTGTGACACTGGGATCAGAACACTCAGTCACTGTCACATCGGGATGAGAAAAGTCAGTCACTGTGACACCGGGATCAGAACAGTAAGTCAGTGTGACATTGGGATCAGAACAGTCAGTCACTGTGACACAGGGATCCGAACAATCATTCACTGTGACACCGGGATCAGAGAAGTCAGTCACTGTGACATTGGGATCAGAACAGTCAGTCACTGTTACACCGGGATTAGAACAGTGAGTCATTGTGATATTGGGATCAGAAAAGTCAGTCACTGTGACACAGGGATCAGAACAGTCAGTCACTGTGAAATTGGGATCAGAACAGTCAGTCACTGTGACACCGGGATCAGAACAGTCAGTCACTGTGACATTGGGATCAGAACAGACAGTGGCTGTGACACCGGGATTAGAACAGTCAGTCATTGTGACATTGGGATCAGAACAGTCACTCAATGTGACACCGGGATCAGAACAGTCAGTCACTGTGAAATTGGGATCAGAACAGTCAGTCACTGTGACATTGGGATCAGAACAGTCAGTCACTGTGACACCTGGATCAGAACAGGCAGTCACTGTGACATTGGGATCAGAACAGTCAGTCACTGTGACACTGGGATCAGAACAGTCAGTCACTGTGACATTGTGATCAGAACAGTCAGTCACTGTGACACCGGTAACAGAACAGTCAGTCACTGTGACATTGGGATCAGAACAGTCAGTCACTGTGACACTGGGATCAGAACAGTCAGTCACAGTGACATTGGGATCAGAACAGTCAGTCACTGTGACACCGGGATCAGAACAGTTAGTCTCTGTGACATTGGAATCAGAACAGTCAGGGACTGTGACATTGGAATCAGAACAGTCAGTGACTGTGACATCGGGATCAGAACAGTCAGTGACTGTGACACTGGGATCAGAACCGTCAGTGACTGTGACACCGGGATCAGAACAGTCAGTCACTGTGACATTGGGATCAGAACAGTCAGTCACTGTGACACCGGGATCAGAACAGTCAGTCACTGTGACATTGGGATCAGAACAGTCAGTCACTGTGACACCGGGATCAGAACAGTCAGTGACTCTGACACCAGGATCAGAACAGTCAGTGACTGTGACACCGGGATCAGAACAGTCAGTCCCTGTGACACTGGGATCAGAACAGTCAGTCACTGTGACATTGGGATCAGAACAGTCAGTGACGGTGACACCGGAATCAGAACAGTCAGTCACCTTGACATTGGGATCCGAACAGTCAGTCACTGTGACACCGGGATCAGAACAGTCAGTCACTGTGACATTGGGATCAGAACAGTCAGTGGCTGTGACACCGGGATTAGAACAGTCAGTCATTGTGACATTGGGATCAGAACAGTCAGTCACTGTGACACTGGGATCAGAACAGTCAGTCACTGTGAAATTGGGATCAGAACAGTCAGTCACTGTGACACAGGGATCAGAACAGTCAGTCACTGTTACACCGGGATTAGAACAGTGAGTCATTGTGATATTGGGATCAGAACAGTCAGTCACTGTGACACAGGGATCAGAACAGTCAGTCACTGTGAAATTGGGATCAGAAGAGTCAGTCACTGTGACACCGGGATCAGAACAGTCAGTCACTGTGACATTGGGATCAGAACAGACAGTGGCTGTGACACCGGGATTAGAACAGTCAGTCATTGTGACATTGGGATCAGAACAGTCACTCAATGTGACACCGGGATCAAAACAGTCAGTCACTGTGAAATTGGGATCAGAACAGTCAGTCACTGTGACACAGGGATCAGAACAGTCAGTCACTGTGACACCTGGATCAGAACAGGCAGTCACTGTGACATTGGGATCAGAACAGTCAGTCACTGTGACACTGGGATCAGAACAGTCAGTCACTGTGACATTGTGATCAGAACAGTCAGTCACTGTGACACCGGTAACAGAACAGTCAGTCACTGTGACATTGGGATCAGAACAGTCAGTCACTGTGACACTGGGATCAGAACAGTCAGTCACAGTGACATTGGGATCAGAACAGTCAGTCACTGTGACACCGGGATCAGAACAGTTAGTCTCTGTGACATTGGAATCAGAACAGTCAGGGACTGTGACATTGGAATCAGAACAGTCAGTGACTGTGACATCGGGATCAGAACAGTCAGTGACTGTGACACTGGGATCAGAACCGTCAGTGACTGTGACACCGGGATCAGAACAGTCAGTCACTGTGACATTGGGATCAGAACAGTCAGTCACTGTGACACCGGGATCAGAACAGTCAGTCACTGTGACATTGAGATCAGAACAGTCAGTCACTGTGACACCGGGATCAGAACAGTCAGTGACTCTGACACCAGGATCAGAACAGTCAGTGACTGTGACACCGGGATCAGAACAGTCAGTCCCTGTGACACTGGGATCAGAACAGTCAGTCACTGTGACACTGGGATCAGAACAGTCAGTGACGGTGACACCGGAATCAGAACAGTCAGTCACCTTGACATTGGGATCCGAACAGTCAGTCACTGTGACACCGGGATCAGAACAGTCAGTCACTGTGACATTGGGATCAGAACAGTCAGAGGCTGTGACACCGGGATTAGGACAGTCAGTCATTGTGACATTGGGATCAGAACAGTCAGTCACTGTGACACTGGGATCAGAACAGTCAGTCACTGTGAAATTGGGATCAGAACAGTCAGTCACTGTGACACAGGGATCAGAACAGTCAGTCACTGTTACACCGGGATTAGAACAGTGAGTCATTGTGATATTGGGATCAGAACAGTCAGTCACTGTGACACAGGGATCAGAACAGTCAGTAACTGTGAAATTGGGATCAGAAGAGTCATTCACTGTGACACCGGGATCAGAACAGTCAGTCACTGTGACATTGGGATCAGAACAGACAGTTGCTGTGACACCGGGATTAGAACAGTCAGTCATTGTGACATTGGGATCAGAACAGTCACTCAATGTGACACCGGGATCAGAACAGTCAGTCACTGTGAAATTGGGATCAGAACAGTCAGTCACTGTGACACAGGGATCAGAACAGTCAGTCACTGTGACACCTGGATCAGAACAGGCAGTCACTGTGACATTGGGATCAGAACAGTCAGTCACTGTGACACTGGGATCAGAACAGTCAGTCACTGTGACATTGTGATCAGAACAGTCAGTCACTGTGACACCGGTAACAGAACAGTCAGTCACTGTGACATTGGGATCAGAACAGTCAGTCACTGTGACACTGGGATCAGAACAGTCAGTCACAGTGACATTGGGATCAGAACAGTCAGTCACTGTGACACCGGGATCAGAACAGTTAGTCTCTGTGACATTGGAATCAGAACAGTCAGGGACTGTGACATTGGAATCAGAACAGTCAGTGACTGTGACATCGGGATCAGAACGGTCAGTGACTGTGACACTGGGATCAGAACCGTCAGTGACTGTGACACCGGGATCAGTACAGTCAGTCACTGTGACATTGGGATCAGAACAGTCAGTCACTGTGACACCGGGATCAGAACAGTCAGTCACTGTGACATTGGGATCAGAACAGTCAGTCACTGTGACACCGGGATCAGAACAGTCAGTGACTCTGACACCAGGATCAGAACAGTCAGTGACTGTGACACCGGGATCAGAACAGTCAGTTACTGTGACACCGGGATCAGAACAGTCAGTCACTGTGACATTGGGATCAGAACAGTCAGTGGCTGTGACACCGGGATTAGAACAGTCAGTCATTGTGACATTGGGATCAGAACAGTCAGTCACTGTGACACTGGGATCAGAACAGTCAGTCACTGTGAAATTGGGATCAGAACAGTCAGTCACTGTGACACAGGGATCAGAACAGTCAGTCACTGTGACACAGGGATCAGAACAGGCAGTCACTGTGACATTGGAATCAGAACAGTCAGTCACTGTGACACTGGGATCAGAACAGTCAGTCACTGTGACATTGTGATCAGAACAGTCAGTCACTGTGACACCGGTATCAGAACAGTCAGTCACTGTGACATTGGGATCAGAACAGTCAGTCACTGTGACACCGGGATCAGAGCAGTCAGTCACTGTGACACTGGGATCAGAACAGTCAGTCACTGTGACACCGGGATCAGAACAGTCAGTGATTGTGACAATGGGATCAGAAAAGTCAGTGTCTGTGACACCGGGAACAGAACAGTCAGTTAGTGTGACACAGGGATCAGAACAGTCAGTCTCTGTGACATTGGGATCAGCACAGTCAGTGACTGTGACACCGTGATCAGAAAAGTCAGTGACTGTGACACTGGGATCAGAACAGTCAGTCTCTGTGACATTGGGTTCAGAACAGTCAGTCACTGTGACACCGGGATCACAACAGTCAGTCACCGTGACATTGGGATCACAACAGTCAGTGACTGTGACATTGGCATCAGAACAGTCAGTGACCGTGACATTGGGATCAGAACAGTTAGTCTCTGTGACATTGGGATCAGAACAGTCAGTCACTGTGAGACAGGGATCAGAAAAGTGAGTCAGTGTGACATTGTGATCAGAACAGTCAGTCACTGTGACACCGGTATCAGAACAGTCAGTCACTTTGACATTGGGTTCAGAACAGTCAGTCACTGTGAAACCGGGATCAGAACAGTCAGTCTCTGTGACATTGGAATCAGAACAGTCAGTCATCTTGACATTGGGATCAGAAAAGTCAGTGACTGTGATACCGGGATCAGAACAGTCAGTCTCTGTGACATTGGGATCAGAACAGTCACTGTGAATGTGACTTTGGTATCAGAACAGTCAGTGACTGTGACAACGGGACCAGAACAGTCAGCCAGTGTGACATTGGGATCAGAACAGTCAGTCACTGTGACACCGGGTTCAGAAAAGTCAGTGACTCTGACACCAGGATCAGAAGAGTCAGTGACTGTGACACCGGGATCAGAACAGTCAGTGACTGTGACATTGGGATCAGAACAGTCAGTCACTTTGACACTGGGATCAGAACAGTCAGTCACTGTGAAATTGGGATCAGAAGAGTCATTCACTGTGACACAGGGATCAGAACAGTCAGTCACTGTGACATTGGGATCAGAACAGACAGTGGCTGTGACACCGGGATTAGAACAGTCAGTCATTGTGACATTGGGATCAGAACAGTCACTCAATGTGACACCGGGATCAGAACAGTCAGTCACTGTGAAATTGGGATCAGAACAGTCAGTCACTGTGACACAGGGATCAGAACAGTCAGTCACTGTGACACCTGGATCAGAACAGGCAGTCACTGTGACATTGGGATCAGAACAGTCAGTCACTGAGACACTGGGATCAGAACAGTCAGTCACTGTGACATTGTGATCAGAACAGTCAGTCACTGTGACACCGGTAACAGAACAGTCAGTCACTGTGACATTGGGATCAGAACAGTCAGTCACTGTGACACTGGGATCAGAACAGTCAGTCACAGTGACATTGGGATCAGAACAGTCAGTCACTGTGACACCGGGATCAGAACAGTTAGTCTCTGTGACATTGGAATCAGAACAGTCAGGGACTGTGACATTGGAATCAGAACAGTCAGTGACTGTGACATCGGGATCAGAATGGTCAGTGACTGTGACACTGGGATCAGAACCGTCAGTGACTGTGACACCGGGATCAGTACAGTCAGTCACTGTGACATTGGGATCAGAAAAGTCAGTCACTGTGACACCGGGATCAGAACAGTCAGTCACTGTGACATTGGGATCAGAACAGTCAGTCACTGTGACACCGGGATCAGAACAGTCAGTGACTCTGACACCAGGATCAGAACAGTCAGTGACTGTGACACCGGGATCAGAACAGTCAGTCACTGTGACACCGGGATCAGAACAGTCAGTCACTGTGACATTGGGATCAGAACAGTCAGTGGCTGTGACACCGGGATTAGAACAGTCAGTCATTGTGACATTGGGATCAGAACAGTCAGTCACTGTGACACTGGGATCAGAACAGTCAGTCACTGTGAAATTGGGATCAGAACAGTCAGTCACTGTGACACAGGGATCAGAACAGTCAGTCACTGTGACACAGGGATCAGAACAGGCAGTCACTGTGACATTGGAATCAGAACAGTCAGTCACTGTGACACTGGGATCAGAACAGTCAGTCACTGTGACATTGTGATCAGAACAGTCAGTCACTGTGACACCGGTATCAGAACAGTCAGTCACTGTGACATTGGGATCAGAACAGTCAGTCACTGTGACACCGGGATCAGAGCAGTCAGTCACTGTGACACTGGGATCAGAACAGTCAGTCACTGTGACACCGGGATCAGAACAGTCAGTGATTGTGACAATGGGATCAGAAAAGTCAGTGTCTGTGACACCGGGAACAGAACAGTCAGTTAGTGTGACACCGGGATCAGAACAGTCAGTCTCTGTGACATTGGGATCAGCACAGTCAGTGACTGTGACACCGTGATCAGAAAAGTCAGTGACTGTGACACTGGGATCAGAACAGTCAGTCTCTGTGACATTGGGTTCAGAACAGTCAGTCACTGTGACACCGGGATCACAACAGTCAGTCACCGTGACATTGGGATCACAACAGTCAGTGACTGTGACATTGGCATCAGAACAGTCAGTGACCGTGACATTGGGATCAGAACAGTTAGTCTCTGTGACATTGGGATCAGAACAGTCAGTCACTGTGAGACAGGGATCAGAAAAGTGAGTCAGTGTGACATTGTGATCAGAACAGTCAGTCACTGTGACACCGGTATCAGAACAGTCAGTCACTTTGACATTGGGTTCAGAACAGTCAGTCACTGTGAAACCGGGATCAGAACAGTCAGTCTCTGTGACATTGGAATCAGAACAGTCAGTCATCTTGACATTGGGATCAGAAAAGTCAGTGACTGTGATACCGGGATCAGAACAGTCAGTCTCTGTGACATTGGGATCAGAACAGTCACTGTGAATGTGACTTTGGTATCAGAACAGTCAGTGACTGTGACAACGGGACCAGAACAGTCAGCCAGTGTGACATTGGGATCAGAACAGTCAGTCACTGTGACACCGGGTTCAGAAAAGTCAGTGACTCTGACACCAGGATCAGAAGAGTCAGTGACTGTGACACCGGGATCAGAACAGTCAGTGACTGTGACATTGGGATCAGAACAGTCAGTGACTGTGACATTGGGATCAGAACAGTCAGTGACGGTGACACCGGAATCAGAAATGTCAGTCACCGTGAGATTGGGATCAGAACAGTCAGTCACTGTGACACTGGGATCAGAACAGTCAGTCACTGTGACATTGGGATCAGAACAGTCAGTGGCTGTGACACCGGGATTAGAACAGTCAGTCATTGTGACATTGGGATCAGAACAGTCAGTCACTGTGACACGGGATCAGAACAGTCAGTCACTGTGAAATTGGGATCGGAACAGTCAGTCACTGTGACACAGGGATCAGAACAGTCAGTCACTGTGACACTGGGATCAGAACAGGCAGTCACTGTGACATTGTGATCAGAACAGTCAGTCACTGTGACACTGGTATCAGAACAGTCAGTCACTGTGACATTGGGATCAGAAGAGTCAGTCACTATGACACCGGGTTAAGAACAGTCAGTCACTGTGACACTGGGATCAGAACAGTCAGGCACTGTGACACCGGGATCAGAACAGTCAGTCACTGTGACACCGGGATCAGAACAATCAGTTAGTGTGACACCGGGATGAGAACAGTCAATTAGTGTGACACCAGGTTCAGAGCATTCAGTCACTGTGACATTGGGATCAGAACAGTCAGTTACTGTGACACTGGGATCAGAACAGTCAGTCACTGTGACACCGGGACCAGAACAGTCAGTCACTGTGATATTGGGCTTAGAACAATCAGTCACTGTGACACCAGGATCAGTATAGTCAGTCTCTGTGACATTGGGATCAGAACAGTCAGTGACTGTGACATTGGGATCAGAAAAGTCAGATACTGTGACACCGGGATCAGAACAGTCATTTAGTGTGACACCGGGATCAGAAAAGTCAGTCTCTGTGACTTTGGGATCAGCACAGTCAGTGACTGTGACACCGTGATCAGAACAGTCAGTGACTGTGACACTGGGATCAGAACAGTCAGTCTCTGTGACATTGGGTTCAGAACAGTCAGTCACTGTTACACCGGGATCACAACAGTCAGTCACTGTGACATTGGGATCACAACAGTCAGTGACTGTGACATTGGGATCAGAACAGTCAGTGACCGTACACTGGGATCAGAACAGTTAGTCTCTGTGACATTGGGAGCAGAACAGTCAGTGATGTGACATTGGGATCAGAACAGTCAGTCACTGTGACACCGGGATCAGAACAGTCAGTCACTGTGACATTGGGATCAGAACAGTCAGTGGCTGTGACCCCGGGATTAGAACAGTCAGTCATTGTGACATTGGGATCAGAACAGTCAGTCACTGTGACACTGGGATCAGAACAGTCAGTCACTGTGAAATTGGGATCAGAACAGTCAGTCACTGTGACACAGGGATCAGAACAGTCAGTCACTGTGACACAGGGATCAGAACAGGCAGTCACTGTGACATTGGAATCAGAACAGTCAGTCACTGTGACACTGGGATCAGAACAGTCAGTCACTGTGACATTGTGATCAGAACAGTCAGTCACTGTGACACCGGTATCAGAACAGTCAGTGACTGTGACATTGGGATCAGAACAGTCAGTCACTGTGACACCGGGATCAGAGCAGTCAGTCACTGTGACACTGGGATCAGAACAGTCAGTCACTGTGACACCGGGATCAGAACAGTAATTCACTGTGACAGCGGGATCAGAACAATCAGTTAGTGTGACACCGGGATCAGAACAGTCAATTAGTGTGACACCGGGATCAGAGAAGTCAGTCACTGTGACATTGGGATCAGAACAGTCAGTGACTGTGACACTGGGATCAGAACAGTCAGTCACTGTGACACCGGGATCAGAACAGTCAGTCACTGTGACATTGGGATCTGAACAGTCAGTCACTGTGACACCGGGATCAGAACAGTCAGTCTCTGTGACATTGTGATCAGAACAGTCAGTGATTGTGACATTGGGATCAGAAAAGTCAGTGTCTGTGACACCGGGAACAGAACAGTCAGTTAGTGTGACACCGGGATCAGAACAGTCAGTCTCTGTGACATTGGGATCAGCACAGTCAGTGACTGTGACACCGTGATCAGAAAAGTCAGTGACTGTGACACTGGGATCAGAACAGTCAGTCTCTGTGACATTGGGTTCAGAACAGTCAGTCACTGTGACACCGGGATCACAACAGACAGTCACCGTGACATTGGGATCACAACAGTCAGTGACTGTGACATTGGCATCAGAACAGTCAGTGACCGTGACACTGGGATCAGAACAGTTAGTCTCTGTGACATTGGGATCAGAACAGTCAGTCACTGTGAGACAGGGATCAGAAAAGTGAGTCAGTGTGACATTGTGATCAGAACAGTCAGTCACTGTGACACCGGTATCAGAACAGTCAGTCACTTTGACATTGGGTTCAGAACAGTCAGTCACTGTGAAACCGGGATCAGAACAGTCAGTCTCTGTGACATTGGAATCAGAACAGTCAGTCATCTTGACATTGGGATCAGAAAAGTCAGTGACTGTGATACCGGGATCAGAACAGTCAGTCTCTGTGACATTGGGATCAGAACAGTCACTGTGAATGTGACTTTGGTATCAGAACAGTCAGTGACTGTGACAACGGGACCAGAACAGTCAGCCAGTGTGACATTGGGATCAGAACAGTCAGTCACTGTGACACCGGGTTCAGAAAAGTCAGTGACTCTGACACCAGGATCAGAAGAGTCAGTGACTGTGACACCGGGATCAGAACAGTCAGTGACTGTGACATTGGGATCAGAACAGTCAGTGACTGTGACATTGGGATCAGAACAGTCAGTGACGGTGACACCGGAATCAGAAATGTCAGTCACCGTGAGATTGGGATCAGAACAGTCAGTCACTGTGACACTGGGATCAGAACAGTCAGTCACTGTGACATTGGGATCAGAACAGTCAGTGGCTGTGACACCGGGATTAGAACAGTCAGTCATTGTGACATTGGGATCAGAACAGTCAGTCACTGTGACACGGGATCAGAACAGTCAGTCACTGTGAAATTGGGATCGGAACAGTCAGTCACTGTGACACAGGGATCAGAACAGTCAGTCACTGTGACACTGGGATCAGAACAGGCAGTCACTGTGACATTGGGATCAGAACAGTCAGTCACTGTGACACCGGGATCAGAACAGTCAGTCACTGTGACATTGTGATCAGAACAGTCAGTCACTGTGACACCGGTATCAGAACAGTCAGTCACTGTGACATTGGGATCAGAAGAGTCAGTCACTATGACACCGGGTTAAGAACAGTCAGTCACTGTGACACCGGGATCAGAACAATCAGTTAGTGTGACACCGGGATGAGAACAGTCAATTAGTGTGACACCAGGTTCAGAGCATTCAGTCACTGTGACATTGGGATCAGAACAGTCAGTTACTGTGACACTGGGATCAGAACAGTCAGTCACTGTGACACCGGGACCAGAACAGTCAGTCACTGTGATATTGGGCTTAGAACAATCAGTCACTGTGACACCAGGATCAGTATAGTCAGTCTCTGTGACATTGGGATCAGAACAGTCAGTGACTGTGACATTGGGATCAGAAAAGTCAGATACTGTGACACCGGGATCAGAACAGTCATTTAGTGTGACACCGGGATCAGAAAAGTCAGTCTCTGTGACTTTGGGATCAGCACAGTCAGTGACTGTGACACCGTGATCAGAACAGTCAGTGACTGTGACACTGGGATCAGAACAGTCAGTCTCTGTGACATTGGGTTCAGAACAGTCAGTCACTGTTACACCGGGATCACAACAGTCAGTCACTGTGACATTGGGATCACAACAGTCAGTGACTGTGACATTGGGATCAGAACAGTCAGTGACCGTACACTGGGATCAGAACAGTTAGTCTCTGTGACATTGGGAGCAGAACAGTCAGTGATGTGACATTGGGATCAGAACAGTCAGTCACTGTGACACCGGGATCAGAACAGTCAGTCACTGTGACATTGGGATCAGAACAGTCAGTGGCTGTGACCCCGGGATTAGAACAGTCAGTCATTGTGACATTGGGATCAGAACAGTCAGTCACTGTGACACTGCGATCAGAACAGTCAGTCACTGTGAAATTGGGATCAGAACAGTCAGTCACTGTGACACAGGGATCAGAACAGTCAGTCACTGTGACACAGGGATCAGAACAGGCAGTCACTGTGACATTGGAATCAGAACAGTCAGTCACTGTGACACTGGGATCAGAACAGTCAGTCACTGTGACATTGTGATCAGAACAGTCAGTCACTGTGACACCGGTATCAGAACAGTCAGTCACTGTGACATTGGGATCAGAACAGTCAGTCACTGTGACACCGGGATCAGAGCAGTCAGTCACTGTGACACTGGGATCAGAACAGTCAGTCACTGTGACACCGGGATCAGAACAGTAATTCACTGTGACAGCGGGATCAGAACAATCAGTTAGTGTGACACCGGGATCAGAACAGTCAATTAGTGTGACACCGGGATCAGAGAAGTCAGTCACTGTGACATTGGGATCAGAACAGTCAGTGACTGTGACACTGGGATCAGAACAGTCAGTCACTGTGACACCGGGATCAGAACAGTCAGTCACTGTGACATTGGGATCTGAACAGTCAGTCACTGTGACACCGGGATCAGAACAGTCAGTCTCTGTGACATTGTGATCAGAACAGTCAGTGATTGTGACATTGGGATCAGAAAAGTCAGTGTCTGTGACACCGGGAACAGAACAGTCAGTTAGTGTGACACCGGGATCAGAACAGTCAGTCTCTGTGACATTGGGATCAGCACAGTCAGTGACTGTGACACCGTGATCAGAAAAGTCAGTGACTGTGACACTGGGATCAGAACAGTCAGTCTCTGTGACATTGGGTTCAGAACAGTCAGTCACTGTGACACCGGGATCACAACAGTCAGTCACCGTGACATTGGGATCACAACAGTCAGTGACTGTGACATTGGCATCAGAACAGTCAGTGACCGTGACACTGGGATCAGAACAGTTAGTCTCTGTGACATTGGGATCAGAACAGTCAGTCACTGTGAGACAGGGATCAGAAAAGTGAGTCAGTGTGACATTGTGATCAGAACAGTCAGTCACTGTGACACCGGTATCAGAACAGTCAGTCACTTTGACATTGGGTTCAGAACAGTCAGTCACTGTGAAACCGGGATCAGAACAGTCAGTCTCTGTGACATTGGAATCAGAACAGTCAGTCATCTTGACATTGGGATCAGAAAAGTCAGTGACTGTGATACCGGGATCAGAACAGTCAGTCTCTGTGACATTGGGATCAGAACAGTCACTGTGAATGTGACTTTGGTATCAGAACAGTCAGTGACTGTGACAACGGGACCAGAACAGTCAGCCAGTGTGACATTGGGATCAGAACAGTCAGTCACTGTGACACCGGGTTCAGAAAAGTCAGTGACTCTGACACCAGGATCAGAAGAGTCAGTGACTGTGACACCGGGATCAGAACAGTCAGTGACTGTGACATTGGGATCAGAACAGTCAGTGACTGTGACATTGGGATCAGAACAGTCAGTGACGGTGACACCGGAATCAGAAATGTCAGTCACCGTGAGATTGGGATCAGAACAGTCAGTCACTGTGACACTGGGATCAGAACAGTCAGTCACTGTGACATTGGGATCAGAACAGTCAGTGGCTGTGACACCGGGATTAGAACAGTCAGTCATTGTGACATTGGGATCAGAACAGTCAGTCACTGTGACACGGGATCAGAACAGTCAGTCACTGTGAAATTGGGATCGGAACAGTCAGTCACTGTGACACAGGGATCAGAACAGTCAGTCACTGTGACACTGGGATCAGAACAGGCAGTCACTGTGACATTGGGATCAGAACAGTCAGTCACTGTGACACCGGGATCAGAACAGTCAGTCACTGTGACATTGTGATCAGAACAGTCAGTCACTGTGACACCGGTATCAGAACAGTCAGTCACTGTGACATTGGGATCAGAAGAGTCAGTCACTATGACACCGGGTTAAGAACAGTCAGTCACTGTGACACTGGGATCAGAACAGTCAGGCACTGTGACACCGGGATCAGAACAGTCAGTCACTGTGACACCGGGATCAGAACAATCAGTTAGTGTGACACCGGGATGAGAACAGTCAATTAGTGTGACACCAGGATCAGAGCAGTCAGTCACTGTGACATTGGGATCAGAACAGTCAGTTACTGTGACACTGGGATCAGAACAGTCAGTCACTGTGACACCGGGACCAGAACAGTCAGTCACTGTGATATTGGGCTTAGAACAATCAGTCACTGTGACACCAGGATCAGTATAGTCAGTCTCTGTGACATTGGGATCAGAACAGTCAGTGACTGTGACATTGGGATCAGAAAAGTCAGATACTGTGACACCGGGATCAGAACAGTCAGTTAGTGTGACACCGGGATCAGAAAAGTCAGTCTCTGTGACTTTGGGATCAGCACAGTCAGTGACTGTGACACCGTGATCAGAACAGTCAGTGACTGTGACACTGGGATCAGAACAGTCAGTCTCTGTGACATTGGGTTCAGAACAGTCAGTCACTGTTACACCGGGATCACAACAGTCAGTCACTGTGACATTGGGATCACAACAGTCAGTGACTGTGACATTGGGATCAGAACAGTCAGTGACCGTGACACTGGGATCAGAACAGTTAGTCTCTGTGACATTGGGAGCAGAACAGTCAGTGATGTGACATTGGGATCAGAACAGTCAGTCAATTTGATGCTGGGAACTGAACAGGCCGTCTCTGTGACACGGGGATCAGGATAGTCAGTGACTGTGACACCGGGCTCCGAACAGTCAGTCACTGTGATATTGGGATCAGAACTGTCAGTCACTGTAACACCAGGATCCGAACAGTTAGTCACTGTGGCATTTGGGATCAGAACAGTCAGTCACTGTGACACCGGGATCAGAACAGTCACTCACTGTGACACCAGATCAGAACAGTCAGTCACTGTGACATTGGGATCAGAACAGTCCGTCACTGTGACACCGGGATCAGAACAGTCAGTCACTGTGACGTTGGGATCAGAAAAATCAGTGACTGTAACACCGGGATCAGAACAGTCAGTTATTGTGCCATTGGGATCAGAACTGTCAGTCACTGTGACACTGGGATCAGAACAGTCAGTCACTGTGACATTGTGATCAGATCAGTCCGTCACTGTGACACAGGGATCAGAACAGTCAGTCACTGTGCCACTGGGATCAGAACAGTCATGCACTGTGACACCGGGATCAGAACAGTCAGTCACTGTTTCACCCGGATCAGAACAGTCAGTCACTGTGACACCGGGTTCAGAACAATCAGTTAGTGTGACACCAGGATCAGAACAGGCAGTTAGTGTGACACCGGGACCCGAACAGTCAGTCACTGATACACCGGGATCAGAACAGTCAGTCACTGTGACATTGGGATCAGAGCAGTCAGTCACTGTGACATTGGGATCAGAACAGTCAGTCACTGTGACACTGGGATCAGAACAGTCAGTCACTGTGACATTGGGATCAGAACAGTCAGTGGCTGTGACACCGGGATTAGAACAGTCAGTCATTGTGACATTGGGATCAGAACAGTCAGTCACTGTGACACCGGGATCAGAACAGTCAGTCACTGTGAAATTGGGATCGGAACAGTCAGTCACTGTGACACAGGGATCAGAACAGTCAGTCACTGTGACACTGGGATCAGCACAGGCAGTCACTGTGACATTGGGATCAGAACAGTCAGTCACTGTGACACCGGGATCAGAACAGTCAGTCACTGTGACATTGTGATCAGAACAGTCAGTCACTGTGACACCGGTTTCAGAACAGTCAGTCACTGTGACATTGTGATCAGAACAGTCAGTCACTATGACACCGGGTTAAGAACAGTCAGTCACTGTGACACTGGGATCAGAACAGTCAGGCACTGTGACACCGGGATCAGAACAGTCAGTCACTGTGACACCGGGATCAGAACAATCAGTTAGTGTGACACCGGGATCAGAACAGTCAATTAGTGTGACACCAGGATCAGAGCAGTCAGTCACTGTGACATTGGGCTCAGAACAGTCAGTTACTGTGACACTGGGATCAGAACAGTCAGTCACTGTGACACCGGGACCAGAACAGTCAGTCACTGTGATATTGGGCTCAGAACAATCAGTCACTGTGACACCAGGATCAGTATAGTCAGTCTCTGTGACATTGGGATCAGAACAGTCAGTGACTGTGACATTGGGATCAGAAAAGTCAGATACTGTGACACCGGGATCAGAACAGTCAGTTAGTGTGACACCGGGATCAGAAAAGTCAGTCTCTGTGACTTCGGGATCAGCACAGTCAGTGACTGTGACACCGTGATCAGAACAGTCAGTGACTGTGACACTGGGATCAGAACAGTCAGTCTCTGTGACATTGGGTTCAGAACAGTCAGTCACTGTTACACCGGGATCACAACAGTCAGTCACTGTGACATTGGGATCACAACAGTCAGTGACTGTGACATTGGGATCAGAACAGTCAGTGACCGTGACACTGGGATCAGAACAGTTAGTCTCTGTGACATTGGTGGCAGAACAGTCAGTGATGTGACATTGGGATCAGAACAGTCAGTCAATTTGACGCTGGGAACTGAACAGGCCGTCTCTGTGACACTGGGATCAGGATAGTCAGTGACTGTGACACCGGGCTCCGAACAGTCAGTCACTGTGATATTGGGATCAGAACTGTCAGTCACTGTAACACCGGGATCCGAACAGTTAGTCACTGTGGCATTTGGGATCAGAACAGTCAGTCACTGTGACACCGGGATCAGAACAGTCACTCACTGTGACACCAGATCAGAACAGTCAGTCACTGTGACATTGGGATCAGAACAGTCCGTCACTGTGACACCGGGATCAGAACAGTCAGTCACTGTGACGTTGGGATCAGAACAATCAGTGACTGTAACACCGGGATCAGAACAGTCAGTTATTGTGCCATTGGGATCAGAACTGTCAGTCACTGTGACACTGGGATCAGAACAGTCAGTCACTGTGACATTGTGATCAGAACAGTCAGTCACTGTGACACCGGTTTCAGAACAGTCAGTCACTGTGACATTGGGATCAGAACAGTCAGTCACTATGACACCGGGTTAAGAACAGTCAGTCACTGTGACACTGGGATCAGAACAGTCAGGCACTGTGACACCGGGATCAGAACAGTCACTCACTGTGACACCGGGATCAGAACAATCAGTTAGTGTGACACCGGGATCAGAACAGTCAATTAGTGTGACACCAGGATCAGAGCAGTCAGTCACTGTGACATTGGGATCAGAACAGTCAGTTACTGTGACACTGGGATCAGAAAAGTCAGTCACTGTGACACCGGGACCAGAACAGTCAGTCACTGTGATATTGGGCTCAGAACAATCAGTCACTGTGACACCAGGATCAGTATAGTCAGTGACTGTGACATTGGGATCAGAAAAGTCAGATACTGTGACACCGGGATCAGAACAGTCAGTTAGTGTGACACCGGGATCAGAAAAGTCAGTCTCTGTGACTTCGGGATCAGCACAGTCAGTGACTGTGACACCGTGATCAGAACAGTCAGTGACTGTGACACTGGGATCAGAACAGTCAGTCTCTGTGACATTGGGTTCAGAACAGTCAGTCACTGTTACACCGGGATCACAACAGTCAGTCACTGTGACATTGGGATCACAACAGTCAGTGACTGTGACATTGGGATCAGAACAGTCAGTGACCGTGACACTGGGATCAGAACAGTTAGTCTCTGTGACATTGGTGGCAGAACAGTCAGTGATGTGACATTGGGATCAGAACAGTCAGTCAATTTGACGCTGGGAACTGAACAGGCCGTCTCTGTGACACTGGGATCAGGATAGTCAGTGACTGTGACACCGGGCTCCGAACAGTCAGTCACTGTGATATTGGGATCAGAACTGTCAGTCACTGTAACACCGGGATCCGAACAGTTAGTCACTGTGGCATTTGGGATCAGAACAGTCAGTCACTGTGACACCGGGATCAGAACAGTCACTCACTGTGACACCAGATCAGAACAGTCAGTCACTGTGACATTGGGATCAGAACAGTCCGTCACTGTGACACCGGGATCAGAACAGTCAGTCACTGTGACGTTGGGATCAGAACAATCAGTGACTGTAACACCGGGATCAGAACAGTCAGTTATTGTGCCATTGGGATCAGAACTGTCAGTCACTGTGACACTGGGATCAGAACAGTCAGTCACTTTGACATTGTGATCAGATCAGTCAGTCACTGTGACACAGGGATCAGAACAGTCAGTCACTGTGCCACTGGGATCAGAACAGTGATGCACTGTGACACCGGGATCAGAACAGTCAGTCACTGTTTCACCCGGATCAGAACAGTCAGTAACTGTGACACCGGGTTCAGAACAATCAGTTAGTGTGACACCAGGATCAGAACAGGCAGTTAGTGTGACACCGGGACCCGAACAGTCAGTCACTGATACACCGGGATCAGAACAGTCAGTCACTGTGACATTGGGATCAGAGCAGTCAGTCACTGTGACATTGGGATCAGAATAGTCAGTGACTGTGACACCGGGATCAGAACAGTCAGTCACTGTGACATTAGGATCCGAACCGTCAGTCACTGTGACACCGGGATCAGAACAATCAGTCACTGTGACATTGAGATCAGAACAGTTAGTCACTGTGACACAGGGATCAGAACAGTCAGTCACTGTGACACTGGGAGAAGAACAGTCACTGTGACATTGGGATGAGAACAGTCAGTCACTGTGACACCGGGATCAGAACAGTAAGTCCGTGTGACATTGGGATCAGAACAGTCAGTCACTGTGACACAGGGATCAGAACAATCATTCACTGTGACACCGGGATCAGAAAAGTCAGTCACTGTGACATTGGGATCAGAACAGTCAGTGACTGTGACACCGGGATCAGAACAGTAAGTCAGTGTGACATTGGGATCAAAACAGTCAGTCACTGTGACACAGGGATCAGAACAGTCAGTCACTGTGACACCGGGATCAGAACAGTCAGTCACTGTGACACCGGGATCAGAACAGTCAGTGATTGTGACATTGGGATCAGAACAGTCAGCCACTGTGACACCGGGATCAGAACAGTCAGTCACTCTTTCACCCGGATCAGAACAGTCAGTAACTGTGACACCGGGCTCATAACAATCAGTTAGTGTGACACCAGGATCAGAAGAGGCAGTTAGTGTGACACCGGTATCGGAACAGTCAGTCACTGTGACACCGGGATCAGAACAGTCAGTCACTGTGACATTGGGATCAGAACAGTCAGTGGCTGTGACACCGGGATTAGAACAGTCAGTCATTGTGACATTGGGATCAGAACAGTCAGTCACTGTGACACTGGGATCAGAACAGACAGTCACTGTGAAATTGGGATCAGAACAGTCAGTCACTGTGACACAGGGATCAGAACAGTCAGTCACTGTGACACAGGGATCAGAACAGGCAGTCACTGTGACATTGGAATCAGAACAGTCAGTCACTGTGACACTGGGATCAGAACAGTCAGTCACTGTGACATTGTGATCAGAACAGTCAGTCACTGTGACACCGGTATCAGAACAGTCAGTCACTGTGACATTGGGATCAGAACAGTCAGTCACTGTGACACCGGGATCAGAGCAGTCAGTCACTGTGACACTGGGATCAGAACAGTCAGTCACTGTGACACCGGGATCAGAACAGTAATTCACTGTGACAGCGGGATCAGAACAATCAGTTAGTGTGACACCGGGATCAGAACAGTCAATTAGTGTGACACCGGGATCAGAGAAGTCAGTCACTGTGACATTGGGATCAGAACAGTCAGTGACTGTGACACTGGGATCAGAACAGTCAGTCACTGTGACACCGGGATCAGAACAGTCAGTCACTGTGACATTGGGATCTGAACAGTCAGTCACTGTGACACCGGGATCAGAACAGTCAGTCTCTGTGACATTGTGATCAGAACAGTCAGTGATTGTGACATTGGGATCAGAAAAGTCAGTGTCTGTGACACCGGGAACAGAACAGTCAGTTAGTGTGACACCGGGATCAGAACAGTCAGTCTCTGTGACATTGGGATCAGCACAGTCAGTGACTGTGACACCGTGATCAGAAAAGTCAGTGACTGTGACACTGGGATCAGAACAGTCAGTCTCTGTGACATTGGGTTCAGAACAGTCAGTCACTGTGACACCGGGATCACAACAGTCAGTCACCGTGACATTGGGATCACAACAGTCAGTGACTGTGACATTGGCATCAGAACAGTCAGTGACCGTGACACTGGGATCAGAACAGTTAGTCTCTGTGACATTGGGATCAGAACAGTCAGTCACTGTGAGACAGGGATCAGAAAAGTGAGTCAGTGTGACATTGTGATCAGAACAGTCAGTCACTGTGACACCGGTATCAGAACAGTCAGTCACTTTGACATTGGGTTCAGAACAGTCAGTCACTGTGAAACCGGGATCAAAACAGTCAGTCTCTGTGACATTGGAATCAGAACAGTCAGTCATCTTGACATTGGGATCAGAAAAGTCAGTGACTGTGATACCGGGATCAGAACAGTCAGTCTCTGTGACATTGGGATCAGAACAGTCACTGTGAATGTGACTTTGGTATCAGAACAGTCAGTGACTGTGACAACGGGACCAGAACAGTCAGCCAGTGTGACATTGGGATCAGAACAGTCAGTCACTGTGACACCGGGTTCAGAAAAGTCAGTGACTCTGACACCAGGATCAGAAGAGTCAGTGACTGTGACACCGGGATCAGAACAGTCAGTGACTGTGACATTGGGATCAGAACAGTCAGTGACTGTGACATTGGGATCAGAACAGTCAGTGACGGTGACACCGGAATCAGAAATGTCAGTCACCGTGAGATTGGGATCAGAACAGTCAGTCACTGTGACACTGGGATCAGAACAGTCATTCACTGTGACATTGGGATCAGAACAGTCAGTGGCTGTGACACCGGGATTAGAACAGTCAGTCATTGTGACATTGGGATCAGAACAGTCAGTCACTGTGACACGGGATCAGAACAGTCAGTCACTGTGAAATTGGGATCGGAACAGTCAGTCACTGTGACACAGGGATCAGAACAGTCAGTCACTGTGACACTGGGATCAGAACAGGCAGTCACTGTGACATTGGGATCAGAACAGTCAGTCACTGTGACACCGGGATCAGAACAGTCAGTCACTGTGACATTGTGATCAGAACAGTCAGTCACTGTGACACCGGTATCAGAACAGTCAGTCACTGTGACATTGGGATCAGAACAGTCAGTCACTATGACACCGGGTTAAGAACAGTCAGTCACTGTGACACTGGGATCAGAACAGTCAGGCACTGTGACACCGGGATCAGAACAGTCAGTCACTGTGACACCGGGATCAGAACAATCAGTTAGTGTGACACCGGGATGAGAACAGTCAATTAGTGTGACACCAGGATCAGAGCAGTCAGTCACTGTGACATTGGGATCAGAACAGTCAGTTACTGTGACACTGGGATCAGAACAGTCAGTCACTGTGACACCGGGACCAGAACAGTCAGTCACTGTGATATTGGGCTTAGAACAATCAGTCACTGTGACACCAGGATCAGTATAGTCAGTCTCTGTGACATTGGGATCAGAACAGTCAGTGACTGTGACATTGGGATCAGAAAAGTCAGATACTGTGACACCGGGATCAGAACAGTCAGTTAGTGTGACACCGGGATCAGAAAAGTCAGTCTCTGTGACTTTGGGATCAGCACAGTCAGTGACTGTGACACCGTGATCAGAACAGTCAGTGACTGTGACACTGGGATCAGAACAGTCAGTCTCTGTGACATTGGGTTCAGAACAGTCAGTCACTGTTACACCGGGATCACAACAGTTAGTCACTGTGACATTGGGATCACAACAGTCAGTGACTGTGACATTGGGATCAGAACAGTCAGTGACCGTGACACTGGGATCAGAACAGTTAGTCTCTGTGACATTGGGAGCAGAACAGTCAGTGATGTGACATTGGGATCAGAACAGTCAGTCGATTTGACGCTGGGAACTGAACAGGCCGTCTCTGTGACACTGGGATCAGGATAGTCAGTGACTGTGACACCGGGCTCCGAACAGTCAGTCACTGTGATATTGGGATCAGAACTGTCAGTCACTGTAACACCGGGATCCGAACAGTTAGTCACTGTGGCATTTGGGATCAGAACAGTCAGTCACTGTGACACCGGGATCAGAACAGTCACTCACTGTGACACCAGATCAGAACAGTCAGTCACTGTGACATTGGGATCAGAACAGTCCGTCACTGTGACACCGGGATCAGAACAGTCAGTCACTGTGACGTTGGGATCAGAAAAATCAGTGACTGTAACACCGGGATCAGAACAGTCAGTTATTGTGCCATTGGGATCAGAACTGTCAGTCACTGTGACACTGGGATCAGAACAGTCAGTCACTGTGACATTGTGATCAGATCAGTCCGTCACTGTGACACAGGGATCAGAACAGTCAGTCACTGTGCCACTGGGATCAGAACAGTCATGCACTGTGACACCGGGATCAGAACAGTCAGTCACTGTTCCACCCGGATCAGAACAGTCAGTCACTGTGACACCGGGTTCAGAACAATCAGTTAGTGTGACACCAGGATCAGAACAGGCAGTTAGTGTGACACCGGGACCCGAACAGTCAGTCACTGATACACCGGGATCAGAACAGTCAGTCACTGTGACATTGGGATCAGAGCAGTCAGTCACTGTGACATTGGGATCAGAACAGTCAGTCACTGTGACACTGGGATCAGAACAGTCAGTCACTGTGACATTGGGATCAGAACAGTCAGTGGCTGTGACACCGGGATTAGAACAGTCAGTCATTGTGACATTGGGATCAGAACAGTCAGTCACTGTGACACCGGGATCAGAACAGTCAGTCACTGTGAAATTGGGATCGGAACAGTCAGTCACTGTGACACAGGGATCAGAACAGTCAGTCACTGTGACACTGGGATCAGAACAGGCAGTCACTGTGACATTGGGATCAGAACAGTCAGTCACTGTGACACCGGGATCAGAACAGTCAGTCACTGTGACATTGTGATCAGAACAGTCAGTCACTGTGACACCGGTTTCAGAACAGTCAGTCACTGTGACATTGGGATCAGAACAGTCAGTCACTATGACACCGGGTTAAGAACAGTCAGTCACTGTGACACTGGGATCAGAACAGTCAGGCACTGTGACACCGGGATCAGAACAGTCAGTCACTGTGACACCGGGATCAGAACAATCAGTTAGTGTGACACCAGGATCAGAACAGTCAATTAGTGTGACACCAGGATCAGAGCAGTCAGTCACTGTGACATTGGGATCAGAACAGTCAGTTACTGTGACACTGGGATCAGAACAGTCAGTTACTGTGACACCGGGACCAGAACAGTCAGTCACTGTGATATTGGGCTCAGAACAATCAGTCACTGTGACACCAGGATCAGTATAGTCAGTCTCTGTGACATTGGGATCAGAACAGTCAGTGACTGTGACATTGGGATCAGAAAAGTCAGATACTGTGACACCGGGATCAGAACAGTCAGTTAGTGTGACACCGGGATCAGAAAAGTCAGTCTCTGTGACTTCGGGATCAGCACAGTCAGTGACTGTGACACCGTGATCAGAACAGTCAGTGACTGTGACACTGGGATCAGAACAGTCAGTCTCTGTGACATTGGGTTCAGAACAGTCAGTCACTGTTACACCGGGATCACAACAGTCAGTCACTGTGACATTGGGATCACAACAGTCAGTGACTGTGACATTGGGATCAGAACAGTCAGTGACCGTGACACTGGGATCAGAACAGTTAGTCTCTGTGACATTGGTGGCAGAACAGTCAGTGATGTGACATTGGGATCAGAACAGTCAGTCAATTTGACGCTGGGAACTGAACAGGCCGTCTCTGTGACACTGGGATCAGGATAGTCAGTGACTGTGACACCGGGCTCCGAACAGTCAGTCACTGTGATATTGGGATCAGAACTGTCAGTCACTGTAACACCGGGATCCGAACAGTTAGTCACTGTGGCATTTGGGATCAGAACAGTCAGTCACTGTGACACCGGGATCAGAACAGTCACTCACTGTGACACCAGATCAGAACAGTCAGTCACTGTGACATTGGGATCAGAACAGTCCGTCACTGTGACACCGGGATCAGAACAGTCAGTCACTGTGACGTTGGGATCAGAACAATCAGTGACTGTAACACCGGGATCAGAACAGTCAGTTATTGTGCCATTGGGATCAGAACTGTCAGTCACTGTGACACTGGGATCAGAACAGTCAGTCACTGTGACATTGTGATCAGATCAGTCAGTCACTGTGACACAGGGATCAGAACAGTCAGTCACTGTGCCACTGGGATCAGAACAGTGATGCACTGTGACACCGGGATCAGAACAGTCAGTCACTGTTTCACCCGGATCAGAACAGTCAGTAACTGTGACACCGGGTTCAGAACAATCAGTTAGTGTGACACCAGGATCAGAACAGGCAGTTAGTGTGACACCGGGACCCGAACAGTCAGTCACTGATACACCGGGATCAGAACAGTCAGTCACTGTGACATTGGGATCAGAGCAGTCAGTCACTGTGACATTGGGATCAGAATAGTCAGTGACTGTGACACCGGGATCAGAACAGTCAGTCACTGTGACATTCGGATCCGAACCGTCAGTCACTGTGACACCGGGATCAGAACAATCAGTCACTGTGACATTGAGATCAGAACAGTTAGTCACTGTGACACAGGGATCAGAACAGTCAGTCACTGTGACACTGGGAGAAGAACAGTCACTGTGACATTGGGATGAGAACAGTCAGTCACTGTGACACCGGGATCAGAACAGTAAGTCCGTGTGACATTGGGATCAGAACAGTCAGTCACTGTGACACAGGGATCAGAACAATCATTCACTGTGACACCGGGATCAGAAAAGTCAGTCACTGTGACATTGGGATCAGAACAGTCAGTGACTGTGACACCGGGATCAGAACAGTAAGTCAGTGTGACATTGGGATCAGAACAGTCAGTCACTGTGACACAGGGATCAGAACAGTCAGTCACTGTGACACCGGGATCAGAACAGTCAGTCACTGTGACACCGGGATCAGAACAGTCAGTGATTGTGACATTGGGATCAGAACAGTCAGCCACTGTGACACCGGGATCAGAACAGTCAGTCACTCTTTCACCCGGATCAGAACAGTCAGTAACTGTGACACCGGGCTCATAACAATCAGTTAGTGTGACACCAGGATCAGAAGAGGCAGTTAGTGTGACACCGGTATCGGAACAGTCAGTCACTGTGACACCGGGATCAGAACAGTCAGTCACGGTGACATTGGGATCAGAGCAGTCAGTCACTGTGACATTGGGATCTGAATAGTCAGTGACTGTGACACTGGGATCAGAACAGTCAGACAATGTGACACTGGGATCAGAACAGTCAGTGACTGTGACACCGGGAAATGAACAGTCAGTCACAGTGACATTGGGATCAGAACAGTCAGTCACTGTGACACAGGGATCAGAACAGTCAGTCACTGTGACACTGGGATCAGAACACTCAGTCACTGTGACATCGGGATGAGAAAAGTCAATCACTGTGACACCGGGATCAGAACAGTAAGTCAGTGTGACATTGGGATCAGAACAGTCAGTCACTGTGACACAGGGATCCGAACAATCATTCACTGTGACACCGGGATCAGAAAAGTCAGTCACTGTGACATTGGGATCAGAACAGTCAGTCACTGTTACACCGGGATTAGAAAAGTGAGTCATTGTTATATTGGGATCAGAACAGTCAGTCACTGTGACACTGGGATCAGAACAGTCAGTCACTGTGAAATTGGGATCAGAACAGTCAGTCACTACGACACAGGGATCAGAACAGTCAGTCACTGTGACACTGGGATCAGAACAGACAATCACTGTGACATTGGGATCAGAACAGTGAGTCACTGTGACACCGGTATCAGAACAGTCAGTCACTGTGACACTGTGATCAGAACAGTCAGTCACTGTGACACCGGTATCAGAACAATCAGTCAGTGTGACATTGGGATCAGAACAGTCAGTCACAGTGACACCGGGATCAGAACAGTCAGTCACTGTGACACTGGGATCAGAACAGTCAGTCACTGTAACACCGAGATCAGAACAGTCAGTCACTTTGACACCGGGATAAGAACAATCAGTTAGTGTGACACCGGGATCAGAACAGTCAATTAGTGTGACACCAGGATCAGAGCAGTCAGTCACTGTGACATTGGGATCAGAACAGTCAGTTACTGTGACACTGGGATCAGAACAGTCAGTCACTGTGACAACGGGACCAGAACAGTCAGTCACTGTGATATTGGGATCAGAACAGTCAGTCACTGCGACACCAGGATCAGTATAGTCAGTCTCTGTGACATTGGGATCAGAACAGTCAGTGACTGTGACATTGGGATCAGAAAAGTCAGATACTGTTACACCGGGATCAGAACAGTCAGTTAGTGTGACACCGGGATCAGAAAAGTCAGTCTCTGTGACTTTGGGATCAGCACAGTCAGTGACTATGACACCGTGATCAGAACAGTCAGTGACTGTGACACTGGGATCAGAACAGTCAGTCTCTGTGACATTGGGTTCAGAACAGTCAGTCACTGTGACACCGGGATCACAACAGTCAGTCACTGTGACATTGGGATCACAACAGTCAGTGACTGTGACATTGGGATCAGAACAGTCAGTGACCGTGGCACTGGGATCAGAACATTTAATCTCTGTGACATTGGGAGCAGAACAGTCAGTGATGTGACATTTGGATCAGAACAGTCAGTCAATTTGACGCTGGGAACTGAACAGGCCGTCTCTGTGACACTGGGATCAGGATAGTCAGTGACTGTGACACCGGGCTCCGAACAGTCAGTCACTTTGATATTGGGATCAGAACAGTCAGTCACTGTAACACCGGGATCCGAACAGTTAGTCACTTTGGCATTTGGGATCAGAACAGTCAGTCACTGTGACACCGGGATCAGAACAGTCACTCACTGTGACACCAGATCAGAACAGTCAGTCACTGTGACATTGGGATCAGAACAGTCCGTCACTGTGACACCGGGATCAGAACAGTCAGTCACTGTTTCACCCGGATCAGAACAGTCAGTAACTGTGACACCGGGCTCAGAACAATCAGTTAGTGTGACACCAGGATCAGAACAGGCAGTTAGTGTGACACCAGGACCCGAACAGTCATTCACTGTGACACCGGGATCAGAACAGTCAGTCACTGTGACATTGGGATCAGAGCAGTCAGTCACTGTGACATTGGGATCAGAACAGTCAGTGACTGTGACACCGGGATCAGAACAGTCAGTCACTGTGACATTGGGATCAGAACAGTCAGTCACTGTGACACAGGGATCAGAACAGTCAGTCACTGTGACACTGGGATCAGAACAGTCACTGTGACATTGGGATGAGAACAGTCAGTCACTGTGACACCGGGATCAGAACAGTAAGTCCGTGTGACATTGGGATCAGAACAGTCAGTCACTGTGACACAGGGATCAGAAAAATCATTCACTGTGACACCGGGATCAGAAAAGTCAGTCACTGTGACATTGGGATCAGAACAGTCAGTGACTGTGACACCGGGATCAGAACAGTAAGTCAGTGTGACATTGTGATCAGAACAGTCAGTCACTGTGACACAGGGATCAGAACAGTCAGTCACTGTGACACCGGGATCAGAACAGTCAGTCACTGTGACATTGGGATCAGAACAGTCAGTTACTGTGACACTGGGATCAGAACAGTCAGTCACTGTGACAACGGGACCAGAACAGTCAGTCACTGTGATATTGGGATCAGAACAGTCAGTCACTGCGACACCAGGATCAGTATAGTCAGTCTCTGTGACATTGGGATCAGAACAGTCAGTGACTGTGACATTGGGATCAGAAAAGTCAGATACTGTTACACCGGGATCAGAACAGTCAGTTAGTGTGACACCGGGATCAGAAAAGTCAGTCTCTGTGACTTTGGGATCAGCACAGTCAGTGACTATGACACCGTGATCAGAACAGTCAGTGACTGTGACACTGGGATCAGAACAGTCAGTCTCTGTGACATTGGGTTCAGAACAGTCAGTCACTGTGACACCGGGATCACAACAGTCAGTCACTGTGACATTGGGATCACAACAGTCAGTGACTGTGACATTGGGATCAGAACAGTCAGTGACCGTGGCACTGGGATCAGAACATTTAATCTCTGTGACATTGGGAGCAGAACAGTCAGTGATGTGACATTTGGATCAGAACAGTCAGTCAATTTGACGCTGGGAACTGAACAGGCCGTCTCTGTGACACTGGGATCAGGATAGTCAGTGACTGTGACACCGGGCTCCGAACAGTCAGTCACTTTGATATTGGGATCAGAACAGTCAGTCACTGTAACACCGGGATCCGAACAGTTAGTCACTTTGGCATTTGGGATCAGAACAGTCAGTCACTGTGACACCGGGATCAGAACAGTCACTCACTGTGACACCAGATCAGAACAGTCAGTCACTGTGACATTGGGATCAGAACAGTCCGTCACTGTGACACCAGGATCAGAACAGTCAGTCACTGTTTCACCCGGATCAGAACAGTCAGTAACTGTGACACCGGGCTCAGAACAATCAGTTAGTGTGACACCAGGATCAGAACAGGCAGTAAGTGTGACACCAGGACCCGAACAGTCATTCACTGTGACACCGGGATCAGAACAGTCAGTCACTGTGACATTGGGATCAGAGCAGTCAGTCACTGTGACATTGGGATCAGAACAGTCAGTGACTGTGACACCGGGATCAGAACAGTCAGTCACTGTGACATTGGGATCAGAACAGTCAGTCACTGTGACACAGGGATCAGAACAGTCAGTCACTGTGACACTGGGATCAGAACAGTCACTGTGACATTGGGATGAGAACAGTCAGTCACTGTGACACCGGGATCAGAACAGTAAGTCCGTGTGACATTGGGATCAGAACAGTCAGTCACTGTGACACAGGGATCAGAAAAATCATTCACTGTGACACCGGGAACAGAAAAGTCAGTCACTGTGACATTGGGATCAGAACAGTCAGTGACTGTGACACCGGGATCAGAACAGTAAGTCAGTGTGACATTGTGATCAGAACAGTCAGTCACTGTGACACAGGGATCAGAACAGTCAGTCACTGTGACACCGGGATCAGAACAGTCAGTCACTGTGACACCGGGATCAGAACAGTCAGTTATTGTGACATTGGGATCAGAACAGTCAGCCACTGTGACACCGGGATCAGCACAGTCAGTCACTGTTTCACCCGGATCAGAACAGTCAGTAACTGTGACACCGGGCTCATAACAATCAGTTAGTGTGACACCAGGATCAGAAGAGGCAGTTAGTGTGACACCGGTATCGTAACAGTCAGTCACTGTGACACCGGGATCAGAACAGTCAGTCACTGTGACATTGGGATCAGAGCAGTCAGTCACTGTGACATTGGGATCAGAATAGTCAGTGACTGAGACACTGGGATCTGCACAGTCAGACAAATTGACACTGGGATCAGAAAAGTCAGTGACCGTGACACCGGGATCAGAACAGTCAGTCATAGTGACATTGGGATCAGAACAGTCAGTCACTGTGACACCGGGAAAAGAACAGTCAGTCACAGTGACATTGGGATCAGAACAGTCAGTCACTGTGACACAGGGATCAGAACAGTCAGTCACTGTGACACTGGGATCAGAACACTCAGTCACTGTGACATCGGGATGAGAAAAGTCAGTCACTGTGACACCGGGATCAGAACAGTAAGTCAGTGTGA
This sequence comes from Isurus oxyrinchus, assembly GCA_026770705.1. NCBI lineage: Eukaryota > Metazoa > Chordata > Chondrichthyes > Lamniformes > Lamnidae > Isurus > Isurus oxyrinchus. Next base: position 5,734,686 of record JANJGN010000028.1, on the reverse strand, counting down.
CATTGGGATCAGAACAGTCAGTCACTGTGACACAGGGATCCGAACAATCATTCACTGTGACACCGGGATCAGAAAAGTCAGTCACTGTGACATTGGGATCAGAACAGTCAGTCACTGTTACACCAGGATTAGAAAAGTGAGTCATTGTGATATTGGGATCAGAACAGTCAGTCACTGTGACACTGGGATCAGAACAGTCAGTCACTGTGAAATTGGGATCTGAACAGTCAGTCACTGTGACACAGGGATCAGAACAGTCAGTCACTGTGACACTGGGATCAGAACAGACAATCACTGTGACATTGGGATCAGAACAGTGAGTCACTGTGACACCGGTATCAGAACAGTCAGTCACTGTGACACTGTGATCAGAACAGTCAGTCACTGTGACACCGGTATCAGAACAATCAGTCAGTGTGACATTGGGATCAGAACAGTCAGTCACAGTGACACCGGGATCAGAAAAGTCAGTCACTGTGACATTGGGATCAGAACAGTCAGTCACTGTTACACCGGATTTAGAAAAGTGAGTCATTGTGATATTGGGAATAGAACAGTCAGTCACTGTGACACTGGGATCAGAACAGTCAGTCACTGTGAAATTGGGATCAGAACAGTCAGTCACTGTGACACAGGGATCAGAACAGTGAGTCACTGTGACACTGGGATCAGAACAGACAATCACTGTGACATTCGGATCAGAACAGTCAGTCACTGTGACACCGGGATCAGAACAGTCAGTCACTGTGACATTGGGATCAGAACAGTCAGTCACTGTGACACAGGGATCAGAACAGTCAGTCACTGTGACACTGGGATCAGAACAGTCACTGTGACATTGGGATGAGAACAGTCAGTCACTGTGACACCGGGATCAGAACAGTAAGTCCGTGTGACATTGGGATCAGAACAGTCAGTCACTGTGACACAGGGATCAGAACAGTCAGTCACTTTGACACGGGGATCAGAACAGGCAGTCACTGTGACATTGGGATCAGAACAGTCAGTGACTGTGACACTGGGATCAGAACAGTCAGTCACTTTGACACGGGGATCAGAACAGGCAGTCACTCTGACATTGGGATCAGAACAGTCAGTCACTGTGACACCGGGATCAGAACAGTCAGTTACTGTGACATTGTGATCAGAGAGTCAGGCACTGTGAAACCGGGATCAGAACAATCAGTTAGTGTGACACCTGGATCAGAACAGTCAATTAGTGTGACACCAGGATCAGAGCAGTCAGTCACTGTGACATTGGGATCAGAAGAGTCAGTTACTGTGACACTGGGATCAGAACAGTCAGTCACTGTGACAACGGGACCAGAACAGTCAGTCACTGTGATATTGGGATCAGAACAGTCAGTCACTTTGACACCAGGATCAGTATAGTCAGTCTCTGTGACATTGGGATCAGAACAGTCAGTTACTGTGACACTGGGATCAGAAAAGTCAGTCACTGTGACACCGGGACCAGAACAGTCAGTCACTGTGATATTGGGCTCAGAACAATCAGTCACTGTGACACCAGGATCAGTATAGTCAGTCTCTGTGACATTGGGATCAGAACAGTCAGTGACTGTGACATTGGGATCAGAAAAGTCAGATACTGTGACACCGGGATCAGAACAGTCAGTGACTGTGACACCGTGATCAGAACAGTCAGTGACTGTGACACTGGGATCAGAACAGTCAGTCTCTGTGACATTGGGTTCAGAACAGTCAGTCACTGTTACACCGGGATCACAACAGTCAGTCACTGTGACATTGGGATCACAACAGTCAGTGACTGTGACATTGGGATCAGAACAGTCAGTGACCGTGACACTGGGATCAGAACAGTTAGTCTCTGTGACATTGGTGGCAGAACAGTCAGTGATGTGACATTGGGATCAGAACAGTCAGTCAATTTGACGCTGGGAACTGAACAGGCCGTCTCTGTGACACTGGGATCAGGATAGTCAGTGACTGTGACACCGGGCTCCGAACAGTCAGTCACTGTGATATTGGGATCAGAACTGTCAGTCACTGTAACACCGGGATCCGAACAGTTAGTCACTGTGGCATTTGGGATCAGAACAGTCAGTCACTGTGACACCGGGATCAGAACAGTCACTCACTGTGACACCAGATCAGAACAGTCAGTCACTGTGACATTGGGATCAGAACAGTCCGTCACTGTGACACCGGGATCAGAACAGTCAGTCACTGTGACGTTGGGATCAGAACAATCAGTGACTGTAACACCGGGATCAGAACAGTCAGTTATTGTGCCATTGGGATCAGAACTGTCAGTCACTGTGACACTGGGATCAGAACAGTCAGTCACTGTGACATTGTGATCAGATCAGTCAGTCACTTTGACACAGGGATCAGAACAGTCAGTCACTGTGCCACTGGGATCAGAACAGTGATGCACTGTGACACCGGGATCAGAACAGTCAGTCACTGTTTCACCCGGATCAGAACAGTCAGTAACTGTGACACCGGGTTCAGAACAATCAGTTAGTGTGACACCAGGATCAGAACAGGCAGTTAGTGTGACACCGGGACCCGAACAGTCAGTCACTGATACACCGGGATCAGAACAGTCAGTCACTGTGACATTGGGATCAGAGCAGTCAGTCACTGTGACATTGGGATCAGAATAGTCAGTGACTGTGACACCGGGATCAGAACAGTCAGTCACTGTGACATTCGGATCCGAACCGTCAGTCACTGTGACACCGGGATCAGAACAATCAGTCACTGTGACATTGAGATCAGAACAGTTAGTCACTGTGACACAGGGATCAGAACAGTCAGTCACTGTGACACTGGGAGAAGAACAGTCACTGTGACATTGGGATGAGAACAGTCAGTCACTGTGACACCGGGATCAGAACAGTAAGTCCGTGTGACATTGGGATCAGAACAGTCAGTCACTCTGACACAGGGATCAGAACAATCATTCACTGTGACACCGGGATCAGAAAAGTCAGTCACTGTGACATTGGGATCAGAACAGTCAGTGACTGTGACACCGGGATCAGAACAGTAAGTCAGTGTGACATTGGGATCAGAACAGTCAGTCACTGTGACACAGGGATCAGAACAGTCAGTCACTGTGACACCGGGATCAGAACAGTCAGTCACTGTGACACCGGGATCAGAACAGTCAGTGATTGTGACATTGGGATCAGAACAGTCAGCCACTGTGACACCGGGATCAGAACAGTCAGTCACTCTTTCACCCGGATCAGAACAGTCAGTAACTGTGACACCGGGCTCATAACAATCAGTTAGTGTGACACCAGGATCAGAAGAGGCAGTTAGTGTGACACCGGTATCGGAACAGTCAGTCACTGTGACACCGGGATCAGAACAGTCAGTCACTGTGACATTGGGATCAGAGCAGTCAGTCACTGTGACATTGGGATCTGAATAGTCAGTGACTGTGACACTGGGATCAGAACAGTCAGACAATGTGACACTGGGATCAGAACAGTCAGTGACTGTGACACCGGGAAAAGAACAGTCAGTCACAGTGACATTGGGATCAGAACAGTCAGTCACTGTGACACAGGGATCAGAACAGTCAGTCACTGTGACACTGGGATCAGAACACTCAGTCACTGTGACATCGGGATGAGAAAAGTCAATCACTGTGACACCGGGATCAGAACAGTAAGTCAGTGTGACATTGGGATCAGAACAGTCAGTCACTGTGACACAGGGATCCGAACAATCATTCACTGTGACACCGGGATCAGAAAAGTCAGTCACTGTGACATTGGGATCAGAACAGTCAGTCACTGTTACACCGGGATTAGAAAAGTGAGTCATTGTTATATTGGGATCAGAACAGTCAGTCACTGTGACACTGGGATCAGAACAGTCAGTCACTGTGAAATTGGGATCAGAACAGTCAGTCACTGTGACACAGGGATCAGAACATTCAGTCACTGTGACACTGGGATCAGAACAGACATTCACTGTGACATTGGGATCAGAACAGTGAGTCACTGTGACACCGGTATCAGAACAGTCAGTCACTGTGACACTGTGATCAGAACAGTCAGTCACTGTGACACCGGTATCAGAACAATCAGTCAGTGTGACATTGGGATCAGAACAGTCAGTCACAGTGACACCGGGATCAGAACAGTCAGTCACTGTGACACTGGGATCAGAACAGTCAGTCACTGTAACACCGAGATCAGAACAGTCAGTCACTTTGACACCGGGATCAGAACAATCAGTTAGTGTGACACCGGGATCAGAACAGTCACTTAGTGTGACACCAGGATCAGAGCAGTCAGTCACTGTGACATTGGGATCAGAACAGTCAGTTACTGTGACACTGGGATCAGAACAGTCAGTCACTGTGACAACGGGACCAGAACCGTCAGTCACTGTGATATTGGGATCAGAACAGTCAGTCACTGCGACACCAGGATCAGTATAGTCAGTCTCTGTGACATTGGGATCAGAACAGTCAGTGACTGTGACATTGGGATCAGAAAAGTCAGATACTGTTACACCGGGATCAGAACAGTCAGTTAGTGTGACACCGGGATCAGAAAAGTCAGTCTCTGTGACTTTGGGATCAGCACAGTCAGTGACTATGACACCGTGATCAGAACAGTCAGTGACTGTGACACTGGGATCAGAACAGTCAGTCTCTGTGACATTGGGTTCAGAACAGTCAGTCACTGTGACACCGGGATCACAACAGTCAGTCACTGTGACATTGGGATCACAACAGTCAGTGACTGTGACATTGGGATCAGAACAGTCAGTGACCGTGGCACTGGGATCAGAACATTTAATCTCTGTGACATTGGGAGCAGAACAGTCAGTGATGTGACATTTGGATCAGAACAGTCAGTCAATTTGACGCTGGGAACTGAACAGGCCGTCTCTGTGACACTGGGATCAGGATAGTCAGTGACTGTGACACCGGGCTCCGAACAGTCAGTCACTTTGATATTGGGATCAGAACAGTCAGTCACTGTAACACCGGGATCCGAACAGTTAGTCACTTTGGCATTTGGGATCAGAACAGTCAGTCACTGTGACACCGGGATCAGAACAGTCACTCACTGTGACACCAGATCAGAACAGTCAGTCACTGTGACATTGGGATCAGAACAGTCCGTCACTGTGACACCGGGATCAGAACAGTCAGTCACTGTTTCACCCGGATCAGAACAGTCAGTAACTGTGACACCGGGCTCAGAACAATCAGTTAGTGTGACACCAGGATCAGAACAGGCAGTTAGTGTGACACCAGGACCCGAACAGTCATTCACTGTGACACCGGGATCAGAACAGTCAGTCACTGTGACATTGGGATCAGAGCAGTCAGTCACTGTGACATTGGGATCAGAACAGTCAGTGACTGTGACACCGGGATCAGAACAGTCAGTCACTGTGACATTGGGATCAGAACAGTCAGTCACTGTGACACAGGGATCAGAACAGTCAGTCACTGTGACACTGGGATCAGAACAGTCACTGTGACATTGGGATGAGAACAGTCAGTCACTGTGACACCGGGATCAGAACAGTAAGTCCGTGTGACATTGGGATCAGAACAGTCAGTCACTGTGACACAGGGATCAGAAAAATCATTCACTGTGACACCGGGATCAGAAAAGTCAGTCACTGTGACATTGGGATCAGAACAGTCAGTGACTGTGACACCGGGATCAGAACAGTAAGTCAGTGTGACATTGTGATCAGAACAGTCAGTCACTGTGACACAGGGATCAGAACAGTCAGTCACTGTGACACCGGGATCAGAACAGTCAGTCACTGTGACACCGGGATCAGAACAGTCAGTTATTGTGACATTGGGATCAGAACAGTCAGCCACTGTGACACCGGGATCAGAACAGTCAGTCACTGTTTCACCCGGATCAGAACAGTCAGTAACTGTGACACTGGGCTCATAACAATCAGTTAGCGTGACACCAGGATCAGAAGAGGCAGTTAGTGTGACACCGGTATCGTAACAGTCAGTCACTGTGACACCGGGATCAGAACAGTCAGTCACTGTGACATTGGGATCAGAGCAGTCAGTCACTGTGACATTGGGATCAGAATAGTCAGTGACTGAGACACTGGGATCTGCACAGTCAGACAATGTGACACTGGGATCAGAAAAGTCAGTGACCGTGACACCGGGATCAGAACAGTCAGTCATAGTGACATTGGGATCAGAACAGTCAGTCACTGTGACACCGGGAAAAGAACAGTCAGTCACAGTGACATTGGGATCAGAACAGTCAGTCACTGTGACACAGGGATCAGAACTGTCAGTCACTGTGACACTGGGATCAGAACACTCAGTCACTGTGACATCGGGATGAGAAAAGTCAGTCACTGTGACACCGGGATCAGAACAGTAAGTCAGTGTGACATTGGGATCAGAACAGTCAGTCACTGTGACACAGGGATCCGAACAATCATTCACTGTGACACCGGGATCAGAAAAGTCAGTCACTGTGACATTGGGATCAGAACAGTCAGTCACTGTTACACCAGGATTAGAAAAGTGAGTCATTGTGATATTGGGATCAGAACAGTCAGTCACTGTGACACTGGGATCAGAACAGTCAGTCACTGTGAAATTGGGATCTGAACAGTCAGTCACTGTGACACAGGGATCAGAACAGTCAGTCACTGTGACACTGGGATCAGAACAGACAATCACTGTGACATTGGGATCAGAACAGTGAGTCACTGTGACACCGGTATCAGAACAGTCAGTCACTGTGACACTGTGATCAGAACAGTCAGTCACTGTGACACCGGTATCAGAACAATCAGTCAGTGTGACATTGGGATCAGAACAGTCAGTCACAGTGACACCGGGATCAGAAAAGTCAGTCACTGTGACATTGGGATCAGAACAGTCAGTCACTGTTACACCGGATTTAGAAAAGTGAGTCATTGTGATATTGGGAATAGAACAGTCAGTCACTGTGACACTGGGATCAGAACAGTCAGTCACTGTGAAATTGGGATCAGAACAGTCAGTCACTGTGACACAGGGATCAGAACAGTCAGTCACTGTGACACTGGGATCAGAACAGACAATCACTGTGACATTCGGATCAGAACAGTCAGTCACTGTGACACCGGGATCAGAACAGTCAGTCACTGTGACATTGGGATCAGAACAGTCAGTCACTGTGACACAGGGATCAGAACAGTCAGTCACTGTGACACTGGGATCAGAACAGTCACTGTGACATTGGGATGAGAACAGTCAGTCACTGTGACACCTGGATCAGAACAGTAAGTCCGTGTGACATTGGGATCAGAACAGACAGTCACTGTGACACAGGGATCAGAACAGTCAGTCACTTTGACACGGGGATCAGAACAGGCAGTCACTGTGACATTGGGATCAGAACAGTCAGTGACTGTGACACTGGGATCAGAACAGTCAGTCACTTTGACACGGGGATCAGAACAGGCAGTCACTCTGACATTGGGATCAGAACAGTCAGTCACTGTGACACCGGGATCAGAACAGTCAGTTACTGTGACATTGTGATCAGAGAGTCAGGCACTGTGAAACCGGGATCAGAACAATCAGTTAGTGTGACACCTGGATCAGAACAGTCAATTAGTGTGACACCAGGATCAGAGCAGTCAGTCACTGTGACATTGGGATCAGAACAGTCAGTTACTGTGACACTGGGATCAGAACAGTCAGTCACTGTGACAACGGGACCAGAACAGTCAGTCACTGTGATATTGGGATCAGAACAGTCAGTCACTTTGACACCAGGATCAGTATAGTCAGTCTCTGTGACATTGGGATCAGAACAGTCAGTGACTGTGAATTTGGGATCAGAAAAGTCAGTGACTGTGACACAGGGATCCGAACCGTCAGTTAGTGTGACACCGGGATCAGAAAAGTCAGTCTCTGTGACTTTGGGATCAGCACAGCCAGTGACTGTGACACCGTGATCAGAAAAGTCAGTGACTGTGACACTGGGATCAGAACAGTCAGTCACTTTGACACTGGGATCAGAACAGGCAGTCACTGTGACATTGGGATCAGAACAGTCAGTCACTGTGACACCGGGATCAGAACAGTCAGTCACTGTGACATTGTGATCAGAACAGTCAGTCACTGTGACACCGGTATCAGAACAGTCAGTCACTGTGACATTGGGATCAGAACAGTCAGTCACTGTGACACCGGGATCAGAACAGTCAGTCACTGTGACACTGGGATCAGAACAGTCAGGCACTGTGACACCGGGATCAGAACAGTCAGTCACTGTGACATTGGGATCAGAACACTCAGTCACTGTGACATCGGGATGAGAAAAGTCAGTCACTGTGACACCGGGATCAGAACAGTAAGTCAGTGTGACATTGGGATCAGAACAGTCAGTCACTGTGACACAGGGATCCGAACAATCATTCACTGTGACACCGGGATCAGAAAAGTCAGTCACTGTGACATTGGGATCAGAACAGTCAGTCACTGTTACACCGGGATTAGAAAAGTGAGTCATTGTGATATTGGGATCAGAACAGTCATTCACTGTGACACAGGGATCAGAACAGTCAGTCACTGTGACACTGGGATCAGAACAGTTAATCACTGTGACATTGGGATCAGAACAGTGAGTCACTGTGACACCGGTATCAGAACAGTCAGTCACTGTGACACTGTGATCAGAACAGTCAGTCACTGTGACACCGGTATCAGAACAATCAGTCAGTGTGACATTGGGATCAGAACAGTCAGTCACAGTGACACCGGGATCAGAACAGTCAGTCACTGTGACACTGGGATCAGAACAGTCAGTCACTGTAACACCGAGATCAGAACAGTCAGTCACTTTGACACCGGGATCAGAATAATCAGCTAGTCTGACACCGGGATCAGAATAGTCAATTAGTGTGACACCGGGATCAGAGCAGTCAGTCACTGTGACATTGGGATCAGAACAGTCAGTGACTGTGACACTGGGATCAGAACAGTCAGTCACTTTGACACTGGGATCAGAACAGGCAGTCACTGTGACATTGGGATCAGAACAGTCAGTCACAGTGACACCGGGATCAGAACAGTCAGTCACTGTGACATTGTGATCAGAACAGTCAGTCACTGTGACACCGGTATCAGAACAGTCAGTCACTGTGACATTGGGATCAGAACAGTCAGTCACTGTGACACCGGGATCAGAACAGTCAGTCACTGTGACACTGGGATCAGAACAGTCAGGCACTGTGACACCGGGATCAGAACAGTCAGTCACTGTGACGCCGGGATCAGAACAATCAGTTAGTGTGACACCGGGATCAGAACAGTCAATTAGTGTGACACCAGGATCAGAGCAGTCAGTCACTGTGACATTGGGATCAGAACAGTCAGTCACTGTGACACTGGGATCAGAACAGTCAGTCACTGTGACAACGGGACCAGAACAGTCAGTCACTGTGATATTGGGATCCGAACAGTCAGTCACTGTGACACCAGGATCAGTATAGTCAGTCTCTGTGACATTGGGATCAGAACAGTCAGTGACTGTGACATTGGGATCAGAAAAGTCAGTGACTGTGACACCGGGATCCGAACAGTCAGTTAGTGTGACACTGGGATCAGAAAAGTCAGTCTCTGTGACTTTGGGATCAGCACAGTCAGTGACTGTGACACCGTGATCAGAACAGTCAGTGACTGTGACACTGGGATCAGAACAGTCAGTCTCTGTGACATTGGGTTCAGAACAGTCAGTCACTGTGACACCGGGATCACAACAGTCAGTCACTGTGACATTGGGATCACAACAGTCAGTGACTGTGACATTGGGATCAGAACAGTCAGTGACCGTGACACTGGGATCAGAACAGTTAATCTCTGTGACATTGGGAGCAGAACAGTCAGTGATGTGACATTGGGATCAGAACAGTCAGTCAATTTGACACTGGGAACTGAACAGGCCGTCTCTGTGACACTGGGATCAGGATAGTCAGTGACTGTGACACCGGGCTCCGAACAGTCAGTCACTGTGATATTGGGATCAGAACAGTCAGTCACTGTAACACCGGGATCCGAACAGTTAGTCACTGTGACATTGGGATCAGAACAGTCAGTGACTGTGACACCAGGATCAGAACAGTAAGTCAGTGTGACATTGGGATCAGAACAGTCAGTCACTGTGACACAGGGATCAGAACAGTCAGTCACTGTGACACCGGGATCAGAACAGTCAGTCACTGTGACACCGGGATCAGAACAGTCAGTGATTGTGACATTGGGATCAGAACAGTCAGCCACTGTGACACCGGGATCAGAACAGTCAGTCACTCTTTCACCCGGATCAGAACAGTCAGTAACTGTGACACCGGGCTCATAACAATCAGTTAGTGTGACACCAGGATCAGAAGAGGCAGTTAGTGTGACACCGGTATCGGAACAGTCAGTTAGTGTGACACCAGGATCAGAAGAGGCAGTTAGTGTGACACCGGTATCGGAACAGTCAGTCACTGTGACACCGGGATCAGAACAGTCAGTCACTGTGACATTGGGATCAGAGCAGTCAGTCACTGTGACATTGGGATCTGAATAGTCAGTGACTGTGACACTGGGATCAGAACAGTCAGACAATGTGACACTGGGATCAGAAAAGTCAGTGACTGTGACACCGGGATCAGAACAGTCAGTCATAGTGACATTGGGATCAGAACAGTCAGTCACTGTGACACCGGGAAAAGAACAGTCAGGCACAGTGACATTGGGATCAGAACAGTCAGTCACTGTGACACAGGGATCAGAACAGTCAGTCACTGTGACACTGGGATCAGAACACTCAGTCACTGTGACATCGGGATGAGAAAAGTCAATCACTGTGACACCGGGATCAGAACAGTAAGTCAGTGTGACATTGGGATCAGAACAGTCAGTCACTGTGACACAGGGATCCGAACAATCATTCACTGTGACACCGGGATCAGAAAAGTCAGTCACTGTGACATTGGGATCAGAACAGTCAGTCACTGTTACACCGGGATTAGAAAAGTGAGTCATTGTTATATTGGGATCAGAACAGTCAGTCACTGTGACACTGGGATCAGAACAGTCAGTCACTGTGAAATTGGGATCAGAACAGTCAGTCACTGTGACACAGGGATCAGAACAGTCAGTCACTGTGACACTGGGATCAGAACAGACAATCACTGTGACATTGGGATCAGAACAGTGTGTCACTGTGACACCGGTATCAGAACAGTCAGTCACTGTGACACTGTGATCAGAACAGTCAGTCACTGTGACACCGGTATCAGAACAATCAGTCAGTGTGACATTGGGATCAGAACAGTCAGTCACAGTGACACTGGGAACAGAACAGTCAGTCACTGTGACACTGGGATCAGAACAGTCAGTCACTGTAACACCGAGATCAGAACAGTCAGTCACTTTGACACCGGGATCAGAACAATCAGTTAGTGTGACACCGGGATCAGAACAGTCAATTAGTGTGACACCGGGATCAGAGCAGTCAGTCACTGTGACATTGGGATCAGAACAGTCAGTGACTGTGACACTGGGATCAGAACAGTCAGTCACTTTGACACTGGGATCAGAACAGGCAGTCACTGTGACATTGGGATCAGAACAGTCAGTCACAGTGACACCGGGATCAGAACAGTCAGTCACTGTGACATTGTGATCAGAACAGTCAGTCACTGTGACACCGGTATCAGAACAGTCAGTCACTGTGACATTGGGATCAGAACAGTCAGTCACTGTGACACCGGGATCAGAACAGTCAGTCACTGTGACACTGGGATCAGAACAGTCAGGCACTGTGACACCGGGATCAGAACAGTCAGTCACTGTGACGCCGGGATCAGAACAATCAGTTAGTGTGACACCGGGATCAGAACAGTCAATTAGTGTGACACCAGGATCAGAGCAGTCAGTCACTGTGACATTGGGATCAGAACAGTCAGTCACTGTGACACTGGGATCAGAACAGTCAGTCACTGTGACAACGGGACCAGAACAGTCAGTCACTGTGATATTGGGATCCGAACAGTCAGTCACTGTGACACCAGGATCAGTATAGTCAGTCTCTGTGACATTGGGATCAGAACAGTCAGTGACTGTGACATTGGGATCAGAAAAGTCAGTGACTGTGACACCGGGTTCCGAACAGTCAGTTAGTGTGACACCGGGATCAGAAAAGTCAGTCTCTGTGACTTTGGGATCAGCACAGTCAGTGACTGTGACACCGTGATCAGAACAGTCAGTGACTGTGACACTGGGATCAGAACAGTCAGTCTCTGTGACATTGGGTTCAGAACAGTCAGTCACTGTGACACCGGGATCACAACAGTCAGTCACTGTGACATTGGGATCACAACAGTCAGTGACTGTGACATTGGGATCAGAACAGTCAGTGACCGTGACACTGGGATCAGAACAGTTAATCTCTGTGACATTGGGAGCAGAACAGTCAGTGATGTGACATTGGGATCAGAACAGTCAGTCAATTTGACACTGGGAACTGAACAGGCCGTCTCTGTGACACTGGGATCAGGATAGTCAGTGACTGTGACACCGGGCTCCGAACAGTTAGTCACTGTGACATTGGGATCAGAACAGTCAGTGACTGTGACACCAGGATCAGAACAGTAAGTCAGTGTGACATTGGGATCAGAACAGTCAGTCACTGTGACACAGGGATCAGAACAGTCAGTCACTGTGACACCGGGATCAGAACAGTCAGTCACTGTGACACCGGGATCAGAACAGTCAGTGATTGTGACATTGGGATCAGAACAGTCAGCCACTGTGACACCGGGATCAGAACAGTCAGTCACTCTTTCACCCGGATCAGAACAGTCAGTAACTGTGACACCGGGCTCATAACAATCAGTTAGTGTGACACCAGGATCAGAAGAGGCAGTTAGTGTGACACCGGTATCGGAACAGTCAGTCACTGTGACACCGGGATCAGAACAGTCAGTCACTGTGACATTGGGATCAGAGCAGTCAGTCACTGTGACATTGGGATCTGAATAGTCAGTGACTGTGACACTGGGATCAGAACAGTCAGACAATGTGACACTGGGATCAGAAAAGTCAGTGACTGTGACACCGGGATCAGAACAGTCAGTCACAGTGACATTGGGATCAGAACAGTCAGTCACTGTGACACCGGGAAAAGAACAGTCAGGCACAGTGACATTGGGATCAGAACAGTCAGTCACTGTGACACAGGGATCAGAACAGTCAGTCACTGTGACACTGGGATCAGAACACTCAGTCACTGTGACATCGGGATGAGAAAAGTCAATCACTGTGACACCGGGATCAGAACAGTAAGTCAGTGTGACATTGGGATCAGAACAGTCAGTCACTGTGACACAGGGATCCGAACAATCATTCACTGTGACACCGGGATCAGAAAAGTCAGTCACTGTGACATTGGGATCAGAACAGTCAGTCACTGTTACACCGGGATTAGAAAAGTGAGTCATTGTTATATTGGGATCAGAACAGTCAGTCACTGTGACACTGGGATCAGAACAGTCAGTCACTGTGAAATTGGGATCAGAACAGTCAGTCACTGTGACACAGGGATCAGAACAGTCAGTCACTGTGACACTGGGATCAGAAAAGACAATCACTGTGACATTGGGATCAGAACAGTGTGTCACTGTGACACCGGTATCAGAACAGTCAGTCACTGTGACACTGTGATCAGAACAGTCAGTCACTGTGACACCGGTATCAGAACAATCAGTCAGTGTGACATTGGGATCAGAACAGTCAGTCACAGTGACACCGGGATCAGAACAGTCAGTCACTGTGACACTGGGATCAGAACAGTCAGTCACTGTAACACCGAGATCAGAACAGTCAGTCACTTTGACACCGGGATCAGAACAATCAGTTAGTGTGACACCGGGATCAGAACAGTCAATTAGTGTGACACCAGGATCAGAGCAGTCAGTCACTGTGACATTGGGATCAGAACAGTCAGTTACTGTGACACTGGGATCAGAACAGTCAGTCACTGTGACACCGGGACCAGAACAGTCAGTCACTGTGATATTGGGATCAGAACAGTCAGTCACTGCGACACCAGGATCAGTATAGTCAGTCTCTGTGACATTGGGATCAGAACAGTCAGTGACGGTGACATTGGGATCAGAAAAGTCAGATACTGTTACACCGGGATCAGAACAGTCAGTTAGTGTGACACCGGGATCAGAAAAGTCAGTCTCTGTGACTTTGGGATCAGCACAGTCAGTGACTATGACACCGTGATCAGAACAGTCAGTGACTGTGACACTGGGATCAGAACAGTCAGTCTCTGTGACATTGGGTTCAGAACAGTCAGTCACTGTGACACCGGGATCACAACAGTCAGTCACTGTGACATTGGGATCACAACAGTCAGTGACTGTGACATTGGGATCAGAACAGTCAGTGACCGTGGCACTGGGATCAGAACATTTAATCTCTGTGACATTGGGAGCAGAACAGTCAGTGATGTGACATTTGGATCAGAACAGTCAGTCAATTTGACGCTGGGAACTGAACAGGCCGTCTCTGTGACACTGGGATCAGGATAGTCAGTGACTGTGACACCGGGCTCCGAACAGTCAGTCACTTTGATATTGGGATCAGAACAGTCAGTCACTGTAACACCGGGATCCGAACAGTTAGTCACTGTGGCATTTGGGATCAGAACAGTCAGTCACTGTGACACCGGGATCAGAACAGTCACTCACTGTGACACCAGATCAGAACAGTCAGTCACTGTGACATTGGGATCAGAACAGTCCGTCACGGTGACACCGGGATCAGAACAGTCAGTCACTGTTTCACCCGGATCAGAACAGTCAGTAACTGTGACACCGGGCTCAGAACAATCAGTTAGTGTGACACCAGGATCAGAACAGGCAGTTAGTGTGACACCAGGACCCGAACAGTCATTCACTGTGACACCGGGATCAGAAAAGTCAGTCACTGTGACATTGGGATCAGAGCAGTCAGTCACTGTGACATTGGGATCAGAACAGTCAGTGACTGTGACACCGGGATCAGAACAGTCAGTCACTGTGACATTGGGATCAGAACAGTCAGTCACTGTGACACAGGGATCAGAACAGTCAGTCACTGTGACACTGGGATCAGAACAGTCACTGTGACATTGGGATGAGAACAGTCAGTCACTGTGACACCGGGATCAGAACAGTAAGTCCGTGTGACATTGGGATCAGAACAGTCAGTCACTGTGACACAGGGATCAGAAAAATCATTCACTGTGACACCGGGATCAGAAAAGTCAGTCACTGTGACATTGGGATCAGAACAGTCAGTGACTGTGACACCGGGATCAGAACAGTAAGTCAGTGTGACATTGTGATCAGAACAGTCAGTCACTGTGACACAGGGATCAGAACAGTCAGTCACTGTGACACCGGGATCAGAACAGTCAGTCACTGTGACACCGGGATCAGAACAGTCAGTTATTGTGACATTGGGATCAGAACAGTCAGCCACTGTGACACCGGGATCAGAACAGTCAGTCACTGTTTCACCCGGATCAGAACAGTCAGTAACTGTGACACCGGGCTCATAACAATCAGTTAGTGTGACACCAGGATCAGCAGAGGCAGTTAGTGTGACACCGGTATCGGAACAGTCAGTCACTGTGACACCGGGATCAGAACAGTCAGTCACTGTGACATTGGGATCAGAGCAGTCAGTCACTGTGACATTGGGATCAGAATAGTCAGTGACTGTGACACTGGGATCAGCACAGTCAGACAATGTGACACTGGGATCAGAAAAGTCAGTGACCGTGACACCGGGATCAGAACAGTCAGTCATAGTGACATTGGGATCAGAACAGTCAGTCACTGTGACACTGGGATCAGAACAGACAATCACTGTGACATTGGGATCAGAACAGTGAGTCACTGTGACACCGGTATCAGAACAGTCAGTCACTGTGACACTGTGATCAGAACAGTCAGTCACTGTGACACCGGTATCAGAACAATCAGTCAGTGTGACATTGGGATCAGAACAGTCAATCACAGTGACACCGGGATCAGAAAAGTCAGTCACTGTGACATTGGGATCAGAACAGTCAGTCACTGTTACACAGGGATCAGAACAGTCAGTCACTGTGACACCGGGATCAGAACAGTCAGTCACTGTGACACCGGGATCAGAACAGTCAGTTATTGTGACATTGGGATCAGAACAGTCAGCCACTGTGACACCGGGATCAGAACAGTCAGTCACTGTTTCACCCGGATCAGAACAGTCAGTAACTGTGACACCGGGCTCATAACAATCAGTTAGTGTGACACCAGGATCAGCAGAGGCAGTTAGTGTGACACCGGTATCGGAACAGTCAGTCACTGTGACACCGGGATCAGAACAGTCAGTCACTGTGACATTGGGATCAGAGCAGTCAGTCACTGTGACATTGGGATCAGAATAGTCAGTGACTGTGACACTGGGATCAGCACAGTCAGACAATGTGACACTGGGATCAGAAAAGTCAGTGACCGTGACACCGGGATCAGAACAGTCAGTCATAGTGACATTGGGATCAGAACAGTCAGTCACTGTGACACCGGGAAAAGAACAGTCAGTCACAGTGACATTGGGATCAGAACAGTCTGTCACTGTGACACAGGGATCAGAACAGTCAGTCACTGTGACACTGGGATCAGAACACTCAGTCACTGTGACATCGGGATGAGAAAAGTCAGTCACTGTGACACCGGGATCAGAACAGTAAGTCAGTGTGACATTGGGATCAGAACAGTCAGTCACTGTGACACAGGGATCCGAACAATCATTCACTGTGACACCGGGATCAGAAAAGTCAGTCACTGTGACATTGGGATCAGAACAGTCAGTCACTGTTACACCAGGATTAGAAAAGTGAGTCATTGTGATATTGGGATCAGAACAGTCAGTCACTGTGACGCTGGGATCAGAACAGTCAGTCACTGTGAAATTGGGATCTGAACAGTCAGTCACTGTGACACAGGGATCAGAACAGTCAGTCACTGTGACACTGGGATCAGAACAGACAATCACTGTGACATTGGGATCAGAACAGTGAGTCACTGTGACACCGGTATCAGAACAGTCAGTCACTGTGACACTGTGATCAGAACAGTCAGTCACTGTGACACCGGTATCAGAACAATCAGTCAGTGTGACATTGGGATCAGAACAGTCAGTCACAGTGACACCGGGATCAGAAAAGTCAGTCACTGTGACATTGGGATCAGAACAGTCAGTCACTGTTACACCGGATTTAGAAAAGTGAGTCATTGTGATATTGGGAATAGAACAGTCAGTCACTGTGACACTGGGATCAGAACAGTCAGTCACTGTGAAATTGGGATCAGAACAGTCAGTCAATGTGACACAGGGATCAGAACAGTCAGTCACTGTGACACTGGGATCAGAACAGACAATCACTGTGACATTCGGATCAGAACAGTCAGTCACTGTGACACCGGGATCAGAACAGTCAGTCACTGTGACATTGGGATCAGAACAGTCAGTCACTGTGACACAGGGATCAGAACAGTCAGTCACTGTGACACTGGGATCAGAACAGTCACTGTGACATTGGGATGAGAACAGTCAGTCACTGTGACACCGGGATCAGAACAGTAAGTCCGTGTGACATTGGGATCAGAACAGTCAGTCACTGTGACACAGGGATCAGAACAGTCAGTCACTTTGACACGGGGATCAGAACAGGCAGTCACTGTGACATTGGGATCAGAACAGTCAGTGACTGTGACACTGGGATCAGAACAGTCAGTCACTTTGACACGGGGATCAGAACAGGCAGTTACTGTGACATTGTGATCAGAGAGTCAGGCACTGTGAAACCGGGATCAGAACAATCAGTTAGTGTGACACCTGGATCAGAACAGTCAATTAGTGTGACACCAGGATCAGAGCAGTCAGTCACTGTGACATTGGGATCAGAACAGTCAGTGACTGTGACACTGGGATCAGAACAGTCAGTCACTGTGACAACGGGACCAGAACAGTCAGTCACTGTGATATTGGGATCAGAACAGTCAGTCACTTTGACACCAGGATCAGTATAGTCAGTCTCTGTGACATTGGGATCAGAACAGTCAGTGACTGTGAAATTGGGATCAGAAAAGTCAGTGACTGTGACACCGGGATCCGAACCGTCAGTTAGTGTGACACCGGGATCAGAAAAGTCAGTCTCTGTGACTTTGGGATCAGCACAGCCAGTGACTGTGACACCGTGATCAGAAAAGTCAGTGACTGTGACACTGGGATCAGAACAGTCAGTCACTTTGACACTGGGATCAGAACAGGCAGTCACTGTGACATTGGGATCAGAACAGTCAGTCACTGTGACACCGGGATCAGAACAGTCAGTCACTGTGACATTGTGATCAGAACAGTCAGTCACTGTGACACCGGTATCAGAACAGTCAGTCACTGTGACATTGGGATCAGAACAGTCAGTCACTGTGACACCGGGATCAGAACAGTCAGTCACTGTGACACTGGGATCAGAACAGTCAGGCACTGTGACACCGGGATCAGAACAGTCAGTCACTGTGACACTGGGATCAGAACACTCAGTCACTGTGACATCGGGATGAGAAAAGTCAGTCACTGTGACACCGGGATCAGAACAGTAAGTCAGTGTGACATTGGGATCAGAACAGTCAGTCACTGTGACACAGGGATCCGAACAATCATTCACTGTGACACCGGGATCAGAAAAGTCAGTCACTGTGACATTGGGATCAGAACAGTCAGTCACTGTTACACCGGGATTAGAAAAGTGAGTCATTGTGATATTGGGATCAGAACAGTCAGTCACTGTGACACAGGGATCAGAACAGTCAGTCACTGTGACACTGGGATCAGAACAGTTAATCACTGTGACATTGGGATCAGAACAGTCAGTCACTGTGACACCGGTATCAGAACAGTCAGTCACTGTGACACTGTGATCAGAACAGTCAGTCACTGTGACACCGGTATCAGAACAATCAGTCAGTGTGACATTGGGATCAGAACAGTCAGTCACAGTGACACCGGGATCAGAACAGTCAGTCACTGTGACACTGGGATCAGAACAGTCAGTCACTGTAACACCGAGATCAGAACAGTCAGTCACTTTGACACCGGGATCAGAATAATCAGCTAGTCTGACACCGGGATCAGAATAGTCAATTAGTGTGACACCGGGATCAGAGCAGTCAGTCACTGTGACATTGGGATCAGAACAGTCAGTGACTGTGACACTGGGATCAGAACAGTCAGTCACTTTGACACTGGGATCAGAACAGGCAGTCACTGTGACATTGGGATCAGAACAGTCAGTCACTGTGACACCGGGATCAGAACAGTCAGTCACTGTGACATTGTGATCAGAACAGTCAGTCACTGTGACACCGGTATCAGAACAGTCAGTCACTGTGACATTGGGATCAGAACAGTCAGTCACTGTGACACCGGGATCAGAACAGTCAGTCACTGTGACACTGGGATCAGAACAGTCAGGCACTGTGACACCGGGATCAGAACAGTCAGTCACTGTGACGCCGGGATCAGAACAATCAGTTAGTGTGACACCGGGATCAGAACAGTCAATTAGTGTGACACCAGGATCAGAGCAGTCAGTCACTGTGACATTGGGATCAGAACAGTCAGTTACTGTGACACTGGGATCAGAACAGTCAGTCACTGTGACAACGGGACCAGAACAGTCAGTCACTGTGATATTGGGATCCGAACAGTCAGTCACTGTGACACCAGGATCAGTATAGTCAGTCTCTGTGACATTGGGATCAGAACAGTCAGTGACTGTGACATTGGGATCAGAAAAGTCAGTGACTGTGACACCGGGATCCGAACAGTCAGTTAGTGTGACACCGGGATCAGAAAAGTCAGTCTCTGTGACTTTGGGATCAGCACAGTCAGTGACTGTGACACCGTGATCAGAACAGTCAGTGACTGTGACACTGGGATCAGAACAGTCAGTCTCTGTGACATTGGGTTCAGAACAGTCAGTCACTGTGACACCGGGATCACAACAGTCAGTCACTGTGACATTGGGATCACAACAGTCAGTGACTGTGACATTGGGATCAGAACAGTCAGTGACCGTGACACTGGGATCAGAAAAGTTAGTCTCTGTGACATTGGGAGCAGAACAGTCAGTGATGTGACATTGGGATCAGAACAGTCAGTCAATTTGACGCTGAGAACTGAACAGGCCATCTCTGTGACACTGGGATCAGGATAGTCAGTGACTGTGGCACCGGGCTCCGAACAGTCAGTCACTGTGATATTGGGATCAGAACAGTCAGTCACTGTAACACCGGGATCTGAACAGTTGGTCACTGTGGCATTTGGGATCAGAACAGTCAGTCACTGTGACACCGGGATCAGAACAGTCACTCACTGTGACACCAGATCAGAACAGTCAGTCACTGTGACATTGGGATCAGAACAGTCCGTCACTGTGACACCGGGATCAGAACAGTCAGTCACTGTGACATTGGGATCAGAACAGTCAGTGACTGTAACACTGGGATCAGAACAGTCAGTTATTGTGACATTGGGATCAGAACTGTCAGTCACTGTGACACTGGGATCAGAACAGTCAGTCACTGTGACATTGGGATCAGATCAGTCAGTCACTGTGACACAGGGATCAGAACAGTCAGTCACTGTGCCACTGGGATCAGAACAGTCATGCACCGTGACACCGGGATCAGAACAGTCAGTCACTGTTTCACCCGGATCAGAACAGTCAGTAACTGTGACACCGGGCTCAGAACAATCAGTTAGTGTGACACCAGGATTAGAACAGGCAGTTAGTGTGACACCGGGATCCGAATAGTCAGTCACTGTGACACCGGGATCAGAACAGTCAGTCACTGTGACATTGGGATCAGAGCAGTCAGTCACTGTGACATTGGGATGAGAACAGTCAGTGACTGTGACACCGGGATCAGAACAGTCAGTCACGGTGACACTGGGATGAGAACAGTCAGTCACTGTGACACCGGGATCAGAACAGTCAGTCACTGTGACATTGGGATCAGAACAGTCAGTCACTGTGACACAGGGATCAGAACAGTCAGTCACTGTGACACTGGGATCAGAACACTCAGTCACTGTGACATCGGGATGAGAAAAGTCAGTCACTGTGACACGGGATCAGAACAGTAAGTCAGTGTGACATTGGGATCAGAACAGTCAGTCACTGTGACACAGGGATCCGAACAATCATTCACTGTGACACCGGGATCAGAAAAGTCAGTCACTGTGACATTGGGATCAGAACAGTCAGTCACTGTTACACCGGGATTAGAAAAGTGAGTCATTGTGATATTGGGATCAGAACAGTCAGTCACTGTGACACTGGGATCAGAACAGTCAATCACTGTGAAATTGGGATCAGAGCAGTCAGTCACTGTGACATTGGGATGAGAACAGTCAGTGACTGTGACACCGGGATCAGAACAGTCAGTCACGGTGACACTGGGATGAGAACAGTCAGTCACTGTGACACCGGGATCAGAACAGTCAGTCACTGTGACATTGGGATCAGAACAGTCAGTCACTGTGACACAGGGATCAGAACAGTCAGTCACTGTGACACTGGGATCAGAACACTCAGTCACTGTGACATCAGGATGAGAAAAGTCAGTCACTGTGACACGGGATCAGAACAGTAAGTCAGTGTGACATTGGGATCAGAACAGTCAGTCACTGTGACACAGGGATCCGAACAATCATTCACTGTGACACCGGGATCACAAAATTCAGTCACTGTGACATTGGGATCAGAACAGTCAGTCACTGTTACACCGGGATTAGAAAAGTGAGTCATTGTGATATTGGGATCAGAACAGTCAGTCACTGTGACAGTGGGATCAGAACAGTCAGTCACTGTGAAATTGGGATCAGAACAGTCAGTCACTGTGACACAGGGATCAGAACAGTCAGTCACTGTGACACTGGGATCAGAACAGTTAATCACTGTGACATTGGGATCAGAACAGTGAGTCACTGTGACACCGGGATCAGAACAGTCAGTCACTGTGACACTGTGATCAGAACAGTCAGTCACTGTGACACCGGTATCAGAACAATCAGTCAGTGTGACATTGGGATCAGAACAGTCAGTCACAGTGACACCGGGATCAGAACAGTCAGTCACTGTGACACTGGGATCAGAACAGTCAGTCACTGTAACACCGAGATCAGAACAGTCAGTCACTTTGACACCGGGATCAGAACAATCAGCTAGTGTGACACCGGGATCAGAATAGTCAATTAGTGTGACACCGGGATCAGAGCAGTCAGTCACTGTG
Source organism: Isurus oxyrinchus (assembly GCA_026770705.1). Taxonomy (NCBI): domain Eukaryota; kingdom Metazoa; phylum Chordata; class Chondrichthyes; order Lamniformes; family Lamnidae; genus Isurus; species Isurus oxyrinchus. Next base: position 5,712,282 of record JANJGN010000028.1, on the reverse strand, counting down.
ACATTGGGATCAGAACAGTCAGTGACTGTGACACTGGGATCAGAACAGTCAGTCACTTTGACACTGGGATCAGAACAGTCAGTCACTGTGACACTGGGATCAGAACAGTCAGGCACTGTGACACCGGGATCAGAACAGTCAGTCACTGTGACGCCGGGATCAGAACAATCAGTTAGTGTGACACCGCGATCAGAACAGTCAATTAGTGTGACACCAGGATCAGAGCCGTCAGTCACTGTGACATTGGGATCAGAACAGTCAGTTACTGTGACACTGGGATCAGAACAGTCAGTCACTGTGACAACGGGACCAGAACAGTCAGTCACTGTGATATTGGGATCCGAACAGTCAGTCACTGTGACACCAGGATCAGTATAGTCAGTCTCTGTGACATTGGGATCAGAACAGTCAGTGACTGTGACATTGGGATCAGAAAAGTCAGTGACTGTGACACCGGGATCCGAACAGTCAGTTAGTGTGACACCGGGATCAGAAAAGTCAGTCTCTGTGACTTTGGGATCAGCACAGTCAGTGACTGTGACACCGTGATCAGAACAGTCAGTGACTGTGACACTGGGATCAGAACAGTCAGTCTATGTGACATTGGGTTCAGAACAGTCAGTCACTGTGACACCGGGATCACAACAGTCAGTCACTGTGACATTGGGATCACAACAGTCAGTGACTGTGACATTGGGATCAGAACAGTCAGTGACCGTGACGCTGGGATCAGAACAGTTAATCTCTGTGACATTGGGAGCAGAACAGTCAGTGATGTGACATTGGGATCAGAACAGTCAGTCAATTTGACGCTGAGAACTGAACAGGCCGTCTCTGTGACACTGGGATCAGGATAGTCAGTGACTGTGACACCGGGCTCCGAACAGTCAGTCACTGTGATATTGGGATCAGAACAGTCAGTCACTGTAACACCGGGATCCGAACAGTTAGTCACTGTGGCATTTGGGATCAGAACAGTCAGTCACTGTGACACCGGGATCAGAACAGTCACTCACTGTGACACCAGATCAGAACAGTCAGTCACTGTGACATTGGGATCAGAACAGTCCGTCACTGTGACACCGGGATCAGAACAGGCAGTCACTGTGACATTGGGATCAGAACAGTCAGTGACTGTAACACTGGGATCAGAACAGTCAGTTATTGTGACATTGGGATCAGAACTGTCAGTCACTGTGACACTGGGATCAGAACAGTCAGTCACTGTGACATTGGGATCAGATCAGTCAGTCACTGTGACACAGGGATCAGAACAGTCAGTCACTGTGCCACTGGGATCAGAACAGTCATGCACCGTGACACCGGGATCAGAACAGTCAGTCACTGTTTCACCCGGATCAGAACAGTCAGTAACTGTGACACCGGGCTTAGAACAATCAGTTAGTGTGACACCAGGATTAGAAGAGGCAGTTAGTGTGACACCGGGATCCGAATAGTCAGTCACTGTGACACCGGGATCAGAACAGTCAGTCACTGTGACATTGGGATCAGAGCAGTCAGTCACTGTGACATTGGGATGAGAACAGTCAGTGACTGTGACACCGGGATCAGAAGTCAGTCACTGTGACATTCGGATCCGAACAGTCAGTCACTGTGACACCGGGATCAGAACAGTCGGTCACTGTGACATTGGGATCAGAACAGTCAGTCACTGTGACACAGGGATCAGAACAGTCAGTCACTGTGACACCGGGATCAGAACAGTCACTGTGACATTGGGATGAGAACAGTCAGTCACTTTGACACCGGGATCAGAACAGTCAGTCACTTTGACACGGGGATCAGAACAGGCAGTCACTGTGACATTGGGATCAGAACAGTCAGTTATTGTGACACTGGGATCAGAACAGTCAGTCACTTTGACACGGGGATCAGAACAGGCAGTCACTGTGACATTGGGATCAGAACAGTCAGTCACTGTGACACCGGGATCAGAACAGTCAGTTACTGTGACATTGTGATCAGAGAGTCAGGCACTGTGAAACCGGCATCAGAACAATCAGTTAGTGTGACACCGCAATCAGAACAGTCAATTAGTGTGACACCAGGATCAGAGCAGTCAGTCACTGTGACATTGGGATCAGAACAGTCAGTTACTGTGACACTGGGATCAGAACAGTCAGTCACTGTGACAACGGGACCAGAACAGTCAGTCACTGTGATATTGGGATCAGAACAGTCAGTCACTTTGACACCAGGATCAGTATAGTCAGTCTCTGTGACATTGGGATCAGAACAGTCAGTGACTGTGAAATTGGGATCAGAAAAGTCAGTGACTGTGACACCGGGATCCGAACCGTCAGTTAGTGTGACACCGGGATCAGAAAAGTCAGTCTCTGTGACTTTGGGATCAGCACAGCCAGTGACTGTGACACCGTGATCAGAAAAGTCAGTGACTGTGACACTGGGATCAGAACAGTCAGTCACTTTGACACTGGGATCAGAACAGGCAGTCACTGTGACATTGGGATCAGAACAGTCAGTCACTGTGACACCGGGATCAGAACAGTCAGTCACTGTGACATTGTGATCAGAACAGTCAGTCACTGTGACACCGGTATCAGAACAGTCAGTCACTGTGACATTGGGATCAGAACAGTCAGTCACTGTGACACCGGGATCAGAACAGTCAGTCACTGTGACACTGGGATCAGAACAGTCAGGCACTGTGACACCGGGATCAGAACAGTCAGTCACTGTGACACTGGGATCAGAACACTCAGTCACTGTGACATCGGGATGAGAAAAGTCAGTCACTGTGACACCGGGATCAGAACAGTAAGTCAGTGTGACATTGGGATCAGAACAGTCAGCCACTGTGACACAGGGATCCGAACAATCATTCACTGTGACACCGGGATCAGAAAAGTCAGTCACTGTGACATTGGGATCAGAACAGTCAGTCACTGTTACACCGGGATTAGAAAAGTGAGTCATTGTGATATTGGGATCAGAACAGTCAGTCACTGTGACACAGGGATCAGAACAGTCAGTCACTGTGACACTGGGATCAGAACAGTTAATCACTGTGACATTGGGATCAGAACAGTCAGTCACTGTGACACCGGTATCAGAACAGTCAGTCACTGTGACACTGTGATCAGAACAGTCAGTCACTGTGACACCGGTATCAGAACAATCAGTCAGTGTGACATTGGGATCAGAACAGTCAGTCACAGTGACACCGGGATCAGAACAGTCAGTCACTGTGACACTGGGATCAGAACAGTCAGTCACTGTAACACCGAGATCAGAACAGTCAGTCACTTTGACACCGGGATCAGAATAATCAGCTAGTCTGACACCGGGATCAGAATAGTCAATTAGTGTGACACCGGGATCAGAGCAGTCAGTCACTGTGACATTGGGATCAGAACAGTCAGTGACTGTGACACTGGGATCAGAACAGTCAGTCACTGTGACATTGTGATCAGAACAGTCAGTCACTGTGACACCGGTATCAGAACAGTCAGTCACTGTGACATTGGGATCAGAACAGTCAGTCACTGTGACACCGGGATCAGAACAGTCAGTCACTGTGACACTGGGATCAGAACAGTCAGGCACTGTGACACCGGGATCAGAACAGTCAGTCACTGTGACGCCGGGATCAGAACAATCAGTTAGTGTGACACCGGGATCAGAACAGTCAATTAGTGTGACACCAGGATCAGAGCAGTCAGTCACTGTGACATTGGGATCAGAACAGTCAGTTACTGTGACACTGGGATCAGAACAGTCAGTCACTGTGACAACGGGACCAGAACAGTCAGTCACTGTGATATTGGGATCCGAACAGTCAGTCACTGTGACACCAGGATCAGTATAGTCAGTCTCTGTGACATTGGGATCAGAACAGTCAGTGACTGTGACATTGGGATCAGAAAAGTCAGTGACTGTGACACCGGGATCCGAACAGTCAGTTAGTGTGACACCGGGATCAGAAAAGTCAGTCTCTGTGACTTTGGGATCAGCACAGTCAGTGACTGTGACACCGTGATCAGAACAGTCAGTGACTGTGACACTGGGATCAGAACAGTCAGTCTCTGTGACATTGGGTTCAGAACAGTCAGTCACTGTGACACCGGGATCACAACAGTCAGTCACTGTGACATTGGGATCACAACAGTCAGTGACTGTGACATTGGGATCAGAACAGTCAGTGACCGTGACACTGGGATCAGAAAAGTTAGTCTCTGTGACATTGGGAGCAGAACAGTCAGTGATGTGACATTGGGATCAGAACAGTCAGTCAATTTGACGCTGAGAACTGAACAGGCCGTCTCTGTGACACTGGGATCAGGATAGTCAGTGACTGTGGCACCGGGCTCCGAACAGTCAGTCACTGTGATATTGGGATCAGAACAGTCAGTCACTGTAACACCGGGATCTGAACAGTTGGTCACTGTGGCATTTGGGATCAGAACAGTCAGTCACTGTGACACCGGGATCAGAACAGTCACTCACTGTGACACCAGATCAGAACAGTCAGTCACTGTGACATTGGGATCAGAACAGTCCGTCACTGTGACACCGGGATCAGAACAGTCAGTCACTGTGACATTGGGATCAGAACAGTCAGTGACTGTAACACTGGGATCAGAACAGTCAGTTATTGTGACATTGGGATCAGAACTGTCAGTCACTGTGACACTGGGATCAGAACAGTCAGTCACTGTGACATTGGGATCAGATCAGTCAGTCACTGTGACACAGGGATCAGAACAGTCAGTCACTGTGCCACTGGGATCAGAACAGTCATGCACCGTGACACCGGGATCAGAACAGTCAGTCACTGTTTCACCCGGATCAGAACAGTCAGTAACTGTGACACCGGGCTCAGAACAATCAGTTAGTGTGACACCAGGATTAGAACAGGCAGTTAGTGTGACACCGGGATCCGAATAGTCAGTCACTGTGACACCGGGATCAGAACAGTCAGTCACTGTGACATTGGGATCAGAGCAGTCAGTCACTGTGACATTGGGATGAGAACAGTCAGTGACTGTGACACCGGGATCAGAACAGTCAGTCACGGTGACACTGGGATGAGAACAGTCAGTCACTGTGACACCGGGATCAGAACAGTCAGTCACTGTGACATTGGGATCAGAACAGTCAGTCACTGTGACACAGGGATCAGAACAGTCAGTCACTGTGACACTGGGATCAGAACACTCAGTCACTGTGACATCAGGATGAGAAAAGTCAGTCACTGTGACACGGGATCAGAACAGTAAGTCAGTGTGACATTGGGATCAGAACAGTCAGTCACTGTGACACAGGGATCCGAACAATCATTCACTGTGACACCGGGATCACAAAATTCAGTCACTGTGACATTGGGATCAGAACAGTCAGTCACTGTTACACCGGGATTAGAAAAGTGAGTCATTGTGATATTGGGATCAGAACAGTCAGTCACTGTGACAGTGGGATCAGAACAGTCAGTCACTGTGAAATTGGGATCAGAACAGTCAGTCACTGTGACACAGGGATCAGAACAGTCAGTCACTGTGACACTGGGATCAGAACAGTTAATCACTGTGACATTGGGATCAGAACAGTGAGTCACTGTGACACCGGGATCAGAACAGTCAGTCACTGTGACACTGTGATCAGAACAGTCAGTCACTGTGACACCGGTATCAGAACAATCAGTCAGTGTGACATTGGGATCAGAACAGTCAGTCACAGTGACACCGGGATCAGAACAGTCAGTCACTGTGACACTGGGATCAGAACAGTCAGTCACTGTAACACCGAGATCAGAACAGTCAGTCACTTTGACACCGGGATCAGAACAATCAGCTAGTGTGACACCGGGATCAGAATAGTCAATTAGTGTGACACCGGGATCAGAGCAGTCAGTCACTGTGACATTGGGATCAGAACAGTCAGTGACTGTGACACTGGGATCAGAACAGTCAGTCACTTTGACACTGGGATCAGAACAGTCAGTCACTGTGACACTGGGATCAGAACAGTCAGGCACTGTGACACCGGGATCAGAACAGTCAGTCACTGTGACGCCGGGATCAGAACAATCAGTTAGTGTGACACCGCGATCAGAACAGTCAATTAGTGTGACACCAGGATCAGAGCAGTCAGTCACTGTGACATTGGGATCAGAACAGTCAGTTACTGTGACACTGGGATCAGAACAGTCAGTCACTGTGACAACGGGACCAGAACAGTCAGTCACTGTGATATTGGGATCCGAACAGTCAGTCACTGTGACACCAGGATCAGTATAGTCAGTCTCTGTGACATTGGGATCAGAACAGTCAGTGACTGTGACATTGGGATCAGAAAAGTCAGTGACTGTGACACCGGGATCCGAACAGTCAGTTAGTGTGACACCGGGATCAGAAAAGTCAGTCTCTGTGACTTTGGGATCAGCACAGTCAGTGACTGTGACACCGTGATCAGAACAGTCAGTGACTGTGACACTGGGATCAGAACAGTCAGTCTCTGTGACATTGGGTTCAGAACAGTCAGTCACTGTGACACCGGGATCACAACAGTCAGTCACTGTGACATTGGGATCACAACAGTCAGTGACTGTGACATTGGGATCAGAACAGTCAGTGACCGTGACGCTGGGATCAGAACAGTTAATCTCTGTGACATTGGGAGCAGAACAGTCAGTGATGTGACATTGGGATCAGAACAGTCAGTCAATTTGACGCTGGGAACTGAACAGGCCGTCTCTGTGACACTGGGATCAGGATAGTCAGTGACTGTGACACCGGGCTCCGAACAGTCAGTCACTGTGATATTGGGATCAGAACAGTCAGTCACTGTAACACCGGGATCCGAACAGTTAGTCACTGTGGCATTTGGGATCAGAACAGTCAGTCACTGTGACACCGGGATCAGAACAGTCACTCACTGTGACACCAGATCAGAACAGTCAGTCACTGTGACATTGGGATCAGAACAGTCCGTCACTGTGACACCGGGATCAGAACAGGCAGTCACTGTGACATTGGGATCAGAACAGTCAGTGACTGTAACACTGGGATCAGAACAGTCAGTTATTGTGACATTGGGATCAGAACTGTCAGTCACTGTGACACTGGGATCAGAACAGTCAGTCACTGTGACATTGGGATCAGATCAGTCAGTCACTGTGACACAGGGATCAGAACAGTCAGTCACTGTGCCACTGGGATCAGAACAGTCATGCACCGTGACACCGGGATCAGAACAGTCAGTCACTGTTTCACCCGGATCAGAACAGTCAGTAACTGTGACACCGGGCTTAGAACAATCAGTTAGTGTGACACCAGGATTAGAAGAGGCAGTTAGTGTGACACCGGGATCCGAATAGTCAGTCACTGTGACACCGGGATCAGAACAGTCAGTCACTGTGACATTGGGATCAGAGCAGTCAGTCACTGTGACATTGGGATGAGAACAGTCAGTGACTGTGACACCGGGATCAGAAGTCAGTCACTGTGACATTCGGATCCGAACAGTCAGTCACTGTGACACCGGGATCAGAACAGTCGGTCACTGTGACATTGGGATCAGAACAGTCAGTCACTGTGACACAGGGATCAGAACAGTCAGTCACTGTGACACCGGGATCAGAACAGTCACTGTGACATTGGGATGAGAACAGTCAGTCACTTTGACACCGGGATCAGAACAGTCAGTCACTTTGACACGGGGATCAGAACAGGCAGTCACTGTGACATTGGGATCAGAACAGTCAGTTATTGTGACACTGGGATCAGAACAGTCAGTCACTTTGACACGGGGATCAGAACAGGCAGTCACTGTGACATTGGGATCAGAACAGTCAGTCACTGTGACACCGGGATCAGAACAGTCAGTTACTGTGACATTGTGATCAGAGAGTCAGGCACTGTGAAACCGGCATCAGAACAATCAGTTAGTGTGACACCGCAATCAGAACAGTCAATTAGTGTGACACCAGGATCAGAGCAGTCAGTCACTGTGACATTGGGATCAGAACAGTCAGTTACTGTGACACTGGGATCAGAACAGTCAGTCACTGTGACAACGGGACCAGAACAGTCAGTCACTGTGATATTGGGATCAGAACAGTCAGTCACTTTGACACCAGGATCAGTATAGTCAGTCTCTGTGACATTGGGATCAGAACAGTCAGTGACTGTGAAATTGGGATCAGAAAAGTCAGTGACTGTGACACCGGGATCCGAACCGTCAGTTAGTGTGACACCGGGATCAGAAAAGTCAGTCTCTGTGACTTTGGGATCAGCACAGCCAGTGACTGTGACACCGTGATCAGAAAAGTCAGTGACTGTGACACTGGGATCAGAACAGTCAGTCACTTTGACACTGGGATCAGAACAGGCAGTCACTGTGACATTGGGATCAGAACAGTCAGTCACTGTGACACCGGGATCAGAACAGTCAGTCACTGTGACATTGTGATCAGAACAGTCAGTCACTGTGACACCGGTATCAGAACAGTCAGTCACTGTGACATTGGGATCAGAACAGTCAGTCACTGTGACACCGGGATCAGAACAGTCAGTCACTGTGACACTGGGATCAGAACAGTCAGGCACTGTGACACCGGGATCAGAACAGTCAGTCACTGTGACACTGGGATCAGAACACTCAGTCACTGTGACATCGGGATGAGAAAAGTCAGTCACTGTGACACCGGGATCAGAACAGTAAGTCAGTGTGACATTGGGATCAGAACAGTCAGTCACTGTGACATTGGGATCCGAACAATCATTCACTGTGACACCGGAATCAGAAAAGTCAGTCACTGTGACATTGGGATCAGAACAGTCAGTCACTGTTACACCGGGATTAGAAAAGTGAGTCATTGTGATATTGGGATCAGAACAGTCAGTCACTGTGACACAGGGATCAGAACAGTCAGTCACTGTGACACTGGGATCAGAACAGTTAATCACTGTGACATTGGGATCAGAACAGTCAGTCACTGTGACACCGGTATCAGAACAGTCAGTCACTGTGACACTGTGATCAGAACAGTCAGTCACTGTGACACCGGTATCAGAACAATCAGTCAGTGTGACATTGGGATGAGAAAAGTCAGTCACTGTGACACCGGGATCAGAACAGTAAGTCAGTGTGACATTGGGATCAGAACAGTCAGTCACTGTGACATTGGGATCCGAACAATCATTCACTGTGACACCGGAATCAGAAAAGTCAGTCACTGTGACATTGGGATCAGAACAGTCAGTCACTGTTACACCGGGATTAGAAAAGTGAGTCATTGTGATATTGGGATCAGAACAGTCAGTCACTGTGACACAGGGATCAGAACAGTCAGTCACTGTGACACTGGGATCAGAACAGTTAATCACTGTGACATTGGGATCAGAACAGTCAGTCACTGTGACACCGGTATCAGAACAGTCAGTCACTGTGACACTGTGATCAGAACAGTCAGTCACTGTGACACCGGTATCAGAACAATCAGTCAGTGTGACATTGGGATCAGAACAGTCAGTCACAGTGACACCGGGATCAGAACAGTCAGTCACTGTGACACTGGGATCAGAACAGTCAGTCACTGTAACACCGAGATCAGAACAGTCAGTCACTTTGACACCGGGATCAGAATAATCAGCTAGTCTGACACCGGGATCAGAATAGTCAATTAGTGTGACACCGGGATCAGAGCAGTCAGTCACTGTGACATTGGGATCAGAACAGTCAGTGACTGTGACACTGGGATCAGAACAGTCAGTCACTTTGACACTGGGATCAGAACAGGCAGTCACTGTGACATTGGGATCAGAACAGTCAGTCACTGTGACACCGGGATCAGAACAGTCAGTCACTGTGACATTGTGATCAGAACAGTCAGTCACTGTGACACCGGTATCAGAACAGTCAGTCACTGTGACATTGGGATCAGAACAGTCAGTCACTGTGACACTGGGATCAGAACAGTCAGTCACTGTGACACTGGGATCAGAACAGTCAGGCACTGTGACACCGGGATCAGAACAGTCAGTCACTGTGACGCCGGGATCAGAACAATCAGTTAGTGTGACACCGGGATCAGAACAGTCAATTAGTGTGACACCAGGATCAGAGCAGTCAGTCACTGTGACATTGGGATCAGAACAGTCAGTTACTGTGACACTGGGATCAGAACAGTCAGTCACTGTGACAACGGGACCAGAACAGTCAGTCACTGTGATATTGGGATCCGAACAGTCAGTCACTGTGACACCAGGATCAGTATAGTCAGTCTCTGTGACATTGGGATCAGAACAGTCAGTGACTGTGACATTGGGATCAGAAAAGTCAGTGACTGTGACACCGGGATCCGAACAGTCAGTTAGTGTGACACCGGGATCAGAAAAGTCAGTCTCTGTGACTTTGGGATCAGCACAGTCAGTGACTGTGACACCGTGATCAGAACAGTCAGTGACTGTGACACTGGGATCAGAACAGTCAGTCTCTGTGACATTGGGTTCAGAACAGTCAGTCACTGTGACACCGGGATCACAACAGTCAGTCACTGTGACATTGGGATCACAACAGTCAGTGACTGTGACATTGGGATCAGAACAGTCAGTGACCGTGACACTGGGATCAGAAAAGTTAGTCTCTGTGACATTGGGAGCAGAACAGTCAGTGATGTGACATTGGGATCAGAACAGTCAGTCAATTTGACGCTGAGAACTGAACAGGCCGTCTCTGTGACACTGGGATCAGGATAGTCAGTGACTGTGGCACCGGGCTCCAAACAGTCAGTCACTGTGATATTGGGATCAGAACAGTCAGTCACTGTAACACCGGGATCTGAACAGTTAGTCACTGTGGCATTTGGGATCAGAACAGTCAGTCACTGTGACACCGGGATCAGAACAGTCACTCACTGTGACACCAGATCAGAACAGTCAGTCACTGTGACATTGGGATCAGAACAGTCCGTCACTGTGACACCGGGATCAGAACAGTCAGTCACTGTGACATTGGGATCAGAACAGTCAGTGACTGTAACACTGGGATCAGAACAGTCAGTTATTGTGACATTGGGATCAGAACTGTCAGTCACTGTGACACTGGGATCAGAACAGTCAGTCACTGTGACATTGGGATCAGATCAGTCAGTCACTGTGACACAGGGATCAGAACAGTCAGTCACTGTGCCACTGGGATCAGAACAGTCATGCACCGTGACACCGGGATCAGAACAGTCAGTCACTGTTTCACCCGGATCAGAACAGTCAGTAACTGTGACACCGGGCTCAGAACAATCAGTTAGTGTGACACCAGGATTAGAACAGGCAGTTAGTGTGACACCGGGATCCGAATAGTCAGTCACTGTGACACCGGGATCAGAACAGTCAGTCACTGTGACATTGGGATCAGAGCAGTCAGTCACTGTGACATTGGGATGAGAACAGTCAGTGACTGTGACACCGGGATCAGAACAGTCAGTCACGGTGACACTGGGATGAGAACAGTCAGTCACTGTGACACCGGGATCAGAACAGTCAGTCACTGTGACATTGGGATCAGAACAGTCAGTCACTGTGACACAGGGATCAGAACAGTCAGTCACTGTGACACTGGGATCAGAACACTCAGTCACTGTGACATCGGGATGAGAAAAGTCAGTCACTGTGACACGGGATCAGAACAGTAAGTCAGTGTGACATTGGGATCAGAACAGTCAGTCACTGTGACACAGGGATCCGAACAATCATTCACTGTGACACCGGGATCACAAAATTCAGTCACTGTGACATTGGGATCAGAACAGTCAGTCACTGTTACACCGGGATTAGAAAAGTGAGTCATTGTGATATTGGGATCAGAACAGTCAGTCACTGTGACAGTGGGATCAGAACAGTCAGTCACTGTGAAATTGGGATCAGAACAGTCAGTCACTGTGACACAGGGATCAGAACAGTCAGTCACTGTGACACTGGGATCAGAACAGTTAATCAGTGTGACATTGGGATCAGAACAGTGAGTCACTGTGACACCGGTATCAGAACAGTCAGTGACTGTGACACTGTGATCAGAACAGTCAGTCACTGTGACACCGGTATCAGAACAATCAGTCAGTGTGACATTGGGATCAGAACAGTCAGTCACAGTGACACCGGGATCAGAACAGTCAGTCACTGTGACACTGGGATCAGAACAGTCAGTCACTGCAACACCGAGATCAGAACAGTCAGTCACTTTGACACCGGGATCAGAATAATCAGCTAGTGTGACACCGGGATCAGAATAGTCAATTAGTGTGACACCGGGATCAGAGCAGTCAGTCACTGTGACATTGGGATCAGAACAGTCAGTGACTGTGACACTGGGATCAGAACAGTCAGTCACTTTGACACTGGGATCAGAACAGGCAGTCACTGTGACATTGGGATCAGAACAGTCAGTCACTGTGACACCGGGATCAGAACAGTCAGTCACTGTGACATTGTGATCAGAACAGTCAGTCACTGTGACACCGGTATCAGAACAGTCAGTCACTGTGACATTGGGATCAGAACAGTCAGTCACTGTGACACCGGGATCAGAACAGTCAGTCACTGTGACACTGGGATCAGAACAGTCAGGCACTGTGACACCGGGATCAGAACAGTCAGTCACTGTGACGCCGGGATCAGAACAATCAGTTAGTGTGACACCGCAATCAGAACAGTCAATTAGTGTGACACCAGGATCAGAGCAGTCAGTCACTGTGACATTGGGATCAGAACAGTCAGTTACTGTGACACTGGGATCAGAACAGTCAGTCACTGTGACAACGGGACCAGAACAGTCAGTCACTGTGATATTGGGATCCGAACAGTCAGTCACTGTGACACCAGGATCAGAATAGTCAGTCTCTGTGACATTGGGATCAGAACAGTCAGTGACTGTGACATTGGGATCAGAAAAGTCAGTGACTGTGACACCGGGATCCGAACAGTCAGTTAGTGTGACACCGGGATCAGAAAAGTCAGTCTCTGTGACTTTGGGATCAGCACAGTCAGTGACTGTGACACCGTGATCAGAACAGTCAGTGACTGTGACACTGGGATCAGAACAGTCAGTCTCTGTGACATTGGGTTCAGAACAGTCAGTCACTGTGACACCGGGATCACAACAGTCAGTCACTGTGACATTGGGATCACAACAGTCAGTGACTGTGACATTGGGATCAGAACAGTCAGTGACCGTGACACTGGGATCAGAAAAGTTAGTCTCTGTGACATTGGGAGCAGAACAGTCAGTGATGTGACATTGGGATCAGAACAGTCAGTCAATTTGACGCTGAAAACTGAACAGGCCGTCTCTGTGACACTGGGATCAGGATAGTCAGTGACTGTGACACCGGGCTCCGAACAGTCAGTCACTGTGATATTGGGATCAGAACAGTCAGTCACTGTAACACCGGGATCCGAACAGTTAGTCACTGTGGCATTTGGGATCAGAACAGTCAGTCACTGTGACACCGGGATCAGAACAGTCACTCACTGTGACACCAGATCAGAACAGTCAGTCACTGTGACATTGGGATCAGAACAGTCCGTCACTGTGACACCGGGATCAGAACAGTCAGTCACTGTGACATTGGCATCAGAACAGTCAGTGACTGTAACACTGGGATCAGAACAGTCAGTTATTGTGACATTGGGATCAGAACTGTCAGTCACTGTGACACTGGGATCAGAACAGTCAGTCACTGTGACATTGGGATCAGATCAGTCAGTCACTGTGACACAGGGATCAGAACAGTCAGTCACTGTGCCACTGGGATCAGAACAGTCATGCACCGTGACACCGGGATCAGAACAGTCAGTCACTGTTTCACCCGGATCAGAACAGTCAGTAACTGTGACACCGGGCTTAGAACAATCAGTTAGTGTGACACCAGGATTAGAAGAGGCAGTTAGTGTGACACCGGGATCCGAATAGTCAGTCACTGTGACACCGGGATCAGAACAGTCAGTCACTGTGACATTGGGATCAGAGCAGTCAGTCACTGTGACATTGGGATGAGAACAGTCAGTGACTGTGACACCGGGATCAGAAGTCAGTCACTGTGACATTCGGATCCGAACAGTCAGTCACTGTGACACCGGGATCAGAACAGTCGGTCACTGTGACATTGGGATCAGAACAGTCAGTCACTGTGACACAGGGATCAGAACAGTCAGTCACTGTGACACCGGGATCAGAACAGTCACTGTGACATTGGGATGAGAACAGTCAGTCACTGTGACACCGGGATCAGAACAGTAAGTCAGTGTGACATTGGGATCAGAACAGTCAGTCACTGTGACACAGGGATCAGAACAATCATTCACTGTGACACCGGGATCAGAAAAGTCAGTCACTGTGACATTGGGATCAGAACAGTCAGTCACTGTGACACCGGGATCAGAACAGTCAGTCACTGTGACACAGGGATCAGAACAGTCAGTCACTGTGACAGCGGGATCAGAACAGTCAGTCACTGTGACACCGGTATCAGAACAATCAGTCAGTGTGACATTGGGATCAGAACAGTCAGTCACAGTGACACCGGATCAGAAAAGTCAGTCACTGTGACATTGGGATCAGAACAGTCAGTCACTGTTACACCGGGAATAGAAAAGTGAGTCATTGTGATATTGGGATCAGAACAGTCAGTCACTGTGACACTGGGATCAGAACAGTCAGTCACTGTGAAATTGGGATCAGAACAGTCAGTCACTGTGACACAGGGATCAGAACAGTCAGTCACTGTGACACTGGGATCAGAACAGACAATCACTGTGACATTCGGATCAGAACAGTCAGTCACTGTGACACCGGGATCAGAACAGTCAGTCACTGTGACATTGGGATCAGAACAGTCAGTCACTGTGACACAGGGATCAGAACAGTCAGTCACTGTGACACTGGGATCAGAACAGTCACTGTGACATTGGGATGAGAACATTCAGTCACTGTGACACCGGGATCAGAACAGTAAGTCCGTGTGACATTGGGTCAGAACAGTCAGTCACTTTGACACTGGGATCAGAACAGGCAGTCACTGTGACATTGGGATCAGAACAGTCAGTGACTGTGACACTGGGATCAGAACAGTCAGTCACTTTGATACGGGGATCAGAACAGGCAGTCACTGTGACATTGGGATCAGAACTGTCAGTCACTGTGACACTGGGATCAGAACAGTCAGTCACTGTGACATTGGGATCAGATCAGTCAGTCACTGTGACACAGGGATCAGAACAGTCAGTCACTGTGCCACTGGGATCAGAACAGTCATGCACCATGACACCGGGATCAGAACAGTCAGTCACTGTTTCACCCGGATCAGAACAGTCAGTAACTGTGACACCGGGCTTAGAACAATCAGTTAGTGTGACACCAGGATTAGAACAGGCAGTTAGTGTGACACCGGGATCCGAATAGTCAGTCACTGTGACACCGGGATCAGAACAGTCAGTCACTGTGACATTGGGATCAGAGCAGTCAGTCACTGTGACATTGGGATGAGAACAGTCAGTGACTGTGACACCGGGATCAGAAGTCAGTCACTGTGACATTCGGATCCGAACAGTCAGTCACTGTGACACCGGGATCAGAACAGTCAGTCACTGTGACATTGGGATCAGAACAGTCAGTCACTGTGACACAGGGATCAGAACAGTCAGTCACTGTGACACCAGGATCAGCACAGTCACTGTGACATTGGGATGAGAACAGTCAGTCACTGTGACACCGGGATCAGAACAGTAAGTCAGTGTGACATTGGGATCAGAACAGTCAGTCACTGTGACACAGGGATCAGAACAATCATTCACTGTGACACCGGGATCAGAAAAGTCAGTCAGTGTGACATTGGGATCAGAACAGTCAGTCACTGTGACACCGGGATCAGAACAGTCAGTCACTGTGACACAGGGATCAGAACAGTCAGTCACTGTGACAGCGTGATCAGAACAGTCAGTCACTGTGACACCGGTATCAGAACAATCAGTCAGTGTGACATTGGGATCAGAACAGTCAGTCACAGTGACACCGGGATCAGAAAAGTCAGTCACTGTGACATTGGGATCAGAACAGTCAGTCACTGTTACACCGGGATTAGAAAAGTGAGTCATTGTGATATTGGGATCAGAACAGTCAGTCACTGTGACACTGGGATCAGAACAGTCAGTCACTGTGAAATTGGGATCAGAACAGTCAGTCACTGTGACACAGGGATCAGAACAGTCAGTCACTGTGACACTGGCATCAGAACAGACAATCACTGTGACATTCGGATCAGAACAGTCAGTCACTGTGACACCGGGATCAGAACAGTCAGTCACTGTGACATTGGGATCAGAACAGTCAGTCACTGTGACACAGGGATCAGAACAGTCAGTCACTGTGACACTGGGATCAGAACAGTCACTGTGACATTGGGATGAGAACAGTCAGTCACTGTGACACCGGGATCAGAACAGTAAGTCCGTGTGACATTGGGATCAGAACAGTCAGTCACTTTGACACGGGGATCAGAACAGGCAGTCACTGTGACATTGGGATCAGAACAGTCAGTGACTGTGACACTGGGATCAGAACAGTCAGTCACTTTGACACGGGGATCAGAACAGGCAGTCACTGTGACATTGGGATCAGAACAGTCAGTCACTGTGACACCGGGATCAGAACAGTCAGTTACTGTGACATTGTGATCAGAGAGTCAGGCACTGTGAAACCGGGATCAGAACAATCAGTTAGTGTGACACCGGGATCAGAACAGTCACTCACTGTGACACCAGATCAGAACAGTCAGTCACTGTGACATTGGGATCAGAACAGTCCGTCACTGTGACACCGGGATCAGAACAGTCAGTCACTGTGACATTGGGATCAGAACAGTCAGTGACTGTAACACTGGGATCAGAACAGTCAGTTATTGTGACATTGGGATCAGAACTGTCAGTCACTGTGACATTGGGATCAGAACAGTCAGTCACTGTTACACCGGGATTAGAAAAGTGAGTCATTGTGATATTGGGATCAGAACAGTCAGTCACTGTGACAGTGGGATCAGAACAGTCAGTCACTGTGAAGTTGGGATCAGAACAGTCAGTCACTGTGACACAGGGATCAGAACAGTCAGTCACTGTGACACTGGGATCAGAACAGTTAATCACTGTGACATTGGGATCAGAACAGTGAGTCACTGTGATACCGGTATCAGAACAGTCAGTGACTGTGACACTGTGATCAGAACAGTCAGTCACTGTGACACCGGTATCAGAACAATCAGTCAGTGTGACATTGGGATCAGAACAGTCAGTCACAGTGACACCGGGATCAGAACAGTCAGTCACTGTGACACTGGGATCAGAACAGTCAGTCACTGTAACACCGAGATCAGAACAGTCAGTCACTTTGACACCGGGATCAGAATAATCAGCTAGTGTGACACCGGGATCAGAATAGTCAATTAGTGTGACACCGGGATCAGAGCAGTCAGTCAATGTGACATTGGGATCAGAACAGTCAGTGACTGTGACACTGGGATCAGAACAGTCAGTCACTTTGACACTGGGATCAGAACAGGCAGTCACTGTGACATTGGGATCAGAACAGTCAGTCACTGTGACACCGGGATCAGAACAGTCAGTCACTGTGACATTGTGATCAGAACAGTCAGTCACTGTGACACCGGTATCAGAACAGTCAGTCACTGTGACATTGGGATCAGAACAGTCAGTCACTGTGACACCGGGATCAGAACAGTCAGTCACTGTGACACTGGGATCAGAACAGTCAGGCACTGTGACACCGGGATCAGAACAGTCAGTCACTGTGACGCCGGGATCAGAACAATCAGTTAGTGTGACACCGCGATCAGAACAGTCAATTAGTGTGACACCAGGATCAGAGCAGTCAGTCACTGAGACATTGGGATCAGAACAGTCAGTTACTGTGACACTGGGATCAGAACAGTCAGTCACTGTGACAACGGGACCAGAACAGTCAGTCACTGTGATATTGGGATCCGAACAGTCAGTCACTGTGACACCAGGATCAGAATAGTCAGTCTCTGTGACATTGGGATCAGAACAGTCAGTGACTGTGACATTGGGATCAGAAAAGTCAGTGACTGTGACACCGGGATCCGAACAGTCAGTTAGTGTGACACCGGGATCAGAAAAGTCAGTCTCTGTGACTTTGGGATCAGCACAGTCAGTGACTGTGACACCGTGATCAGAACAGTCAGTGACTGTGACACTGGGATCAGAACAGTCAGTCTCTGTGACATTGGGTTCAGAACAGTCAGTCACTGTGACACCGGGATCACAACAGTCAGTCACTGTGACATTGGGATCACAACAGTCAGTGACTGTGACATTGGGATCAGAACAGTCAGTGACCGTGACACTGGGATCAGAAAAGTTAGTCTCTGTGACATTGGGAGCAGAACAGTCAGTGATGTGACATTGGGATCAGAACAGTCAGTCAATTTGACGCTGAAAACTGAACAGGCCGTCTCTGTGACACTGGGATCAGGATAGTCAGTGACTGTGACACCGGGCTCCGAACAGTCAGTCATTGTGATATTGGGATCAGAACAGTCAGTCACTGTAACACCGGGATCCGAACAGTTAGTCACTGTGGCATTTGGGATCAGGACAGTCAGTCACTGTGACACCGGGATCAGAACAGTCACTCACTGTGACACCAGATCAGAACAGTCAGTCACTGTGACATTGGGATCTGAACAGTCCGTCACTGTGACACCGGGATCAGAACAGTCAGTCACTGTGACATTGGGATCAGAACAGTCAGTGACTGTAACACTGGGATCAGAACAGTCAGTTATTGTGACATTGGGATCAGAACTGTCAGTCACTGTGACACTGGGATCAGAACAGTCAGTCACTGTGACATTGGGATCAGATCAGTCAGTCACTGTGACACAGGGATCAGAACAGTCAGTCACTGTGCCACTGGGATCAGAACAGTCATGCACCGTGACACCGGGATCAGAACAGTCAGTCACTGTTTCACCCGGATCAGAACAGTCAGTAACTGTGACACCGGGCTCAGAACAATCAGTTAGTGTGACACCAGGATTAGAACAGGCAGTTAGTGTGACACCGGGATCCGAATAGTCAGTCACTGTGACACCGGGATCAGAACAGTCAGTCACTGTGACATTGGGATCAGAGCAGTCAGTCACTGTGACATTGGGATGAGAACAGTCAGTGACTGTGACACCGGGATCAGAAGTCAGTCACTGTGACATTCGGATCCGAACAGTCAGTCACTGTGACACCGGGATCAGAAAAGTCGGTCACTGTGACATTGGGATCAGAACAGTCAGTCACTGTGACACAGGGATCAGAACAGTCAGTCACTGTGACACCGGGATCAGAACAGTCACTGTGACATTGGGATGAGAACAGTCAGTCACTGTGACACCGGGATCAGAACAGTAAGTCAGTGTGACATTGGGATCAGAACAGTCAGTCACTGTGACACAGGGATCAGAACAATCATTCACTGTGACACCGGGATCAGAAAAGTCAGTCACTGTGACATTGGGATCAGAACAGTCAGTCACTGTGACACCGGGATCAGAACAGTCAGTCACTGTGACACAGGGATCAGAACAGTCAGTCACTGTGACAGCGGGATCAGAACAGTCAGTCACTGTGACACCGGTATCAGAACAATCAGTCAGTGTGACATTGGGATCAGAACAGTCAGTCACAGTGACACCGGGATCAGAAAAGTCAGTCACTGTGACATTGGGATCAGAACAGTCAGTCACTGTTACACCGGGAATAGAAAAGTGAGTCATTGTGATATTGGGATCAGAACAGTCAGTCACTGTGACACTGGGATCAGAACAGTCAGTCACTGTGAAATTGGGATCAGAACAGTCAGTCACTGTGACACAGGGATCAGAACAGTCAGTCACTGTGACACTGGGATCAGAACAGACAATCACTGTGACATTCGGATCAGAACAGTCAGTCACTGTGACACCGGGATCAGAACAGTCAGTCACTGTGACATTGGGATCAGAACAGTCAGTCACTGTGACACAGGGATCAGAACAGTCAGTCACTGTGACACTGGGATCAGAACAGTCACTGTGACATTGGGATGAGAACAGTCAGTCACTGTGACACCGGGATCAGAACAGTAAGTCCGTGTGACATTGGGATCAGAACAGTCAGTCACTTTGACACTGGGATCAGAACAGGCAGTCACTGTGACATTGGGATCAGAACAGTCAGTGACTGTGACACTGGGATCAGAACAGTCAGTCACTTTGACACGGGGATCAGAACAGGCAGTCACTGTGACATTGGGATCAGAACTGTCAGTCACTGTGACACTGGGATCAGAACAGTCAGTCACTGTGACATTGGGATCAGATC
Source organism: Isurus oxyrinchus (assembly GCA_026770705.1). Taxonomy (NCBI): domain Eukaryota; kingdom Metazoa; phylum Chordata; class Chondrichthyes; order Lamniformes; family Lamnidae; genus Isurus; species Isurus oxyrinchus. The sequence goes on along the minus strand of JANJGN010000028.1, from coordinate 5,691,862 downwards.
AGTCAGTCACTGTGACACAGGGATCAGAACAGTCAGTCACTGTGCCACTGGGATCAGAACAGTCATGCACCATGACACCGGGATCAGAACAGTCAGTCACTGTTTCACCCGGATCAGAACAGTCAGTAACTGTGACACCGGGCTTAGAACAATCAGTTAGTGTGACACCAGGATTAGAACAGGCAGTTAGTGTGACACCGGGATCCGAATAGTCAGTCACTGTGACACCGGGATCAGAACAGTCAGTCACTGTGACATTGGGATCAGAGCAGTCAGTCACTGTGACATTGGGATGAGAACAGTCAGTGACTGTGACACCGGGATCAGAAGTCAGTCACTGTGACATTCGGATCCGAACAGTCAGTCACTGTGACACCGGGATCAGAACAGTCGGTCACTGTGACATTGGGATCAGAACAGTCAGTCACTGTGACACAGGGATCAGAACAGTGAGTCACTGTGACACCGGGATCAGAACAGTCACTGTGACATTGGGATGAGAACAGTCAGTCACTGTGACACCGGGATCAGAACAGTAAGTCAGTGTGACATTGGGATCAGAACAGTCAGTCACTGTGACACAGGGATCAGAACAATCATTCACTGTGACACCGGGATCAGAAAAGTCAGTCACTGTGACATTGGGATCAGAACAGTCAGTCACTGTGACACCGGGATCAGAACAGTCAGTCACTGTGACACAGGGATCAGAACAGTCAGTCACTGTGACAGCGGGATCAGAACAGTCAGTCACTGTGACACCGGTATCAGAACAATCAGTCAGTGTGACATTGGGATCAGAACAGTCAGTCACAGTGACACCGGGATCAGAAAAGTCAGTCACTGTGACATTGGGATCAGAACAGTCAGTCACTGTTACACCGGGAATAGAAAAGTGAGTCATTGTGATATTGGGATCAGAACAGTCAGTCACTGTGACACTGGGATCAGAACAGTCAGTCACTGTGAAATTGGGATCAGAACAGTCAGTCACTGTGACACAGGGATCAGAACAGTCAGTCACTGTGACACTGGGATCAGAACAGACAATCACTGTGACATTCGGATCAGAACAGTCAGTCACTGTGACACCGGGATCAGAACAGTCAGTCACTGTGACATTGGGATCAGAACAGTCAGTCACTGTGACACAGGGATCAGAACAGTCAGTCACTGTGACACTGGGATCAGAACAGTCACTGTGACATTGGGATGAGAACAGTCAGTCACTGTGACACCGGGATCAGAACAGTAAGTCCGTGTCACATTGGGATCAGAACTGTCAGTCACTTTGACACTGGGATCAGAACAGGCAGTCACTGTGACATTGGGATCAGAACAGTCAGTGACTGTGACACTGGGATCAGAACAGTCAGTCACTTTGACACGGGGATCAGAACAGGCAGTCACTGTGACATTGGGATCAGAACTGTCAGTCAATGTGACACTGGGATCAGAACAGTCAGTCACTGTGACATTGGGATCAGATCAGTCAGTCACTGTGACACAGGGATCAGAACAGTCAGTCACTGTGCCACTGGGATCAGAACAGTCATGCACCATGACACCGGGATCAGAACAGTCAGTCACTGTTTCACCCGGATCAGAACAGTCAGTAACTGTGACACCGGGCTTAGAACAATCAGTTAGTGTGACACCAGGATTAGAACAGGCAGTTAGTGTGACACCGGGATCCAAATAGTCAGTCACTGTGACACCGGGATCAGAACAGTCAGTCACTGTGACATTGGGATCAGAGCAGTCAGTCACTGTGACATTGGGATGAGAACAGTCAGTGACTGTGACACCGGGATCAGAAGTCAGTCACTGTGACATTCGGATCCGAACAGTCAGTCACTGTGACACCGGGATCAGAACAGTCAGTCACTGTGACATTGGGATCAGAACAGTCAGTCACTGTGACACAGGGATCAGAACAGTCAGTCACTGTGACACCAGGATCAGAACAGTCACTGTGACATTGGGATGAGAACAGTCAGTCACTGTGACACCGGGATCAGAACAGTAAGTCAGTGTGACATTGGGATCAGAACAGTCAGTCACTGTGACACAGGGATCAGAACAATCATTCACTGTGACACCGGGATCAGAAAAGTCAGTCAGTGTGACATTGGGATCAGAACAGTCAGTCACTGTGACACCGGGATCAGAACAGTCAGTCACTGTGACACAGGGATCAGAACAGTCAGTCACTGTGACACCGGGATCAGAAAAGTCAGTCAGTGTGACATTGGGATCAGAACAGTCAGTCACTGTGACACCGGGATCAGAACAGTCAGTCACTGTGACACAGGGATCAGAACAGTCAGTCACTGTGACACTGGGATCAGAACAGTCAGTCACTGTGAAATTGGGATCAGAACAGTCAGTCACTGTGACACAGGGATCAGAACAGTCAGTCACTGTGACTCTGGGATCAGAACAGACAATCACTGTGACATTCGGATCAGAACAGTCAGTCACTGTGACACCGGGATCAGAACAGTCAGTCACTGTGACATTGGGATCAGAACAGTCAGTCACTGTGACACAGGGATCAGAACAGTCAGTCACTGTGAGACTGGGATCAGAACAGTCACTGTGACATTGGGATGAGAACAGTCAGTCACTGTGACACCGGGATCAGAACAGTAAGTCCGTGTGACATTGGGATCAGAACAGTCAGTCACTTTGACACGGGGATCAGAACAGGCAGTCACTGTGACATTGGGATCAGAACAGTCAGTGACTGTGACACTGGGATCAGAACAGTCAGTCACTTTGACACGGGGATCAGAACAGGCAGTCACTGTGACATTGGGAGCAGAACAGTCAGTCACTGTGACACCGGGATCAGAACAGTCAGTTACTGTGACATTGTGATCAGAGAGTCAGGCACTGTGAAACCGGGATCAGAACAATCAGTTAGTGTGACACCGGGATCAGAACAGTCACTCACTGTGACACCAGATCAGAACAGTCAGTCACTGTGACATTGGGATCAGAACAGTCCGTCACTGTGACACCGGGATCAGAACAGTCAGTCACTGTGACATTGGGATCAGAACAGTCAGTGACTGTAACACTGGGATCAGAACAGTCAGTTATTGTGACATTGGGATCAGAACTGTCAGTCACTGTGACACTGGGATCAGAACAGTCAGTCACTGTGACATTGGGATCAGATCAGTCAGTCACAGTGACACAGGGATCAGAACAGTCAGTCACTGTGCCACTGGGATCAGAACAGTCATGCACCGTGACACCGGGATCAGAACAGTCAGTCACTGTTTCACCCGGATCAGAACAGTCAGTAACTGTGACACCGGGCTCAGAACAATCAGTTAGTGTGACACCAGGATTAGAACAGGCAGTTAGTGTGACACCGGGATCCGAATAGTCAGTCACTGTGACACCGGGATCAGAACAGTCAGTCACTGTGACATTGGGGTCAGAGCAGTCAGTCACTGTGACATTGGGATGAGAACAGTCAGTGACTGTGACACCGGGATCAGAAGAGTCAGTCACTGTGACACCGGGATCAGAACAGTCAGTCACTGTGATATTGGGATCAGAACAGTCAGTCACTGTGACACAGGGATCAGAACAGTCAGTCACTGTGACACCGGGATCAGAACAGTCACTGTGACATTGGGATGAGAACAGTCAGTCACTGTGACACGGGATCAGAACAGTAAGTCAGTGTGACATTGGGATCAGAACAGTCAGTCACTGTGACACAGGGATCAGAACAATCATTCACTGTGACACCGTTATCAGAAAAGTCAGTCACTGTGACATTGGGATCAGAACAGTCAGTCACTGTGACACCGGGATCAGAACAGTCAGTCACTGTGACACAGGGATCAGAACAGTCAGTCACTGTGACAGCGGGATCAGAACAGTCAGTCACTGTGACACCGGGATCAGAACAGTCAGTTATTGTGACATTGGGATCAGAACAGTCAGCCACTGTGAAACCGGGATCAGAACAATCAGTTAGTGTGACACCGGGATCAGAACAGTCACTCACTGTGACACCAGATCAGAACAGTCAGTCACTGTGACATTGGGATCAGAACAGTCCGTCACTGTGACACCGGGATCAGAACAGTCAGTCACTGTGACATTGGGATCAGAACAGTCAGTGACTGTAACACTGGGATCAGAACAGTCAGTTATTGTGACATTGGGATCAGAACTGTCAGTCACTGTGACACTGGGATCAGAACAGTCAGTCACTGTGACATTGGGATCACATCAGTCAGTCACAGTGACACAGGGATCAGAACAGTCAGTCACTGTGCCACTGGGATCAGAACAGTCATGCACCGTGACACCGGGATCAGAACAGTCAGTCACTGTTTCACCCGGATCAGAACAGTCAGTAACTGTGACACCGGGCTCAGAACAATCAGTTAGTGTGACACCAGGATTAGAACAGGCAGTTAGTGTGACACCGGGATCCGAATAGTCAGTCACTGTGACACCGGGATCAGAACAGTCAGTCACTGTGACATTGGGATCAGAGCAGTCAGTCACTGTGACATTGGGATGAGAACAGTCAGTGACTGTGACACCGGGATCAGAACAGTCAGTCACTGTGACACCGGGATCAGAACAGTCAGTCACTGTGACATTGGGATCAGAACAGTCAGTCACTGTGACACAGGGATCAGAACAGTCAGTCACTGTGACACCGGGATCAGAACAGTCACTGTGACATTGGGATGAGAACAGTCAGTCACTGTGACACGGGATCAGAACAGTAAGTCAGTGTGACATTGGGATCAGAACAGTCAGTCACTGTGACACAGGGATCAGAACAATCATTCACTGTGACACCGGGATCAGAAAAGTCAGTCACTGTGACATTGGGATCAGAACAGTCAGTCACTGTGACACCGGGATCAGAACAGTCAGTCACTGTGACACAGGGATCAGAACAGTCAGTCACTGTGACAGCGGGATCAGAACAGTCAGTCACTGTGACACCGGGATCAGAACAGTCAGTTATTGTGACATTGGGATCAGAACAGTCAGCCACTGTGACACCGGAATCAGAACAGTCAGTCACTGTTTCACCCGGATCAGAACAGTCAGTTAATGTGACACCGGGATCAGAACAATCAGTTAGTGTGACACCAGGATCAGAACAGGCAGTTAGTGTGACACCGGTATCGGAACAGTCAGTCACTGTGACACCGGGATCAGAACAGTCAGTCACTGTGACATTGGGATCAGAGCAGTCAGTCACTGTGACATTGGGATCAGAATAGACAGTGACTGTGACACTGGGATCAGAACAGTCAGTCACTGTGGCACTGGGACCAGAAAAGTCAGTGACTGTGACACCGGGATCAGAACAGTCAGTCATAGTGACATTGGGATCAGAACAGGCAGTCACTGTGACACAGGGATCAGAACAGTCAGTCACTGTGACATCGGGATGAGAAAAGTCAGTCACTGTGACACCGGGATCAGAACAGTAAGTCAGTGTGACATTGGGATCAGAACAGTCAGTCACTGTGACACAGGGATCCGAACAATCATTCACTGTGACATTGGGATCAGAAAAGTCAGTCACTGTGACATTGGGATCATAACAGTCAGTCACTGTTACACCCGGATTAGAACAGTGAGTCATTGTGATATTGGGATCAGAACAGTCAGTCACTGTGACAGTGGGATCAGAACAGTCAGTCACTGTGAAATTGGGATCAGAACAGTCAGTCACTGTGACACAGGGATCAGAATAGTCAGTCACTGTGACACTGGGATCAGAACAGACAATCACTGTGACATTGGGATCAGAACAGTGAGTCACTGTGACATCGGTATCAGAACAGTCAGTCACTGTGAAACTGTGATCAGAACAGTCAGTCACTGTGACACCGGTATCAGAACAATCAGTCACTGTGACATTGGGATCAGAACAGTCAGTCACAGTGACACCGGGATCAGAACAGTCAGTCACTGTGACACTGGGATCAGAACAGTCAGTCACTGTAACACCGAGATCAGAACAGTCAGTCACTTTGACACCGGGATCAGAATAGTCAATTAGTGTGACACCGGGATCAGAGCAGTCAGTCATAGTGACATTGGGATCAGAACAGGCAGTCACTGTGACACAGGGATCAGAACAGTCAGTCACTGTGACACTGGGATCAGAACAGTCAGTCACTGTGACATTGGGATCACATCAGTCAGTCACAGTGACACAGGGATCAGAACAGTCAGTCACTGTGCCACTGGGATCAGAACAGTCATGCACCGTGACACCGGGATCAGAACAGTCAGTCACTGTTTCACCCGGATCAGAACAGTCAGTAACTGTGACACCGGGCTCAGAACAATCAGTTAGTGTGACACCAGGATTAGAACAGGCAGTTAGTGTGACACCGGGATCCGAATAGTCAGTCACTGTGACACCGGGATCAGAACAGTCAGTCACTGTGACATTGGGATCAGAGCAGTCAGTCACTGTGACATTGGGATGAGAACAGTCAGTGACTGTGACACCGGGATCAGAACAGTCAGTCACTGTGACACCGGGATCAGAACAGTCAGTCACTGTGACATTGGGATCAGAACAGTCAGTCACTGTGACACAGGGATCAGAACAGTCAGTCACTGTGACACCGGGATCAGAACAGTCACTGTGACATTGGGATGAGAACAGTCAGTCACTGTGACACGGGATCAGAACAGTAAGTCAGTGTGACATTGGGATCAGAACAGTCAGTCACTGTGACACAGGGATCAGAACAATCATTCACTGTGACACCGGGATCAGAAAAGTCAGTCACTGTGACATTGGGATCAGAACAGTCAGTCACTGTGACACCGGGATCAGAACAGTCAGTCACTGTGACAGCGGGATCAGAACAGTCAGTCACTGTGACACCGGGATCAGAACAGTCAGTTATTGTGACATTGGGATCAGAACAGTCAGCCACTGTGACACCGGAATCAGAACAGTCAGTCACTGTTTCACCCGGATCAGAACAGTCAGTTAATGTGACACCGGGATCAGAACAATCAGTTAGTGTGACACCAGGATCAGAACAGGCAGTTAGTGTGACACCGGTATCGGAACAGTCAGTCACTGTGACACCGGGATCAGAACAGTCAGTCACTGTGACATTGGGATCAGAGCAGTCAGTCACTGTGACATTGGGATCAGAATAGACAGTGACTGTGACACTGGGATCAGAACAGTCAGTCACTGTGGCACTGGGACCAGAAAAGTCAGCGACTGTGACACCGGGATCAGAACAGTCAGTCATAGTGACATTGGGATCAGAACAGGCAGTCACTGTGACACAGGGATCAGAACAGTCAGTCACTGTGACACTGGGATCAGAACACTCAGTCACTGTGACATCGGGATGAGAAAAGTCAGTCACTGTGACACCGGGATCAGAACAGTAAGTCAGTGTGACATTGGGATCAGAACAGTCAGTCACTGTGACACAGGGATCCGAACAATCATTCACTGTGACATTGGGATCAGAAAAGTCAGTCACTGTGACATTGGGATCATAACAGTCAGTCACTGTTACACCCGGATTAGAACAGTGAGTCATTGTGATATTGGGATCAGAACAGTCAGTCACTGTGACACTGGGATCAGAACAGTCAGTCACTGTGAAATTGGGATCAGAACAGTCAGTCACTGTGACACAGGGATCAGAACAGTCAGTCACTGTGACACTGGGATCAGAACAGACAATCACTGTGACATTGGGATCAGAACAGTGAGTCACTGTGACACCGGTATCAGAACAGTCAGTCACTGTGAAACTGTGATCAGAACAGTCAGTCACTGTGACACCGGTATCAGAACAATCAGTCACTGTGACATTGGGATCAGAACAGTCAGTCACTGTGACACCGGGATCAGAACAGTCAGTCACTGTGACACAGGGATCAGAACAGTCAGTCACTGTGACAGCGGGATCAGAACAGTCAGTCACTGTGACACCGGGATCAGAACAGTCAGTTATTGTGACATTGGGATCAGAACAGTCAGCCACTGTGACACCGGAATCAGAACAGTAAGTCACTGTTTCACCCGGATCAGAACAGTCAGTTAATGTGACACCGGGCTCATAACAATCAGTTAGTGTGACACCAGGATCAGAACAGGCAGTTAGTGTGACACCGGTATCGGAACAGTCAGTCACTGTGACACCGGGATCAGAACAGTCAGTCACTGTGACATTGGGATCAGAGCAGTCAGTCACTGTGACATTGGGATCAGAATAGTCAGTGACTGTGACACTGGGATCAGAACAGTCAGTCACTGTGACACTGGGACCAGAAAAGTCAGTGACTGTGACACCGGGATCAGAACAGTCAGTCATAGTGACACTGGGATCAGAACACTCAGTCACTGTGACATCGGGATGAGAAAAGTCAGTCACTGTGACACCGGGATCAGAACAGTAAGTCAGTGTGACATTGGGATCAGAACAGTCAGTCACTGTGACACAGGGATCCGAACAATCATTCACTGTGACATTGGGATCAGAAAAGTCAGTCACTGTGACATTGGGATCATAACAGTCAGTCACTGTTACACCCGGATTAGAACAGTGAGTCATTGTGATATTGGGATCAGAACAGTCAGTCACTGTGACACTGGGATCAGAACAGTCAGTCACTGTGAAATTGGGATCAGAACAGTCAGTCACTGTGACACAGGGATCAGAATAGTCAGTCACTGTGACACTGGGATCAGAACAGACAATCACTGTGACATTGGGATCAGAACAGTGAGTCACTGTGACATCGGTATCAGAACAGTCAGTCACTGTGAAACTGTGATCAGAACAGTCAGTCACTGTGACACCGGTATCAGAACAATCAGTCACTGTGACATTGGGATCAGAACAGTCAGTCACAGTGACACCGGGATCAGAACAGTCAGTCACTGTGACACTGGGATCAGAACAGTCAGTCACTGTAACACCGAGATCAGAACAGTCAGTCACTTTGACACCGGGATCAGAATAGTCAATTAGTGTGACACCGGGATCAGAGCAGTCAGTCACTCTGACATTGGGATCAGAACAGTCAGTGACTGTGACACTGGGATCAGAAAAGTCAGTCACTTTGACACTGGGATCAGAAAAGTCAGTCACTGTGACATTGGGATCAGAACAGGCAGTCACGGTGGCACCGGGATCAGAACAGTCAGTCACTGTGAAATTGGGATCAGAACTGTCAGCCACTGTGTCACCGGGATCAGAACAGTCAGTCACTGTGACACCGGGATCAGAACAGTCAGTCACTTTGACACTGGGATCAGAACAGTCAGTCACTGTGACATTGGGATCAGAACAGGCAGTCACTGTGGCACCGGGATCAGAACAGTCAGTCACTGTGACATTGGGATCAGAACAGTCAGTGACTGTGACATTGGGATCAGAACAGTCAGTCACTGTGACAGCGGGATCTGAACAGTCAGTGAATGTGACACCGGGATCAGAACAGTCAGTGACTGTGACACTGGGATCAGAACAGTGAGTGACTGTGACACTGGGATCAGAACAGTCAGTGACTGCCACATTGGGATCAGAACAGTCAGTGTGACATTGGATCAGAACAGTCAGTGACTGTGAAACCGGGATCAGAACAGTCAGTCAGTGTGACATTGGGATCAGAACTGTCAGCCACTGTGTCACCGGGATCAGAACAGTCAGTCACTGTGATATTGGGATCAGAACAGTCAGTCACTGTGACACCGGCATCACAACAGACAGTCACCGTGACATTGGGATCACAACAGTCAGTGACTGTGACATTGGGATCAGAACAGTCAGTGACCGTGACACTGGGATCAGAACAGTTAGTCTCTGTGACATTGGGATCAGAACAGTCAGTCACTGTGAGACAGGGATCAGAACAGTGAGTCAGTGTGACATTGTGATCAGAACAGTCAGTCACTGTGACACCGGTATCAGAACAGTCAGTCACTTTGACTATGGGTTCAGAACAGTCAGTCACTGTGACACCGGGATCAGAACAGTCAGTCACTGTGACATTGGGATCAGAACAGTCAGTCACTGTGACACAGGGATCAGAACAGTCAGTCACTGTGACACTGGGATCAGAACACTCAGTCACTGTGACATCGGGATGAGAAAAGTCAGTCACTGTGACACGGGATCAGAACAGTAAGTCAGTGTGACATTGGGATCAGAACAGTCAGTCACTGTGACACAGGGATCCGAACAATCATTCACTGTGACACCGGGATCAGAAAAGTCAGTCACTGTGACATTGGGATCAGAACAGTCAGTCACTGTTACACCGGGATTAGAAAAGTGAGTCATTGTGATATTGGGATCAGAACAGTCAGTCACTGTGACACTGGGATCAGAACAGTCAGTCACTGTGAAATTGGGATCAGAACAGTCAGTCACTGTGACACAGGGATCAGAACAGTCAGTCACTGTGACACTGGGATCAGAACAGTTAATCACTGTGACATTGGGATCAGAACAGTGAGTCACTGTGACACCGGTATCAGAACAGTCAGTCACTGTGACACTGTGATCAGAACAGTCAGTCACTGTGACACCGGTATCAGAACAATCAGTCAGTGTGACATTGGGATCAGAACAGTCAGTCACAGTGACACCGGGATCAGAACAGTCAGTCACTGTGACACTGGGATCAGAACAGTCAGTCACTGTAACACCGAGATCAGAACAGTCAGTCACATTGACACCGGGATCAGAATAATCAGCTAGTGTGACACCGGGATCAGAATAGTCAATTAGTGTGACACCGGGATCAGAGCAGTCAGTCACTGTGACATTGGGATCAGAACAGTCAGTGACTGTGACACTGGGATCAGAACAGTCAGTCACTTTGACACTGGGATCAGAACAGGCAGTCACTGTGACATTGGGATCAGAACAGTCAGTCACTGTGACACCGGGATCAGAACAGTCAGTCACTGTGACATTGTGATCAGAACAGTCAGTCACTGTGACACCCGTATCAGAACAGTCAGTCACTGTGACATTGGGATCAGAACAGTCAGTCACTGTGACACCGGGATCAGAACAGTCAGTCACTGTGACACTGGGATCAGAACAGTCAGGCACTGTGACACCGGGATCAGAACAGTCAGTCACTATGACGCCGGGATCAGAACAATCAGTTAGTGTGACACCGGGATCAGAACAGTCAATTAGTGTGACACCAGTATCAGTGCAGTCAGTCACTGTGACATTGGGATCAGAACAGTCAGTTACTGTGACACTGGGATCAGAACAGTCAGTCACTGTGACAACGGGACCAGAACAGTCAGTCACTGTGATATTGGGATCCGAACAGTCAGTCACTGTGACACCAGGATCAGTATAGTCAGTCTCTGTGACATTGGGATCAGAACAGTCAGTGACTGTGACATTGGGATCAGAAAAGCCAGTGACTGTGACACCGGGATCAGAACAGTCAGTTAGTGTGACACCGGGATCAGAAAAGTCAGTCTCTGTGACTTTGGGATCAGCACAGTCAGTGACTGTGACACCGTGATCAGAACAGTCAGTGACTGTGACACTGGGATCAGAACAGTCAGTCTCTGTGACATTGGGTTCAGAACAGTCAGTCACTGTGACACCGGGATCACAACAGTCAGTCACTGTGACATTGGGATCACAACAGTCAGTGACTGTGACATTGGGATCAGAACAGTCAGTGACCGTGACACTGGGATCAGAAAAGTTAGTCTCTGTGACATTGGGAGCAGAACAGTCAGTGATGTGACATTGGGATCAGAACAGTCAGTCAATTTGACGCTGAGAACTGATCAGGCCGTCTCTGTGACACTGGGATTGGATAGTCAGTGACTGTGACACCGGGCTCCGAACAGTCAGTCACTGTGATATTGGGATCAGAACAGTCAGTCACTGTAACACCGGGATCCGAACATTTAGTCACTGTGGCATTTGGGATCAGAACAGTCAGTCACTGTGACACCGGGATCAGAACAGTCACTCACTGTGACACCAGATCAGAACAGTCAGTCACTGTGACATTGGGATCAGAACAGTCCGTTACTGTGACACCGGGATCAGAACAGTCAGTCACTGTGACATTGGGATCAGAACAGTCAGTGACTGTAACACTGGGATCAGAACAGTCAGTTATTGTGACATTGGGATCAGAACTGTCAGTCACTGTGACACTGGGATCAGAACAGTCAGTCACTGTGACATTGGGATCAGATCAGTCAGTCACTGTGACACAGGGATCAGAACAGTCAGTCACTGTGACATTGGGATCAGAACAGTCAGTCACTGTGACACAGGGATCAGAACAGTCAGTCACTGTGACACTGGGATCAGAACACTCAGTCACTGTGACATCGGGATGAGAAAAGTCAGTCACTGTGACACGGGATCAGAACATTAAGTCAGTGTGACATTGGGATCAGAACAGTCAGTCACTGTGACACAGGGATCCGAACAATCATTCACTGTGACACCGGGATCACAAAATTCAGTCACTGTGACATTGGGATCAGAACAGTCAGTCACTGTTACACCGGGATTAGAAAAGTGAGTCATTGTGATATTGGGATCAGAACAGTCAGTCACTGTGACAGTGGGATCAGAACAGTCAGTCACTCTGAAATTGGGATCAGAACAGTCAGTCACTGTGACACAGGGATCAGAACAGTCAGTCACTGTGACACTGGGAACAGAACAGTTAATGACTGTGACATTGGGATCAGAACAGTGAGTCACTGTGACACCGGTATCAGAACAGTCAGTGAATGTGACACTGTGATCAGAACAGTCAGTCACTGTGACACCGGTATCAGAACAATCAGTCAGTGTTACATTGGGATCAGAACAGTCAGTCACAGTGACACCGGGATCAGAACAGTCAGTCACTGTGACACTGGGATCAGAACAGTCAGTCACTGTAACACCGAGATCAGAACAGTCAGTCACTTTGACACCGGGATCAGAATAATCAGCTAGTGTGACACCAGGATCAGAATAGTCAATTAGTGTGACACCGGGATCAGAGCAGTCAGTCACTGTGACATTGGGATCAGAACAGTCAGTGACTGTGACACTGGGATCAGAACAGTCAGTCACTTTGACACTGGGATCAGAACAGGCAGTCACTGTGACATTGGGATCAGAACAGTCAGTCACTGTGACACCGGGATCAGAACAGTCAGTCACTGTGACATTGTGATCAGAACAGTCAGTCACTGTGACACCGGTATCAGAACAGTCAGTCACTGTGACATTGGGATCAGAACAGTCAGTCACTGTGACACCGGGATCAGAACAGTCAGTCACTGTGACACTGGGATCAGAACAGTCAGACACTGTGACACCGGGATCAGAACAGTCAGTCACTGTGACGCCGGGATCAGAACAATCAGTTAGTGTGACACCGGGATCAGAACAGTCAATTAGTGTGACACCAGGATCAGAGCAGTCAGTCACTGTGACATTGGGATCAGAACAGTCAGTTACTGTGACACTGGGATCAGAACAGTCAGTCACTGTGACAACGGGACCAGAACAGTCAGTCACTGTGATATTGGGATCCGAACAGTCAGTCACTGTGACACCAGGATCAGAATAGTCAGTCTCTGTGACATTGGGATCAGAACAGTCAGTGACTGTGACATTGGGATCAGAAAAGTCAGTGACTGTGACACCGGGATCCGAACCGTCAGTTAGTGTGACACCGGGATCCGAACCGTCAGTTAGTGTGACACCGGGATCAGAAAAGTCAGTCTCTGTGACTTTGGGATCAGCACAGTCAGTGACTGTGACACCGTGATCAGAACAGTCAGTGACTGTGACACTGGGATCAGAACAGTCAGTCTCTGTGACATTGGGTTCAGAACAGTCAGTGATGTGACACTGGGATCAGAACAGTCAGTCACTGTGACAACGGGACCAGAACAGTCAGTCACTGTGATATTGGGATCCGAACAGTCAGTCACTGTGACACCAGGATCAGAATAGTCAGTCTCTGTGACATTGGGATCAGAACAGTCAGTGACTGTGACATTGGGATCAGAACAGTCAGTGACCGTGACACTGGGATCAGAAAAGTTAGTCTCTGTGACATTGGGAGCAGAACAGCCAGTGATGTGACATTGGGATCAGAACAGTCAGTCAATTTGACGCTGAAAACTGAACAGGCCGTCTCTGTGACACTGGGATCAGGATAGTCAGTGACTGTGACACCGCGCTCCGAACAGTCAGTCACTGTGATATTGGGATCAGAACAGTCAGTCACTGTAACACCGCGATCCGAACAGTTAGTCACTGAGGCATTTGGGATCAGAACAGTCAGTCACTGTGACACCGGGATCAGAACAGTCACTCACTGTGACACCAGATCAGAACAGTCAGTCACTGTGACATTGGGATCAGAACAGTCCGTCACTGTGACACCGGGATCAGAACAGTCAGTCACTGTTACATTGGGATCAGAACAGTCAGTGACTGTAACACTGGGATCAGAACAGTCAGTTATTGTGACATTGGGATCAGAACTGTCAGTCACTGTGACACTGGGATCAGAACAGTCAGTCACTGTGACATTGGGATCAGATCAGTCAGTCACTGTGACACAGGGATCAGAACAGTCAGTCACTGTGCCACTGGGATCAGAACAGTCATGCACCGTGACACCGGGATCAGAGCAGTCAGTCACTGTTTCACCCGGATCAGAACAGTCAGTAACTGTGACACCGGGCTTAGAACAATCAGTTAGTGTGACACCAGGATTAGAAGAGGCAGTTAGTGTGACACCGGGATCCGAATAGTCAGTCACTGTGACACCGGGATCAGAAAAGTCAGTCACTGTGACATTGGGATCAGAGCAGTCAGTCACTGTGACATTGGGATGAGAACAGTCAGTGACTGTGACACCGGGATCAGAAGTCAGTCACTGTGACATTCGGATCCGAACAGTCAGTCACTGTGACACCGGGATCAGAACAGTCGGTCACTGTGACATTGGGATCAGAACAGTCAGTCACTGTGACACAGGGATCAGAACAGTCAGTCACTGTGACACCGGGATCAGAACAGTCACTGTGACATTGGGATGAGAACAGTCAGTCACTGTGACACCGGGATCAGAACAGTAAGTCAGTGTGACATTGGGATCAGAACAGTCAGTCACTGTGACACAGGGATCAGAACAATCATTCACTGTGACACCGGGATCAGAAAAGTCAGTCACTGTGACATTGGGATCAGAACAGTCAGTCACTGTGACACCGGGATCAGAACAGTCAGTCACTGTGACACAGGGATCAGAACAGTCAGTCACTGTGACAGCGGGATCAGAACAGTCAGTCACTGTGACACCGGTATCAGAACAATCAGTCAGTGTGACATTGGGATCAGAACAGTCAGTCACAGTGACACCGGGATCAGAAAAGTCAGTCACTGTGACATTGGGATCAGAACAGTCAGTCACTGTTACACCGGGAATAGAAAAGTGAGTCATTGTGATATTGGGATCAGAACAGTCAGTCACTGTGACACTGGGATCAGAACAGTCAGTCACTGTGAAATTGGGATCAGAACAGTCAGTCACTGTGACACAGGGATCAGAACAGTCAGTCACTGTGACACTGGGATCAGAACAGACAATCACTGTGACATTCGGATCAGAACAGTCAGTCACTGTGACACCGGGATCAGAAAAGTCAGTCACTGTGACATTGGGATCAGAACAGTCAGTCACTGTGACACAGGGATCAGAACAGTCAGTCACTGTGACACTGGGATCAGAACACTCAGTCACTGTGACATCGGGATGAGAAAAGTCAGTCACTGTGACACGGGATCAGAACATTAAGTCAGTGTGACATTGGGATCAGAACAGTCAGTCACTGTGACACAGGGATCCGAACAATCATTCACTGTGACACCGGGATCACAAAATTCAGTCACTGTGACATTGGGATCAGAACAGTCAGTCACTGTTACACCGGGATTAGAAAAGTGAGTCATTGTGATATTGGGATCAGAACAGTCAGTCACTGTGACAGTGGGATCAGAACAGTCAGTCACTCTGAAATTGGGATCAGAACAGTCAGTCACTGTGACACAGGGATCAGAACAGTCAGTCACTGTGACACTGGGAACAGAACAGTTAATGACTGTGACATTGGGATCAGAACAGTGAGTCACTGTGACACCGGTATCAGAACAGTCAGTGAATGTGACACTGTGATCAGAACAGTCAGTCACTGTGACACCGGTATCAGAACAATCAGTCAGTGTTACATTGGGATCAGAACAGTCAGTCACAGTGACACCGGGATCAGAACAGTCAGTCACTGTGACACTGGGATCAGAACAGTCAGTCACTGTAACACCGAGATCAGAACAGTCAGTCACTTTGACACCGGGATCAGAATAATCAGCTAGTGTGACACCAGGATCAGAATAGTCAATTAGTGTGACACCGGGATCAGAGCAGTCAGTCACTGTGACATTGGGATCAGAACAGTCAGTGACTGTGACACTGGGATCAGAACAGTCAGTCACTTTGACACTGGGATCAGAACAGGCAGTCACTGTGACATTGGGATCAGAACAGTCAGTCACTGTGACACCGGGATCAGAACAGTCAGTCACTGTGACATTGTGATCAGAACAGTCAGTCACTGTGACACCGGTATCAGAACAGTCAGTCACTGTGACATTGGGATCAGAACAGTCAGTCACTGTGACACCGGGATCAGAACAGTCAGTCACTGTGACACTGGGATCAGAACAGTCAGACACTGTGACACCGGGATCAGAACAGTCAGTCACTGTGACGCCGGGATCAGAACAATCAGTTAGTGTGACACCGGGATCAGAACAGTCAATTAGTGTGACACCAGGATCAGAGCAGTCAGTCACTGTGACATTGGGATCAGAACAGTCAGTTACTGTGACACTGGGATCAGAACAGTCAGTCACTGTGACAACGGGACCAGAACAGTCAGTCACTGTGATATTGCGATCCGAACAGTCAGTCACTGTGACACCAGGATCAGAATAGTCAGTCTCTGTGACATTGGGATCAGAACAGTCAGTGACTGTGACATTGGGATCAGAAAAGTCAGTGACTGTGACACCGGGATCCGAACCGTCAGTTAGTGTGACACCGGGATCAGAAAAGTCAGTCTCTGTGACTTTGGGATCAGCACAGTCAGTGACTGTGACACCGTGATCAGAACAGTCAGTGACTGTGACACTGGGATCAGAACAGTCAGTCTCTGTGACATTGGGTTCAGAACAGTCAGTGATGTGACACTGGGATCAGAACAGTCAGTCACTGTGACAACGGGACCAGAACAGTCAGTCACTGTGATATTGGGATCCGAACAGTCAGTCACTGTGACACCAGGATCAGAATAGTCAGTCTCTGTGACATTGGGATCAGAACAGTCAGTGACTGTGACATTGGGATCAGAACAGTCAGTGACCGTGACACTGGGATCAGAAAAGTTAGTCTCTGTGACATTGGGAGCAGAACAGCCAGTGATGTGACATTGGGATCAGAACAGTCAGTCAATTTGACGCTGAAAACTGAACAGGCCGTCTCTGTGACACTGGGATCAGGATAGTCAGTGACTGTGACACCGCGCTCCGAACAGTCAGTCACTGTGATATTGGGATCAGAACAGTCAGTCACTGTAACACCGCGATCCGAACAGTTAGTCACTGTGGCATTTGGGATCAGAACAGTCAGTCACTGTGACACCGGGATCAGAACAGTCACTCACTGTGACACCAGATCAGAACAGTCAGTCACTGTGACATTGGGATCAGAACAGTCCGTCACTGTGACACCGGGATCAGAACAGTCAGTCACTGTTACATTGGGATCAGAACAGTCAGTGACTGTAACACTGGGATCAGAACAGTCAGTTATTGTGACATTGGGATCAGAACTGTCAGTCACTGTGACACTGGGATCAGAACAGTCAGTCACTGTGACATTGGGATCAGATCAGTCAGTCACTGTGACACAGGGATCAGAACAGTCAGTCACTGTGCCACTGGGATCAGAACAGTCATGCACCGTGACACCGGGATCAGAGCAGTCAGTCACTGTTTCACCCGGATCAGAACAGTCAGTAACTGTGACACCGGGCTTAGAACAATCAGTTAGTGTGACACCAGGATTAGAAGAGGCAGTTAGTGTGACACGGGATCCGAATTTTCAGTCACTGTGACACCGGGATCAGAAAAGTCAGTCACTGTGACATTGGGATCAGAGCAGTCAGTCACTGTGACATTGGGATGAGAACAGTCAGTGACTGTGACACCGGGATCAGAAGTCAGTCACTGTGACATTCGGATCCGAACAGTCAGTCACTGTGACACCGGGATCAGAACAGTCGGTCACTGTGACATTGGGATCAGAACAGTCAGTCACTGTGACACAGGGATCAGAACAGTCAGTCACTGTGACACCGGGATCAGAACAGTCACTGTGACATTGGGATGAGAACAGTCAGTCACTGTGACACCGGGATCAGAACAGTAAGTCAGTGTGACATTGGGATCAGAACAGTCAGTCACTGTGACACAGGGATCAGAACAATCATTCACTGTGACACCGGGATCAGAACAGTAAGTCAGTGTGACATTGGGATCAGAACAGTCAGTCACTGTGACACAGGGATCAGAACAATCATTCACTGTGACACCGGGATCAGAAAAGTCAGTCACTGTGACATTGGGATCAGAACAGTCAGTCACTGTGACACCGGGATCAGAACAGTCAGTCACTGTGACACAGGGATCAGAACAGTCAGTCACTGTGACAGCGGGATCAGAACAGTCAGTCACTGTGACACCGGTATCAGAACAATCAGTCAGTGTGACATTGGGATCAGAACAGTCAGTCACAGTGACACCGGGATCAGAAAAGTCAGTCACTGTGACATTGGGATCAGAACAGTCAGTCACTGTTACACCGGGAATAGAAAAGTGAGTCATTGTGATATTGGGATCAGAACAGTCAGTCACTGTGACACTGGGATCAGAACAGTCAGTCACTGTGAAATTGGGATCAGAACAGTCAGTCACTGTGACACAGGGATCAGAACAGTCAGTCACTGTGACACTGGGATCAGAACAGACAATCACTGTGACATTCGGATCAGAACAGTCAGTCACTGTGACACCGGGATCAGAAAAGTCAGTCACTGTGACATTGGGATCAGAACAGTCAGTCACTGTGACACAGGGATCAGAACAGTCAGTCACTGTGACACTGGGATCAGAACACTCAGTCACTGTGACATCGGGATGAGAAAAGTCAGTCACTGTGACACGGGATCAGAACATTAAGTCAGTGTGACATTGGGATCAGAACAGTCAGTCACTGTGACACAGGGATCCGAACAATCATTCACTGTGACACCGGGATCACAAAATTCAGTCACTGTGACATTGGGATCAGAACAGTCAGTCACTGTTACACCGGGATTAGAAAAGTGAGTCATTGTGATATTGGGATCAGAACAGTCAGTCACTGTGACAGTGGGATCAGAACAGTCAGTCACTCTGAAATTGGGATCAGAACAGTCAGTCACTGTGACACAGGGATCAGAACAGTCAGTCACTGTGACACTGGGAACAGAACAGTTAATGACTGTGACATTGGGATCAGAACAGTGAGTCACTGTGACACCGGTATCAGAACAGTCAGTGAATGTGACACTGTGATCAGAACAGTCAGTCACTGTGACACCGGTATCAGAACAATCAGTCAGTGTTACATTGGGATCAGAACAGTCAGTCACAGTGACACCGGGATCAGAACAGTCAGTCACTGTGACACTGGGATCAGAACAGTCAGTCACTGTAACACCGAGATCAGAACAGTCAGTCACTTTGACACCGGGATCAGAATAATCAGCTAGTGTGACACCAGGATCAGAATAGTCAATTAGTGTGACACCGGGATCAGAGCAGTCAGTCACTGTGACATTGGGATCAGAACAGTCAGTGACTGTGACACTGGAATCAGAACAGTCAGTCACTTTGACACTGGGATCAGAACAGGCAGTCACTGTGACATTGGGATCAGAACAGTCAGTCACTGTGACACCGGGATCAGAACAGTCAGTCACTGTGACATTGTGATCAGAACAGTCAGTCACTGTGACACCGGTATCAGAACAGTCAGTCACTGTGACATTGGGATCAGAACAGTCAGTCACTGTGACACCGGGATCAGAACAGTCAGTCACTGTGACACTGGGATCAGAACAGTCAGACACTGTGACACCGGGATCAGAACAGTCAGTCACTGTGACGCCGGGATCAGAACAATCAGTTAGTGTGACACCGGGATCAGAACAGTCAATTAGTGTGACACCAGGATCAGAGCAGTCAGTCACTGTGACATTGGGATCAGAACAGTCAGTTACTGTGACACTGGGATCAGAACAGTCAGTCACTGTGACAACGGGACCAGAACAGTCAGTCACTGTGATATTGCGATCCGAACAGTCAGTCACTGTGACACCAGGATCAGAATAGTCAGTCTCTGTGACATTGGGATCAGAACAGTCAGTGACTGTGACATTGGGATCAGAAAAGTCAGTGACTGTGACACCGGGATCCGAACCGTCAGTTAGTGTGACACCGGGATCCGAACCGTCAGTTAGTGTGACACCGGGATCAGAAAAGTCAGTCTCTGTGACTTTGGGATCAGCACAGTCAGTGACTGTGACACCGTGATCAGAACAGTCAGTGACTGTGACACTGGGATCAGAACAGTCAGTCTCTGTGACATTGGGTTCAGAACAGTCAGTGATGTGACACTGGGATCAGAACAGTCAGTCACTGTGACAACGGGACCAGAACAGTCAGTCACTGTGATATTGGGATCCGAACAGTCAGTCACTGTGACACCAGGATCAGAATAGTCAGTCTCTGTGACATTGGGATCAGAACAGTCAGTGACTGTGACATTGGGATCAGAACAGTCAGTGACCGTGACACTGGGATCAGAAAAGTTAGTCTCTGTGACATTGGGAGCAGAACAGCCAGTGATGTGACATTGGGATCAGAACAGTCAGTCAATTTGACGCTGAAAACTGAACAGGCCGTCTCTGTGACACTGGGATCAGGATAGTCAGTGACTGTGACACCGCGCTCCGAACAGTCAGTCACTGTGATATTGGGATCAGAACAGTCAGTCACTGTAACACCGCGATCCGAACAGTTAGTCACTGTGGCATTTGGGATCAGAACAGTCAGTCACTGTGACACCGGGATCAGAACAGTCACTCACTGTGACACCAGATCAGAACAGTCAGTCACTGTGACATTGGGATCAGAACAGTCCGTCACTGTGACACCGGGATCAGAACAGTCAGTCACTGTTACATTGGGATCAGAACAGTCAGTGACTGTAACACTGGGATCAGAACAGTCAGTTATTGTGACATTGGGATCAGAACTGTCAGTCACTGTGACACTGGGATCAGAACAGTCAGTCACTGTGACATTGGGATCAGATCAGTCAGTCACTGTGACACAGGGATCAGAACAGTCAGTCACTGTGCCACTGGGATCAGAACAGTCATGCACCGTGACACCGGGATCAGAGCAGTCAGTCACTGTTTCACCCGGATCAGAACAGTCAGTAACTGTGACACCGGGCTTAGAACAATCAGTTAGTGTGACACCAGGATTAGAAGAGGCAGTTAGTGTGACACGGGATCCGAATTTTCAGTCACTGTGACACCGGGATCAGAAAAGTCAGTCATTGTGACATTGGGATCAGAGCAGTCAGTCACTGTGACATTGGGATGAGAACAGTCAGTGACTGTGACACCGGGATCAGAAGTCAGTCACTGTGACATTCGGATCCGAACAGTCAGTCACTGTGACACCGGGATCAGAACAGTCGGTCACTGTGACATTGGGATCAGAACAGTCAGTCACTGTGACACAGGGATCAGAACAGTCAGTCACTGTGACACCGGGATCAGAACAGTCACTGTGACATTGGGATGAGAACAGTCAGTCACTGTGACACCGGGATCAGAACAGTAAGTCAGTGTGACATTGGGATCAGAACAGTCAGTCACTGTGACACAGGGATCAGAACAATCATTCACTGTGACACCGGGATCAGAAAAGTCAGTCACTGTGACATTGGGATCAGAACAGTCAGTCACTGTGACACCGGGATCAGAACAGTCAGTCACTGTGACACAGGGATCAGAACAGTCAGTCACTGTGACAGCGGGATCAGAACAGTCAGTCACTGTGACACCGGTATCAGAACAATCAGTCAGTGTGACATTGGGATCAGAACAGTCAGTCACAGTGACACCGGGATCAGAAAAGTCAGTCACTGTGACATTGGGATCAGAACAGTCAGTCACTGTTACACCGGGAATAGAAAAGTGAGTCATTGTGATATTGGGATCAGAACAGTCAGTCACTGTGACACTGGGATCAGAACAGTCAGTCACTGTGAAATTGGGATCAGAACAGTCAGTCACTGTGACACAGGGATCAGAACAGTCAGTCACTGTGACACTGGGATCAGAACAGACAATCACTGTGACATTCGGATCAGAACAGTCAGTCACTGTGACACCGGGATCAGAAAAGTCAGTCACTGTGACATTGGGATCAGAACAGTCAGTCACTGTGACACAGGGATCAGAACAGTCAGTCACTGTGACACTGGGATCAGAACAGTCACTGTGACATTGGGATGAGAACAGTCAGTCACTGTGACACCGGGATCAGAACAGTAAGTCCGTGTGACATTGGGATCAGAACAGTCAGTCACTTTGACACTGGGATCAGAACAGGCAGTCACTGTGACATTGGGATCAGAAGAGTCAGTGACTGTGACACTGGGATCAGAACAGTCAGTCACGTTGACACGGGGATCAGAACAGGCAGTCACTGTGACATTGTGATCAGAACTGTCAGTCACTGTGACACTGGGATCAGAACAGTCAGTCACTGTGACATTGGGATCAGATCAGTCAGTCACTGTGACACAGGGATCAGAACAGTCAGTCACTGTGCCACTGGGATCAGAACAGTCATGCACCATGACACCGGGATCAGAACAGTCAGTCACTGTTTCACCCGGATCAGAACAGTCAGTAACTGTGACACCGGGCTTAGAACAATCAGTTAGTGTGACACCAGGATTAGAACAGGCAGTTAGTGTGACACCGGGATCCGAATAGTCAGTCACTGTGACACCGGGATCAGAACAGTCAGTCACTGTGACATTGGGATCAGAGCAGTCAGTCACTGTGACATTGGGATGAGAACAGTCAGTGACTGTGACACCGGGATCAGAAGTCAGTCACTGTGACATTCGGATCCGAACAGTCAGTCACTGTGACACCGGGATCAGAACAGTCAGTCACTGTGACACTGGGATCAGAACAGTCAGTCACTGTGAAATTGGGATCAGAACAGTCAGTCACTGTGACACAGGGATCAGAACAGTCAGTCACTGTGACACTGGGATCAGAACAGACAATCACTGTGACATTCGGATCCGAACAGTCAGTCACTGTGACACCGGGATCAGAACAGTCAGTCACTGTGACATTGGGATCAGAACAGTCAGTCACTGTGACACAGGGATCGGAACAGTCAGTCACTGTGACACTGGGATCAGAACAGTCACTGTGACATTGGGATCAGAACAGTCAGTCACTGTGACACCGGGATCAGAACAGTAAGTCCGTGTGACATTGGGATCAGAACAGTCAGTCACTTTGACACGGGGATCAGAACAGGCAGTCACTGTGACATTGGGATCAGAACAGTCAGTGACTGTGACACTGGGATCAGAACAGTCAGTCACTTTGACACGGGGATCAGAACAGGCAGTCACTGTGACATTGGGATCAGAACAGTCAGTCACTGTGACACCGGGATCAGAACAGTCAGTTACTGTGACATTGTGATCAGAGAGTCAGGCACTGTGAAACCGGGATCAGAACAATCAGTTAGTGTGACACCGGGATCAGAACAGTCACTCACTGTGACACCAGATCAGAACAGTCAGTCACTGTGACATTGGGATCAGAACAGTCCGTCACTGTGACACCGGGATCAGAACAGTCAGTCACTGTGACATTGGGATCAGAACAGTCAGTGACTGTAACACTGGGATCAGAACAGTCAGTTATTGTGACATTGGGATCAGAACTGTCAGTCACTGTGACACTGGGATCAGAACAGTCAGTCACTGTGACATTGGGATCAGATCAGTCAGTCACAGTGACACAGGGATCAGAACAGTCAGTCACTGTGCCACTGGGATCAGAACAGTCATGCACCGTGACACCGGGATCAGAACAGTCAGTCACTGTTTCACCCGGATCAGAACAGTCAGTAACTGTGAAACCGGGCTCAGAACAATCAGTTAGTGTGACACCAGGATTAGAACAGTAAGTCAGTGTGACACCGGGATCCGAATAGTCAGTCACTGTGACACCGGGATCAGAACAGTCAGTCACTGTGACATTGGGATCAGAGCAGTCAGTCACTGTGACATTGGGATGAGAACAGTCAGTGACTGTGACACCGGGATCAGAACAGTCAGTCACTGTGACACCGGGATCAGAACAGTCAGTCACTGTGACATTGGGATCAGAACAGTCAGTCACTGTGACACAGGGATCAGAACAGTCAGTCACTGTGACACCGGGATCAGAACAGTCACTGTGACATTGGGATGAGAACAGTCAGTCACTGTGACACGGGATCAGAACAGTAAGTCAGTGTGACATTGGGATCAGAACAGTCAGTCACTGTGACACAGGGATCAGAACAATCATTCACTGTGACACCGGGATCAGAAAAGTCAGTCACTGTGACATTGGGATCAGAACAGTCAGTCACTGTGACACCGGGATCAGAACAGTCAGTCACTGTGACACAGGGATCAGAACAGTCAGTCACTGTGACAGCGGGATCAGAACAGTCAGTCACTGTGACACCGGGATCAGAACAGTCAGTTATTGTGACATTGGGATCAGAACAGTCAGCCACTGTGACACCGGAATCAGAACAGTCAGTCACTGTTTCACCCGGATCAGAACAGTCAGTTAATGTGACACCGGGATCAGAACAATCAGTTAGTGTGACACCAGGATCATAACAGGCAGTTAGTGTGACACCGGTATCGGAACAGTCAGTCACTGTGACACCGGGATCAGAACAGTCAGTCACTGTGACATTGGGATCAGAGCAGTCAGTCACTGTGACATTGGGATCAGAATAGACAGTGACTGTGACACAGGGATCAGAACAGTCAGTCACTGTGGCACTGGGACCAGAAAAGTCAGTGACTGTGACACCGGGATCAGAACAGTCAGTCATAGTGACATTGGGATCAGAACAGGCAGTCACTGTGACACAGGGATCAGAACAGTCAGTCACTGTGACACTGGGATCAGAACACTCAGTCACTGTGACATCGGGATGAGAAAAGTCAGTCACTGTGACACCGGGATCAGAACAGTAAGTCAGTGTGACATTGGGATCAGAACAGTCAGTCACTGTGACACAGGGATCCGAACAATCATTCACTGTGACATTGGGATCAGAAAAGTCAGTCACTGTGACATTGGGATCATAACAGTCAGTCACTGTTACACCCGGATTAGAACAGTGAGTCATTGTGATATTGGGATCAGAACAGTCAGTCACTGTGACACTGGGATCAGAACAGTCAGTCACTGTGAAATTGGGATCAGAACAGTCAGTCACTGTGACACAGGGATCAGAACAGTCTGTCACTGTGACACTGGGATCAGAACAGACAATCACTGTGACATTGGGATCAGAACAGTGAGTCACTGTGACACCGGTATCAGAACAGTCAGTCACTGTGAAACTGTGATCAGAACAGTCAGTCACTGTGACACCGGTATCAGAACAATCAGTCACTGTGACATTGGGATCAGAACAGTCAGTCACTGTGACACCGGGATCAGAACAGTCAGTCACTGTGACACAGGGATCAGAACAGTCAGTCACTGTGACAGCGGGATCAGAACAGTCAGTCACTGTGACACCGGGATCAGAACAGTCAGTTATTGTGACATTGGGATCAGAACAGTCAGCCACTGTGACACCGGAATCAGAACAGTCAGTCAATGTTTCACCCGGATCAGAACAGTCAGTTAATGTGACACCGGGCTCATAACAATCAGTTAGTGTGACACCAGGATCAGAACAGGCAGTCAGTGTGACACCGGTATCGGAACAGTCAGTCACTGTGACACCGGGATCAGAACAGTCAGTCACTGTGACATTGGGATCAGAGCAGTCAGTCACTGTGACATTGGGATCAGAATAGTCAGTGACTGTGACACTGGGATCAGAACAGTCAGTCACTGTGACACTGGGACCAGAAAAGTCAGTGACTGTGACACCGGGATCAGAACAGTCAGTCAGTGTGACACTGGGATCAGAACACTCAGTCACTGTGACATCGGGATGAGAAAAGTCAGTCACTGTGACACCGGGATCAGAACAGTAAGTCAGTGTGACATTGGGATCAGAACAGTCAGTCACTGTGACACAGGGATCCGAACAATCATTCACTGTGACATTGGGATCAGAAAAGTCAGTCACTGTGACATTGGGATCATAACAGTCAGTCACTGTTACACCCGGATTAGAACAGTGAGTCATTGTGATATTGGGATCAGAACAGTCAGTCACTGTGACACTGGGATCAGAACAGTCAGTCACTGTGAAATTGGGATCAGAACAGTCAGTCACTGTGACACAGGGATCAGAATAGTCAGTCACTGTGACACTGGGATCAGAACAGACAATCACTGTGACATTGGGATCAGAACAGTGAGTCACTGTGACACCGGTATCAGAACAGTCAGTCACTGTGAAACTGTGATCAGAACAGTCAGTCACTGTGACACCGGTATCAGAACAATCAGTCACTGTGACATTGGGATCAGAACAGTCAGTCACAGTGACACCGGGATCAGAACAGTCAGTCACTGTGACACTGGGATCAGAACAGTCAGTCACTGTAACACCGAGATCAGAACAGTCAGTCACTTTGACACCGGGATCAGAATAGTCAATTAGTGTGACACCGGGATCAGAGCAGTCAGTCACTCTGACATTGGGATCAGAACAGTCAGTGACTGTGACACTGGGATCAGAAAAGTCAGTCACTTTGACACTGGGATCAGAAAAGTCAGTCACTGTGACATTGGGATCAGAACAGGCAGTCACGGTGGCACCGGTATCAGAACAGTCAGTCACTGTGACATTGGGATCAGAACTGTC
This sequence comes from Isurus oxyrinchus, assembly GCA_026770705.1. Classification (NCBI taxonomy): domain Eukaryota; kingdom Metazoa; phylum Chordata; class Chondrichthyes; order Lamniformes; family Lamnidae; genus Isurus; species Isurus oxyrinchus. The sequence continues at coordinate 5,664,500 of JANJGN010000028.1, read as the reverse complement.
AGCCACTGTGTCACCGGGATCAGAACAGTCAGTCACTGTGACACCGGGATCAGAACAGTCAGTCACTTTGACACTGGGATCAGAACAGTCAGTCACTGTGACATTGGGATCAGAACAGGCAGTCACTGTGGCACCGGGATCAGAACAGTCAGTCACTGTGACATTGGGATCAGAACTGTCAGCCACTGTGTCACCGGGATCAGAACAGTCAGTCACTGTGACACCGGGATCAGAACAGTCAGTCACTTTGACACTGGGATCAGAACAGTCAGTCACTGTGACATTGGGATCAGAACAGGCAGTCACTGTGGCACCGGGATCAGAACAGTCAGTCACTGTGACATTGGGATCAGAACAGTCAGTGACTGTGACATTGGGATCAGAACAGTCAGTCACTGTGACAGCGGGATCTGAACAGTCAGTGAATGTGACACCGGGATCAGAACAGTCAGTGACTGTGACACTGGGATCAGAACAGTGAGTGACTGTGACACTGGGATCAGAACAGTCAGTGACTGCCACATTGGGATCAGAACAGTCAGTGTGACATTGGATCAGAACAGTCAGTGACTGTGAAACCGGGATCAGAACAGTCAGTCAGTGTGACATTGGGATCAGAACTGTCAGCCACTGTGTCACCGGGATCAGAACAGTCAGTCACTGTGATATTGGGATCAGAACAGTCAGTCACTGTGACACCGGCATCACAACAGACAGTCACCGTGACATTGGGATCACAACAGTCAGTGACTGTGACATTGGGATCAGAACAGTCAGTGACCGTGACACTGGGATCAGAACAGTTAGTCTCTGTGACATTGGGATCAGAACAGTCAGTCACTGTGAGACAGGGATCAGAACAGTGAGTCAGTGTGACATTGTGATCAGAACAGTCAGTCACTGTGACACCGGTATCAGAACAGTCAGTCACTTTGACTATGGGTTCAGAGCAGTCAGTCACTGTGACACCGGGATCAGAACAGTCAGTCACTGTGACATTGGGATCAGAACAGTCAGTCACTGTGACACAGGGATCAGAACAGTCAGTCACTGTGACACTGGGATCAGAACACTCAGTCACTGTGACATCGGGATGAGAAAAGTCAGTCACTGTGACACGGGATCAGAACAGTAAGTCAGTGTGACATTGGGATCAGAACAGTCAGTCACTGTGACACGGGGATCCGAACAATCATTCACTGTGACACCGGGATCAGAAAAGTCAGTCACTGTGACATTGGGATCAGAACAGTCAGTCACTGTGACACAGGGATCAGAACAGTCAGTCACTGTGACACTGGGATCAGAACAGTCACTGTGACATTGGGATCAGAACAGTCAGTCACTGTGACACCGGGATCAGAACAGTAAGTCCGTGTGACATTGGGATCAGAACAGTCAGTCACTTTGACACAGGGATCAGAACAGGCAGTCACTGTGACATTGGGATCAGAACAGTCAGTGTCTGTGACACTGGGATCAGAACAGTCAGTCACTTTGACACGGGGATCAGAACAGGCAGTCACTGTGACATTGGGATCAGAACAGTCAGTCACTGTGACACCGGGATCAGAACAGTCAGTTACTGTGACATTGTGATCAGAGAGTCAGGCACTGTGAAACCGGGATCAGAACAATCAGTTAGTGTGACACCGGGATCAGAAGAGTCACTCACTGTGACACCAGATCAGAACAGTCAGTCACTGTGACATTGGGATCAGAACAGTCCGTCACTGTGACACCGGGATCAGAACAGTCAGTCACTGTGACATTGGGATCAGAACAGTCAGTGACTGTAACACTGGGATCAGAACAGTCAGTTATTGTGACATTGGGATCAGAACTGTCAGTCACTGTGACACTGGGATCAGAACAGTCAGTCACTGTGACATTGGGATCAGATCAGTCAGTCACAGTGACACAGGGATCAGAACAGTCAGTCACTGTGCCACTGGGATCAGAACAGTCATGCACCGTGACACCGGGATCAGAACAGTCAGTCACTGTTTCACCCGGATCAGAACAGTCAGTAACTGTGACACCGGGCTCAGAACAATCAGTTAGTGTGACACCAGGATTAGAACAGGCAGTTAGTGTGACACCGGGATCCGAATAGTCAGTCACTGTGACACCGGGATCAGAACAGTCAGTCACTGTGACATTGGGATCAGAGCAGTCAGTCACTGTGACATTGGGATGAGAACAGTCAGTGACTGTGACACCGGGATCAGAACAGTCAGTCACTGTGACACCGGGATCAGAACAGTCAGTCACTGTGACATTGGGATCAGAACAGTCAGTCACTGTGACACAGGGATCAGAACAGTCAGTCACTGTGACACCGGGATCAGAACAGTCACTGTGACATTGGGATGAGAACAGTCAGTCACTGTGACACGGGATCAGAACAGTAAGTCAGTGTGACATTGGGATCAGAACAGTCAGTCACTGTGACACAGGGATCAGAACAATCATTCACTGTGACACCGGGATCAGAAAAGTCAGTCACTGTGACATTGGGATCAGAACAGTCAGTCACTGTGACACCGGGATCAGAACAGTCAGTCACTGTGACACAGGGATCAGAACAGTCAGTCACTGTGACAGCGGGATCAGAACAGTCAGTCACTGTGACACCGGGATCAGAACAGTCAGTTATTGTGACATTGGGATCAGAACAGTCAGCCACTGTGACACCGGAATCAGAACAGTCAGTCACTGTTTCACCCGGATCAGAACAGTCAGTTAATGTGACACCGGGATCAGAACAATCAGTTAGTGTGACACCAGGATCAGAACAGGCAGTTAGTGTGACACCGGTATCGGAACAGTCAGTCACTGTGACACCGGGATCAGAACAGTCAGTCACTGTGACATTGGGATCAGAGCAGTCAGTCACTGTGACATTGGGATCAGAATAGACAGTGACTGTGACACAGGGATCAGAACAGTCAGTCACTGTGGCACTGGGACCAGAAAAGTCAGTGACTGTGACACCGGGATCAGAACAGTCAGTCATAGTGACATTGGGATCAGAACAGGCAGTCACTGTGACACAGGGATCAGAACAGTCAGTCACTGTGACACTGGGATCAGAACACTCAGTCACTGTGACATCGGGATGAGAAAAGTCAGTCACTGTGACACCGGGATCAGAACAGTAAGTCAGTGTGACATTGGGATCAGAACAGTCAGTCACTGTGACACAGGGATCCGAACAATCATTCACTGTTACATTGGGATCAGAAAAGTCAGTCACTGTGACATTGGGATCATAACAGTCAGTCACTGTTACACCCGGATTAGAACAGTGAGTCATTGTGATATTGGGATCAGAACAGTCAGTCACTGTGACACTGGGATCAGAACAGTCAGTCACTGTGAAATTGGGATCAGAACAGTCAGTCACTGTGACACAGGGATCAGAACAGTCAGTCACTGTGACACTGGGATCAGAACAGACAATCACTGTGACATTGGGATCAGAACAGTGAGTCACTGTGACACCGGTATCAGAACAGTCAGTCACTGTGAAACTGTGATCAGAACAGTCAGTCACTGTGACACCGGTATCAGAACAATCAGTCACTGTGACATTGGGATCAGAACAGTCAGTCACTGTGACACCGGGATCAGAACAGTCAGTCACTGTGACACAGGGATCAGAACAGTCAGTCACTGTGACAGCGGGATCAGAACAGTCAGTCACTGTGACACCGGGATCAGAACAGTCAGTTATTGTGACATTGGGATCAGAACAGTCAGCCACTGTGACACCGGAATCAGAACAGTCAGTCACTGTTTCACCCGGATCAGAACAGTCAGTTAATGTGACACCGGGCTCATAACAATCAGTTAGTGTGACACCAGGATCAGAACAGGCAGTCAGTGTGACACCGGTATCGGAACAGTCAGTCACTGTGACACCGGGATCAGAACAGTCAGTCACTGTGACATTGGGATCAGAGCAGTCAGTCACTGTGACATTGGGATCAGAATAGTCAGTGACTGTGACACTGGGATCAGAACAGTCAGTCACTGTGACACTGGGACCAGAAAAGTCAGTGACTGTGACACCGGGATCAGAACAGTCAGTCATAGTGACACTGGGATCAGAACACTCAGTCACTGTGACATCGGGATGAGAAAAGTCAGTCACTGTGACACCGGGATCAGAACAGTAAGTCAGTGTGACATTGGGATCAGAACAGTCAGTCACTGTGACACAGGGATCCGAACAATCATTCACTGTGACATTGGGATCAGAAAAGTCAGTCACTGTGACATTGGGATCATAACAGTCAGTCACTGTTACACCCGGATTAGAACAGTGAGTCATTGTGATATTGGGATCAGAACAGTCAGTCACTGTGACACTTGGATCAGAACAGTCAGTCACTGTGAAATTGGGATCAGAACAGTCAGTCACTGTGACACAGGGATCAGAATAGTCAGTCACTGTGACACTGGGATCAGAACAGACAATCACTGTGACATTCGGATCAGAACAGTGAGTCACTGTGACACCGGTATCAGAACAGTCAGTCACTGTGAAACTGTGATCAGAACAGTCAGTCACTGTGACACCGGTATCAGAACAATCAGTCACTGTGACATTGGGATCAGAACAGTCAGTCACAGTGACACCGGGATCAGAACAGTCAGTCACTGTGACACTGGGATCAGAACAGTCAGTCACTGTAACACCGAGATCAGAACAGTCAGTCACTTTGACACCGGGATCAGAATAGTCAATTAGTGTGACACCGGGATCAGAGCAGTCAGTCACTCTGACATTGGGATCAGAACAGTCAGTGACTGTGACACTGGGATCAGAAAAGTCAGTCACTTTGACACTGGGATCAGAAAAGTCAGTCACTGTGACATTGGGATCAGAACAGGCAGTCACGGTGGCACCGGGATCAGAACAGTCAGTCACTGTGACATTGGGATCAGAACTGTCAGCCACTGTGTCACCGGGATCAGAACAGTCAGTCACCGTGACACCGGGATCAGAACAGTCAGTCACTTTGACACTGGGATCAGAACAGTCAGTCACTGTGACATTGGGATCAGAACAGGCAGTCACTGTGGCACCGGGATCAGAACAGTCAGTCACTGTGACATTGGGATCAGAACAGTCAGTGACTGTGACATTGGGATCAGAACAGTCAGTCACTGTGACAGCGGGATCTGAACAGTCAGTGAATGTGACACCGGGATCAGAACAGTCAGTGACTGTGACACTGGGATCAGAACAGTGAGTGACTGTGACACTGGGATCAGAACAGTCAGTGACTGCCACATTGGGATCAGAACAGTCAGTGTGACATTGGATCAGAACAGTCAGTGACTGTGAAACCGGGATCAGAACAGTCAGTCAGTGTGACATTGGGATCAGAACTGTCAGCCACTGTGTCACCGGGATCAGAACAGTCAGTCACTGTGATATTGGGATCAGAACAGTCAGTCACTGTGACACCGGCATCACAACAGACAGTCACCGTGACATTGGGATCACAACAGTCAGTGACTGTGACATTGGGATCAGAACAGTCAGTGACCGTGACACTGGGATCAGAACAGTTAGTCTCTGTGACATTGGGATCAGAACAGTCAGTCACTGTGAGACAGGGATCAGAACAGTGAGTCAGTGTGACATTGTGATCAGAACAGTCAGTCACTGTGACACCGGTATCAGAACAGTCAGTCACTTTGACTATGGGTTCAGAACAGTCAGTCACTTTGACACCGGGATCAGAACAGTCAGTCACTGTGACATTGGGATCAGAACAGTCAGTCACTGTGACACAGGGATCAGAACAGTCAGTCACTGTGACACTGGGATCAGAACACTCAGTCACTGTGACATCGGGATGAGAAAAGTCAGTCACTGTGACACGGGATCAGAACAGTAAGTCAGTGTGACATTGGGATCAGAACAGTCAGTCACTGTGACACAGGGATCCGAACAATCATTCACTGTGACACCAGGATCAGAAAAGTCAGTCACTGTGACATTGGGATCAGAACAGTCAGTCACTGTTACACCGGGATTAGAAAAGTGAGTCATTGTGATATTGGGATCAGAACAGTCAGTCACTGTGACACTGGGATCAGAACAGTCAGTCACTGTGAAATTGGGATCAGAACAGTCAGTCACTGTGACACAGGGATCAGAACAGTCAGTCACTGTGACACTGGGATCAGAACAGTTAATCACTGTGACATTGGGATCAGAACAGTGAGTCACTGTGACACCGGTATCAGAACAGTCAGTCACTGTGACACTGTGATCAGAACAGTCAGTCACTGTGACACCGGTATCAGAACAAGCAGTCAGTGTGACATTGGGATCAGAACAGTCAGTCACTAGTGACACCGGGATCAGAACAGTCAGTCACTGTGACACTGGGATCAGAACAGTCAGTCACTGTAACACCGAGATCAGAACAGTCAGTCACATTGACACCGGGATCAGAATAATCAGCAAGTGTGACACCGGGATCAGAATAGTCAATTAGTGTGACACCGGGATCAGAGCAGTCAGTCACTGTGACATTGGGATCAGAACAGTCAGTGACTGTGACACTGGGATCAGAACAGTCAGTCACTTTGACACTGGGATCAGAACAGGCAGTCACTGTGACATTGGGATCAGAACAGTCAGTCACTGTGACACCGGGATCAGAACAGTCAGTCACTGTGACATTGTGATCAGAACAGTCAGTCACTGTGACACCGGTATCAGAACAGTCAGTCACTGTGACATTGGGATCAGAACAGTCAGTCACTGTGACACCGGGATCAGAACAGTCAGTCACTGTGACACTGGGATCAGAACAGTCAGGCACTGTGACACCGGGATCAGAACAGTCAGTCACTATGACGCCGGGATCAGAACAATCAGTTAGTGTGACACCGGGATCAGAACAGTCAATTAGTGTGACACCAGTATCAGTGCCGTCAGTCACTGTGACATTGGGATCAGAACAGTCAGTTACTGTGACACTGGGATCAGAACAGTCAGTCACTGTGACAACGGGACCAGAACAGTCAGTCACTGTGATATTGGGATCCGAACAGTCAGTCACTGTGACACCAGGATCAGTATAGTCAGTCTCTGTGACATTGGGATCAGAACAGTCAGTGACTGTGACATTGGGATCAGAAAAGTCAGTGACTGTGACACCGGGATCAGATCAGTCAGTTAGTGTGACACCGGGATCAGAAAAGTCAGTCTCTGTGACTTTGGCATCAGCACAGTCAGTGACTGTGACACCGTGATCAGAACAGTCAGTGACTGTGACACTGGGATCAGAACAGTCAGTCTCTGTGACATTGGGTTCAGAACAGTCAGTCACTGTGACACCGGGATCACAACAGTCAGTCACTGTGACATTGGGATCACAACAGTCAGTGACTGTGACATTGCGATCAGAACAGTCAGTGACCGTGACACTGGGATCAGAAAAGTTAGTCTCTGTGACATTGGGAGCAGAACAGTCAGTGATGTGACATTGGGATCAGAACAGTCAGTCAATTTGACGCTGGGAACTGATCAGGCCGTCTCTGTGACACTGGGATCAGGATAGTCAGTGACTGTGACACCGGGCTCCGAACAGTCAGTCACTGTGATATTGGGATCAGAACAGTCAGTCACTGTAACACCGGGATCCGAACAGTTAGTCACTGTGGCATTTGGGATCAGAACAGTCAGTCACTGTGACACCGGGATCAGAACAGTCACTCACTGTGACACCAGATCAGAACAGTCAGTCACTGTGACATTGGGATCAGAACAGTCCGTCACTGTGACACCGGGATCAGAACAGTCAGTCACTGTGACATTGGGATCAGAACAGTCAGTGACTGTAACACTGGGATCAGAACAGTCAGTTATTGTGACATTGGGATCAGAACTGTCAGTCACTGTGACACTGGGATCAGAACAGTCAGTTACTGTGACATTGGGATCAGATCAGTCAGTCACTGTGACACCGGTATCAGAACAGTCAGTCACTGTGACACTGTGATCAGAACAGTCAGTCACTGTGACACCGGTATCAGAACAATCAGTCAGTGTGACATTGGGATCAGAACAGTCAGTGACTGTAACACTGGGATCAGAACAGTCAGTTATTGTGACATTGGGATCAGAACTGTCAGTCACTGTGACACTGGGATCAGAAAAGTCAGTCACTGTGACATTGGGATCAGATCAGTCAGTCACTGTGACACAGGGATCAGAACAGTCAGTCACTGTGCCACTGGGATCAGAACAGTCATGCACCGTGACACCGGGATCAGAACAGTCAGTCACTGTTTCACCCGGATCAGAACAATCAGTAACTGTGACACCGGGCTCAGAACAATCAGTTAGTGTGACACCAGGATAAGAACAGGCAGTATAGTGTGACACCGGGATCCGAATAGTCAGTCACTGTGACACCGGGATCAGAACAGTCAGTCACTGTGACATTGGGATCAGAGCAGTCAGTCACTGTGACATTGGGATGAGAACAGTCAGTGACTGTGACACCGGGATCAGAAGTCAGTCACTGTGACATTCGGATCCGAACAGTCAGTCACTGTGACACCGGGATCAGAACAGTCAGTCACTGTGACATTGGGATCAGAACAGTCAGTCACTGTGACACAGGGATCAGAACAGTCAGTCACTGTGACACCGGGATCAGAACAGTCACTGTGACATTGGGATGAGAACAGTCAGTCACTGTGACACCGGGATCAGAACAGTAAGTCAGTGTGACATTGGGATCAGAACAGTCAGTCACTGTGACACAGGGATCAGAACAATCATTAACTGTGACACCGGGATCAGAAAAGTCAGTCACTGTGACATTGGGATCAGAACAGTCAGTCACTGTGACACCGGGATCAGAACAGTCAGTCACTGTGACACAGGGATCAGAACAGTCAGTCACTGTGACAGCGGGATCAGAACAGTCAGTCACTGTGACACCGGTATCAGAACAATCAGTCAGTGTGACATTGGGATCAGAACAGTCAGTCACAGTGACACCGGGATCAGAAAAGTCAGTCACTGTGACATTGGGATCAGAACAGTCAGTCACTGTTACACCGGGATTAGAAAAGTGAGTCATTGTGATATTGGGATCAGAACAGTCAGTCACTGTGACAATGGGATCAGAACAGTCAGTCACTGTGAAATTGGGATCAGAACAGTCAGTCACTGTGACACAGGGATCAGAACAGTCAGTCACTGTGACACTGGGATCAGAACAGACAATCACTGTGACATTCGGATCAGAACAGTCAGTCACTGTGACACCGGGATCAGAACAGTCAGTCACTGTGACATTGGGATCAGAACAGTCAGTCACTGTGACACAGGGATCAGAACAGTCAGTCACTGTGACACTGGGATCAGAACAGTCACTGTGACATTGGGATGAGAACAGTCAGTCACTGTGACACCGGGATCAGAACAGTAAGTCCGTGTGACATTGGGATCAGAACAGTCAGTCACTGTGACACAGGGATCAGAACAGTCAGTCACTTTGACACGGGGATCAGAACAGGCAGTCACTGTGACATTGGGATCAGAACAGTCAGTGACTGTGACACTGGGATCAGAACAGTCAGTCACTTTGACACGGGGATCAGAACAGGCAGTCACTGTGACATTGGGATCAGAACAGTCAGTCACTGTGACACCGGGATCAGAACAGTCAGTTACTGTGACATTGTGATCAGAGAGTCAGGCACTGTGAAACCGGGATCAGAACAATCAGCTAGTGTGACACCGGGATCAGAACAGTCACTCACTGTGACACCAGATCAGAACGGTCAGTCACTGTGACATTGGGATCAGAACAGTCCGTCACTGTGACACCGGGATCAGAACAGTCAGTCACTGTGACATTGGGATCAGAACAGTCAGTGACTGTAACACTGGGATCAGAACAGTCAGTTATTGTGACATTGGGATCAGCACTGTCAGTCACTGTGACACTGGGATCAGAACAGTCAGTCACTGTGACATTGGGATCAGATCAGTCAGTCACAGTGACACAGGGATCAGAACAGTCAGTCACTGTGCCGCTGGGATCAGAACAGTCATGCACCGTGACACCGGGATCAGAACAGTCAGTCACTGTTTCACCCGGATCAGAACAGTCAGTAACTGTGACACCGGGCTCAGAACAATCAGTTAGTGTGACACCAGGATTAGAACAGGCAGTTAGTGTGACACCGGGATCCGAATAGTCAGTCACTGTGACACCGGGATCAGAACAGTCAGTCACTGTGACATTGGGATCAGAGCAGTCAGTCACTGTGACACAGGGATCAGAACAGTCAGTCACTGTGACAGCGGGATCAGAACAGTCAGTCACTGTGACACCGGGATCAGAACAGTCAGTTATTGTGACATTGGGATCAGAACAGTCAGCCACTGTGACACCGGAATCAGAACAGTCAGTCACTGTTTCACCCGGATCAGAACAGTCAGTTAATGTGACACCGGGCTCATAACAATCAGTTAGTGTGACACCAGGATCAGAACAGGCAGTTAGTGTGACACCGGTATCGGAACAGTCAGTCACTGTGACACCGGGATCAGAACAGTCAGTCACTGTGACATTGGGATCAGAGCAGTCAGTCACTGTGACATTGGGATCAGAATAGTCAGTGACTGTGACACTGGGATCAGAACAGTCAGTCACTGTGACACTGGGACCAGAAAAGTCAGTGACTGTGACACCGGGATCAGAACAGTCAGTCATAGTGACATTGGGATCAGAACAGGCAGTCACTGTGACACAGGGATCAGAACAGTCAGTCACTGTGACACTGGGATCAGAACACTCAGTCACTGTGACATCGGGATGAGAAAAGTCAGTCACTGTGACACCGGGATCAGAACAGTAAGTCAGTGTGACATTGGGATCAGAAAAGTCAGTCACTGTGACGCAGGGATCCGAACAATCATTCACTGTGACATTGGGATCAGAACAGTCCGTCACTGTGACACCGGGATCAGACAGTCAGTCACTGTAAATTGGGATCAGAAGTCAGTCACTGTGACACTGGGATCAGAACAGTCAGTCACTGTGACATTGGGATCAGATCAGTCAGTCACAGTGACACAGGGATCAGAACAGTCAGTCACTGTGCCACTGGGATCAGAACAGTCATGCACCGTGACACCGGGATCAGAACAGTCAGTCACTGTTTCACCCGGATCAGAACAGTCAGTAACTGTGACACTGGGCTCAGAACAATCAGTTAGTGTGACACCAGGATTAGAGCAGGCAGTTAGTGTGACACCGGGATCCGAATAGTCAGTCACTGTGACACCGGGATCAGAACAGTCAGTCACTGTGACATTGGGATCAGAGCAGTCAGTCACTGTGACATTGGGATAAGAACAGCCAGTGACTGTGACACCGGGATCAGAACAGTCAGTCACTGTGACATTCGGATCCGAACAGTCAGTCACTGTGACACCGGGATCAGAACAGTCAGTCACTGTGACATTGGGATCAGAACAGTCAGTCACTGTGACACAGGGATCAGAACAGTCAGTCACTGTGACACCGGGATCAGAACAGTCACTGTGACATTGGGATGAGAACAGTCAGTCACTGTGACACGGGATCAGAACAGTAAGTCAGTGTGACATTGGGATCAGAACAGTCAGTCACTGTGACACAGGGATCAGAACAATCATTCACTGTGACACCGGGATCAGAAAAGTCAGTCATGTGACATTGGGATCAGAACAGTCAGTCACTGTGACACCGGGATCAGAACAGTCAGTCACTGTGACACAGGGATCAGAACAGTCAGTCACTGTGACAGCGGGATCAGAACAGTCAGTCACTGTGACACCGGGATCAGAACAGTCAGTTATTGTGACATTGGGATCAGAACAGTCAGCCACTGTGACACCGGAATCAGAACAGTCAGTCACTGTTTCACCCGGATCAGAACAGTCAGTTAATGTGACACCGGGCTCATAACAATCAGTTAGTGTGACACCAGGATCAGAACAGGCAGTTAGTGTGACACCGGTATCGGAACAGTCAGTCACTGTGACACCGGGATCAGAACAGTCAGTCACTGTGACATTGGGATCAGAGCAGTCAGTCACTGTGACATTGGGATCAGAATAGTCAGTGAATGTGACACTGGGATCAGAACAGTCAGTCACTGTGACACTGGGACCAGAAAAGTCAGTCACTGTGACACCGGGATCAGAACAGTCAGTCATAGTGACATTGGGATCAGAACAGGCAGTCACTGTGACACAGGGATCAGAACAGTCAGTCACTGTGACACTGGGATCAGAACACTCAGTCACTGTGACATCGGGATGAGAAAAATCAGTCACTGTGACACCGGGATCAGAACAGTAAGTCAGTGTGACATTGGGATCAGAACAGTCAGTCACTGTGACACAGGGATCCGAACAATCATTCACTGTGACATTGGGATCATAACAGTCAGTCACTGTTACACCCGGATTAGAACAGTGAGTCATTGTGATATTGGGATCAGAACAGTCAGTCACTGTGACACTGGGATCAGAACAGTCAGTCACTGTGAAATTGGGATCAGAACAGTCAGTCACTGTGACATTGGGATCAGAACAGTCAGTCACTGTGACACTGGGATCAGAACAGACAATCACTGTGACATTGGGATCAGAACAGTGAGTCACTGTGACACCGGTATCAGAACAGTCAGTCACTGTGAAACTGTGATCAGAACAGTCAGTCACTGTGACACCGGTATCAGAACAATCAGTCACTGTGACACCGGGATCAGAACAGTCAGTCACTGTGACAGCGGGATCAGAACAGTCAGTCAATGTGACACCGGGATCAGAACAGTCAGTTATTGTGACATTGGGATCAGAACAGTCAGCCACTGTGACACCGGAATCAGAACAGTCAGTCACTTTTTCACCCGGATCAGAACAGTCAGTTAATGTGACACCGGGCTCATAACAATCAGTTAGTGTGACACCAGGATCAGAACAGGCAGTTAGTGTGACACCGGTATCGGAACAGTCAGTCACTGTGACACCGGGATCAGAACAGTCAGTCACTGTGACATTGGGATCAGAGCAGTCAGTCACTGTGACATTGGGATCAGAATAGTCAGTGACTGTGACACTGGGATCAGAACAGTCAGTCACTGTGACACTGGGACCAGAAAAGTCAGTGACTGTGACACCGGGATCAGAACAGTCAGTCATAGTGACATTGGGATCAGAACAGGCAGTCACTGTGACACAGGGATCAGAACAGTCAGTCACTGTGACACTGGGATCAGAACACTCAGTCACTGTGACATCGGGATGAGAAAAGTCAGTCACTGTGACACCGGGATCAGAACAGTAAGTCAGTGTGACATTGGGATCAGAAAAGTCAGTCACTGTGACGCAGGGATCCGAACAATCATTCACTGTGACATTGGGATCAGAAAAGTCAATCACTGTGACATTGGGATCATAACAGTCAGTCACTGTTACACCCGGATTAGAACAGTGAGTCATTGTGATATTGGGATCAGAACAGTCAGTCACTGTGACACTGGGATCAGAACAGTCAGTCACTGTGAAATTGGGATCAGAACAGTCAGTCACTGTGACACAGGGATCAGAATAGTCAGTCACTGTGACACTGGGATCAGAACAGACAATCACTGTGACATTGGGATCAGAACAGTGAGTCACTGTGACACCGGTATCAGAACAGTCAATCACTGTGAAACTGTGATCAGAACAGTCAGTCACTGTGACACCGGTATCAGAACAATCAGTCACTGTGACATTGGGATCAGAACAGTCAGTCACAGTGACACCGGGATCAGAACAGTCAGTCACTGTGACACTGGGATCAGAACAGTCAGTCACTGTAACACCGAGATCAGAACAGTCAGTCACTTTGACACCGGGATCAGAATAATCAGCTAGTGTGACACGGGATCAGAATAGTCAATTAGTGTGACACCGGGATCAGAGCAGTCAGTCAATCTGACATTGGGATCAGAACAGTCAGTGACTGTGACACTGGGATCAGAAAAGTCAGTCACTTTGACACTGGGATCAGAAAAGTCAGTCACTGTGACATTGGGATCAGAACAGGCAGTCACGGTGGCACCGGGATCAGAACAGTCAGTCACTGTGACATTGGGATCAGAACTGTCAGCCACTGTGTCACCGGGATCAGAACAGTCAGTCACTGTGACACCGGGATCAGAACAGTCAGTCACTTTGACACTGGGATCAGAACAGTCAGTCACTGTGACATTGGGATCAGAACAGGCAGTCACTGTGGCACCGGGATCAGAACAGTCAGTCACTGTGACATTGGGATCAGAACAGTCAGTGACTGTGACATTGGGATCAGAACAGTCAGTCACTGTGACAGCGGGATCTGAACAGTCAGTGAATGTGACACCGGGATCAGAACAGTCAGTGACTGTGACACTGGGATCAGAACAGTGAGTGACTGTGACACTGGGATCAGAACAGTCAGTGACTGCCACATTGGGATCAGAACAGTCAGTGTGACATTGGATCAGAACAGTCAGTGACTGTGAAACCGGGATCAGAACAGTCAGTCAGTGTGACATTGGGATCAGAACTGTCAGCCACTGTGTCACCGGGATCAGAACAGTCAGTCACTGTGATATTGGGATCAGAACAGTCAGTCACTGTGACACCGGCATCACAACAGACAGTCACCGTGACATTGGGATCACAACAGTCAGTGACTGTGACATTGGGATCAGAACAGTCAGTGACCGTGACACTGGGATCAGAACAGTTAGTCTCTGTGACATTGGGATCAGAACAGTCAGTCACTGTGAGACAGGGATCAGAACAGTGAGTCAGTGTGACATTGTGATCAGAACAGTCAGTCACTGTGACACCGGTATCAGAACAGTCAGTCACTTTGACTATGGGTTCAGAACAGTCAGTCACTGTGACACCGGGATCAGAACAGTCAGTCACTGTGACACTGGGATCAGAACAGTCCGTCACTGTGAAACCGGGATCAGAACAGTCAGACTCTGTGACATTGGAATCAGAACACTCAGTGAATGTGACATTGGGATCAGAAAAGTCAGTGACTGTGACACCGGGATCAGAACAGTCAGTCTCTGTGACACTGGGATCAGAACAGTCAGTGACTGTGACATTGGTATCAGAACAGTCAGTGACTGTGACAACGGGATCAGAACAGTCAGCCAGTGTGACACCGGTATCAGAACAGTCAGTCACTTTGACATTGGGTTCAGAACAGTCAGTCACTGTGACACCGGGATCAGAACAGTCAGTCACTGTGACACTGGGATCAGAACAGTCAGTGACTCTGACACCAGGATCAGAACAGTCAGTGACTGTGACACCGGGATCAGAACAGTCAGTGACTGTGACATTGGGATCAGAACAGTCAGTGACTGTGACATTGGGATCAGAACAGTCAGTGACGGTGACACCAGAATCAGAACAGTCAGTGACTGTGACATTGGTATCAGAACAGTCAGTGACTGTGACAACGGGATCAGAACAGTCAGCCAGTGTGACATTGGGATCAGAACAGTCAGTCACTTTGACACCGGGATCAGAACAGTAATTCACTGTGACACCGGGATCAGAACAGTCAGTCACTGTGACACCGGGATCAGAACAGTCAGTGACTCTGACACCAGGATCAGAACAGTCAGTGACTGTGACACCGGGATCAGAACAGTCAGTGACTGTGACATTGGGATCAGAACAGTCAGTGACTGTGACATTGGGATCAGAACAGTCAGTGACGGTGACACCGGAATCAGAACAGTCAGTCACCGTGAGATTGGGATCAGAACAGTCAGTCACTGTGACACTGGGATCAGAACAGGCAGTCACTGTGACATTGGGATCAGAACAGTCAGTGGCTGTGATACCGGGATTAGAACAGTCAATCATTGTGACATTGGGATCAGAACAGTCAGTCACTGTGACACCGGGATCAGAACAGTCAGTCACTGTGACATTGGGATCAGAACAGTCAGTCACTGTGACACCGGGATCAGAACAGTCAGTCACTGTGACACTGGGATCAGAACAGTCAGGCACTGTGACACCGGGATCAGAACAGTCAGTCACTGTGACACCGGGATCAGAACAATCAGTTAGTGTGACACCGGGATGAGAACAGTCAATTAGTGTGACACCAGGATCAGAGCAGTCAGTCACTGTGACATTGGGATCAGAACAGTCAGTCACTGTGACACTGGGATCAGAACAGTCAGTCACTGTGACACCGGGACCAGAACAGTCAGTCACTGTGATATTGGGATCAGAACAGTCAGTCACTGTGACACCAGGATCAGTATAGTCAGTCTCTGTGACATTGGGATCAGAACAGTCAGTGACTGTGACATTGGGATCAGAAAAGTCAGTGACTGTGACACCTGGATCAGAAAAGTCAGTCTCTGTGACTTTGGGATCAGCACAGTCAGTGACTGTCACACCGTGATCAGAACAGTCAGTGACTGTGACACTGGGATCAGAACAGTCAGTCTCTGTGACATTGGATTCAGAACAGTCAGTCACTGTGACACCGGGATCACAACAGTCAGTCACTGTGACATTGGGATCACAACAGTCAGTGACTGTGACATTGGGATCAGAACAGTCAGTGACCGTGACACTGGGATCAGAACAGTTAATCTCTGTGACATTGGGAGCAGAACAGTCAGTGATGTGACATTGGGATCAGAACAGTCAGTCAATTTGACGCTGGGAACTGAACAGGCCGTCTCTGTGACACTGGGATCAGGATAGTCAGTGACTGTGACACCGGGCTCCGAACAGTCAGTCACTGTGATATTGGGATCAGAACAGTCAGTCACTGTAACACCGGGATCCGAACAGTTAGTCACTGTGGCATTTGGGATCAGAACAGTCAGTCACTGTGACACCGGGATCAGATCAGTCACTCACTGTGACACCAGATCAGAACAGTCAGTCACTGTGACATAGGGATCAGAACAGTCCGTCACTGTGACAACGGGATCAGAACAGTCAGTCACTGTGACATTGGGATCAGAACAGTCAGTCACTGTGACACCGGGATCACAACAGTCAGTCACCGTGACATTGGGATCACAACAGTCAGTGACTGTGACATTGGGATCAGAACGGTCAGTGACTGTGACACTGGGATCAGAACAGTTAGTCTCTGTGACATTGGGATCAGAACAGTCAGTCACTGTGAGACAGGGAAAAGAACACTGATTCAGTGTGACATTGTGATCAGAACAGTCAGTCACTGTGACACCGGTATCAGAACAGTCAGTCACTTTGACATTGGGTTCAGAACAGTCAGTGACTGTGACACCGGGATCAGAACAGTCAGTCACTGTGACACTGGGATCAGAACAGTCAGTCTCTGTGAAACCGGGATCAGAACAGCCAGTCTCTGTGACATTGGAATCAGAACACTCAGTAACTGTGACATTGGGATCAGAAAAGTCAGTGACTGTGACACCGGGATCAGAACAGTCAGTCTCTGGGACATTGGGATCAGAACAGTCAGTGACTGTGACATTGGTATCAGAACAGTCAGTGACTGTGACAACGGGATCAGAACAGTCAGCCAGTGTGACATTGGGATCAGAACAGTCAGTCACTGTGACACCGGGATCAGAACAGTCAGTCACTGTGATATTGGGATCAGAATAGTCAGTCACTGTGACACCGGGATCAGAACAGTCAGTGACTCTGACACCAGGATCAGAACAGTCCGTGACTGTGACATCGGGATCAGAACAGTCAGGGACTGTGACATTGGGATCAGAACAGTCAGTGACTGTGACATTGGGATCAGAGCAGTCAGAGACGGTGACACCGGAATCAGAACAGTCAGTCACCGTGAGATTGGGATCAGAACAGTCAGTCACTGTGACACTGGGATCAGAACAGTCAGTCACTGTGACATTGGGATCAGAACAGTAAGTGGCTGTGACACCGGGATTAGAACAGTCAGTCATTGTGACATTGGGATCAGAACAGTCAGTCACTGTGACACCGGGATCAGAACAGTCAGTCACTGTGAAATTGGGATCGGAACAGTCAGTCACTGTGACAAATGGATCAGAACAGTCAGTCAATGTGACACTGGGACAAGAACAGGCAGTCACTGTGACATTGGGATCAGAACAGTCAGTCACTGTGACACCGGGATCAGAACAGTCCGTCACTGTGACATTGTGATCAGAACAGTCAGTCACTGTGACACCAGTATCAGAACTGTCAGTCACTGTGACATTGGGGTCAGAACAGTCAGTCACTGTGACACCGGGATCAGAACAGTCAGTCACTGTGACACTGGGATTAGAACAGTCAGGCACTGTAACACCGGGATCAGAACAGTCAGTCACTGTGACACCGGGATCAGAACAATCAGTAAGGGTGACACCGGGATGAGATCAGTCAATTAGTGTGACACCAGGGTCAGAGCAGTCAGTCACTGTGACATTGGGATCAGAACAGTCAGTTACTGTGACACTGGGATCAGAACAGTCAGTGACTGTGACACCGGGACCAGAACAGTCAGTCACTGTGATATTGGGATCACAACAGTCAGTCACTGTGACACCAGGATCAGTATAGTCAGTCTCTGTGACATTGGGATCAGAACAGTCAGTGACTGTGACATTGGGATCAGAAAAGTCAGTGACTGTGACACCGGGATCAGAACAGTCAGTTAGTGTGACACCAGGATCAGAAAAGTCAGTCTCTGTGACTTTGGGATCAGCACAGTCAGTGACTGTGACACCGTGATCAGAACAGTCAGTGACTGTGACACTGGGATCAGAACAGTCAGTCTCTGTGACATTGGGTTCAGAACAGTCAGTCACTGTGACACCGGGATCACAACAGTCAGTGACTGTGACATTGGGATCACAACAGTCAGTGACTGTGACATTGGGATCAGAACAGTCAGTGACCCTAACACTGGGATCAGAACAGTTAATCTCTGTGACATTGGGAGCAGAACAGTCAGTGATGTGACATTGGGATCAGAACAGTCAGTCAATTTGACACTGGGAACTGAACAGGCCGTCTCTGTGACACTGGGATCAGGATAGTCAGTGACTGTGACACCGGGCTCCGAACAGTCAGTCACTGTGATATTGGGATCAGAACAGTCAGTCACTGTAACACCGGGATCCGAACAGTTAGTCACTGTGGCATTTGGGATCAGAACAGTCAGTCACTGTGACACCGGGATCAGAACAGTCACTCACTGTGACACCAGATCAGAACAGTCAGTCACTGTGACATTGGGATCAGCACAGTCAGTGACTGTGACACCGGGATCCGAACAGTTAGTCACTGTGGCATTTGGGATCAGAACAGTCAGTGACTGTGACACCGGGATCAGAACAGTCAGTCTCTGTGACACTGGGATCAGAACAGTCAGTGACTGTGACATTGGTATCAGAACAGTCAGTGACTGTGACAACGGGATCAGAACAGTCAGCCAGTGTGACATTGGGATCAGAACAGTCAGTCACTGTGACACTGGGATCAGAACAGTCAGTCACTGTGACATTGGGATCAGAACAGTCAGTCACTGTGACACCGGGATCAGAACAGTCAGTGACTCTGACACCAGGATCAGGACAGTCAGTGACTGTGACACCGGGATCAGAACAGTCAGTGACTGTGACATTGGGATCAGGACAGTCAGTGACTGTGACATTGGGATCAGAACAGTCAGTGACGGTGACACCGGAATCAGAACAGTTAGTTACCGTGAGATTGGGATCAGAACAGTCAGTCACTGTGACACCGGGATCAGAACAGTCAGTCACTGTGAAATTGGGATCGGAACAGTCAGTCACTGTGACACAGGGATCAGAACAGTCAGTCACTGTGACACTGGGATCAGAACAGGCAGTCACTGTGACATTGGGATCAGAACAGTCAGTCACTGTGACACCGGGATCAGAACAGTCAGTCACTGTGACATTGTGATCAGAACAGTCAGTCACTGTGACACCGGTATCAGAACAGTCAGTCACTGTGATATTGGGATCTGAACAGTCAGTCACTGTGACACCGGGATCAGAACAGTCAGTCACTGTGACACTGGGATCAGAACAGTCAGGCACTGTGACACCGGGATCAGAACAGTCAGTCACTGTGACACCGGGATCAGAACAATCAGTTAGTGTGACACTGGGATGAGAACAGTCAATTAGTGTGACACCGGGATCAGAAAAGTCAGTCTCTGTGACTTTGGGATCAGCACAGTCAGTGACTGTGACACCATGATCAGAACAGTCAGTGACTGTGACACTGGGATCAGAACAGTCAGTCTCTGTGACATTGGGTTCAGAACAGTCAGTCACAGTGACACTGGGATCAGAACAGTCAGTCACTGTGACATTGGGATCAGAACAGTCAGTCACTGTGACACCGGGATCAGAACAGTCAGTCACTGTGACACCGGGATCAGAACAATCAGTTAGTGTGACACCGGGATGAGAACAGTCAATTAGTGTGACACCAGGATCAGAGCAGTCAGTCACTGTGACATTGGGATCAGAACAGTCAGTCACAGTGACACCGGTATCAGAACAGTCAGTTACTGTGACACTGGGATCAGAACAGGCAGTCACTGTGACACCGGGACCAGAACAGTCAGTCACTGTGATATTGGGATCAGAACAGTCAGTCACTGTGACACCAGGATCAGTATCGTCAGTCTCTGTGACATTGGGATCAGAACAGTCAGTGGCTGTGACAATGGGATCAGAAAAGTCAGTGACTGTGACACCGGGATCAGAAAAGTCAGTCTCTGTGACTTTGGGATCAGCACAGTCAGTGACTGTGACACCGTGATCAGAACAGTCAGTGACTGTGACACTGGGATCAGAACAGTCAGTCACTGTGACACTGGGATCAGAACAGTCAGGCACTGTGACACCGGGATCAGAACAGTCAGTCACTGTGACACCGGGATCAGAACAATCAGTTAGTGTGACACCGGGATGAGAACAGTCAATTAGTGTGACACCAGGATCAGAGCAGTCCGTCACTGTGACAGTGGGATCAGAACAGTCAGTTACTGTGACACTGGGATCAGAACAGGCAGTCACTGTGACACCGGGACCAGCACAGTCAGTCACTGTGATATTGGGATCAGAACAGTCAGTCACTGTGACACCAGGATCAGTATAGTCAGTCTCTGTGACATTGGGATCAGAACAGTCAGTGACTGTGACATTGGGATCAGAAAAGTCAGTGACTGTGACACCGGGATCAGAAAAGTCAGTCTCTGTGACTTTGGGATCAGCACAGTCAGTGACTGTGACACCATGATCAGAACAGTCAGTGACTGTGACACTGGGATCAGAACAGTCAGTCTCTGTGACATTGGGTTCAGAACAGTCAGTCACAGTGACACCGGTATCAGAACAGTCAGTCACTGTGACATTGGGATCAGAACAGTCAGTCACTGTGACACCGGGATCAGAACAGTCAGTCACTGTGACACTGGGATCAGAACAGTCAGGCACTGTGATACCGGGATCAGAACAGTCAGTCACTGTGACACCGGGATCAGAACAATCAGTTAGTGTGACACCGGGATGAGAACAGTCAATTAGTGTGACACCAGGATCAGAGCAGTCAGTCACTGTGACATTGGGATCAGAACAGTCAGTCACAGTGACACCAGATCAGAACAGTCAGTCACTGTGACATTGGGATCAGAACAGTCAGTCACTTTAACACCGGGATCCGAACAGTTAGTCACTGTGGCATTTGGGATCAGAACAGTCAGTGACTGTGACACCGGGATCAGAACAGTCAGTCTCTGTGACACTGGGATCAGAACAGTCAGTGACTGTGACATTGGTATCAGAACAGTCAGTGACTGTGACAACGGGATCAGAACAGTCAGCCAGTGTGACATTGGGATCAGAACAGTCAGTCACTGTGACACTGGGATCAGAACAGTCAGTCACTGTGACATTGGGATCAGAACAGTCAGTCACTGTGACACCGGGATCAGAACAGTCAGTGACTCTGACACCAGGATCAGGACAGTCAGTGACTGTGACACCGGGATCAGAACAGTCAGTGACTGTGACATTGGGATCAGAACAGTCAGTGACTGTGACATTGGGATCAGAACAGTCAGTGACGGTGACACCGGAATCAGAACAGTCAGTCACCGTGAGATTGGGATCAGGACAGTCAGTCACTGTGACACCGGGATCAGAACAGTCAGTCACTGTGAAATTGAGATCGGAACAGTCAGTCACTGTGACACAGGGATCAGAACAGTCAGTCACAGTGACACTGGGATCAGAACAGGCAGTCACTGTGACATTGGATTCAGAACAGTCAGTCACTGTGACACCGGGATCACAACAGTCAGTCACTGTGACATTGGGATCACAACAGTCAGTGACTGTGACATTGGGATCAGAACAGTCAGTGACCGTGACACTGGGATCAGAACAGTTAATCTCTGTGACATTGGGAGCAGAACAGTCAGTGATGTGACATTGGGATCAGAACAGTCAGTCAATTTGACGCTGGGAACTGAACAGGCCGTCTCTGTGACACTGGGATCAGGATAGTCAGTGACTGTGACACCGGGCTCCGAACAGTCAGTCACTGTGATATTGGGATCAGAACAGTCAGTCACTGTAACACCGGGATCCGAACAGTTAGTCACTGTGGCATTTGGGATCAGAACAGTCAGTCACTGTGACACCGGGATCAGATCAGTCACTCACTGTGACACCAGATCAGAACAGTCAGTCACTGTGACATAGGGATCAGAACAGTCCGTCACTGTGACAACGGGATCAGAACAGTCAGTCACTGTGACATTGGGATCAGAACAGTCAGTCACTGTGACACCGGGATCACAACAGTCAGTCACCGTGACATTGGGATCACAACAGTCAGTGACTGTGACATTGGGATCAGAACGATCAGTGACTGTGACACTGGGATCAGAACAGTTAGTCTCTGTGACATTGGGATCAGAACAGTCAGTCACTGTGAGACAGGGAAAAGAACACTGATTCAGTGTGACATTGTGATCAGAACAGTCAGTCACTGTGACACCGGTATCAGAACAGTCAGTCACTTTGACATTGGGTTCAGAACAGTCAGTGACTGTGACACCGGGATCAGAACAGTCAGTCACTGTGACACTGGGATCAGAACAGTCAGTCTCTGTGAAACCGGGATCAGAACAGTCAGTCTCTGTGACATTGGAATCAGAACACTCAGTAACTGGGACATTGGGATCAGAAAAGTCAGTGACTGTGACACCGGGATCAGAACAGTCAGTCTCTGGGACATTGGGATCAGAACAGTCAGTGACTGTGACATTGGTATCAGAACAGTCAGTGACTGTGACAACGGGATCAGAAAAGTCAGTCTCTGTGACTTTGGGATCAGCACAGTCAGTGACTGTGACACCATGATCAGAACAGTCAGTGACTGTGACACTGGGATCAGAACAGTCAGTCTCTGTGACATTGGGTTCAGAACAGTCAGTCACAGTGACACCGGTATCAGAACAGTCAGTCACTGTGACATTGGGATCAGAACAGTCAGTCACTGTGACATTGGGATCAGAACAGTCAGTCACTGTGACACTGGGATCAGAACAGTCAGGCACTGTGATACCGGGATCAGAACAGTCAGTCACTGTGACACCGGGATCAGAACAATCAGTTAGTGTGACACCGGGATGAGAACTGTCAATTAGTGTGACACCAGGATCAGAGCAGTCAGTCACTGTGACATTGGGATCAGAACAGTCAGTCACAGTGACACCAGATCAGAACAGTCAGTCACTGTGACATTGGGATCAGAACAGTCAGTCACTTTAACACCGGGATCCGAACAGTTAGTCACTGTGGCATTTGGGATCAGAACAGTCAGTGACTGTGACACCGGGATCAGAACAGTCAGTCTCTGTGACACTGGGATCAGAACAGTCAGTGACTGTGACATTGGTATCAGAACAGTCAGTGACTGTGACAACGGGATCAGAACAGTCAGCCAGTGTGACATTGGGATCAGAACAGTCAGTCACTGTGACACCGCGATCAGAACAGTCAGTCACTGTGACACTGGGATCAGAACAGTCAGTCACTGTGACATTGGGATCAGAACAGTCAGTCACTGTGACACCGGGATCAGAACAGTCAGTGACTCTGACACCAGGATCAGAACAGTCAGTGACTGTGACATTGGGATCAGAACAGTCAGTGACTGTGACATTGGGATCAGAACAGTCAGTGACGGTGACACCGGAATCAGAACAGTCAGTCACCGTGAGATTGGGATCAGGACAGTCAGTCACTGTGACACCGGGATCAGAACAGTCAGTCACTGTGAAATTGAGATCGGAACAGTCAGTCACTGTGACACAGGGATCAGAACAGTCAGTCACAGTGACACTGGGATCAGAACAGGCAGTCACTGTGACATTGGATTCAGAACAGTCAGTCACTGTGACACCGGGATCACAACAGTCAGTCACTGTGACATTGGGATCACAACAGTCAGTGACTGTGACATTGGGATCAGAACAGTCAGTGACCGTGACACTGGGATCAGAACAGTTAATCTCTGTGACATTGGGAGCAGAACAGTCAGTGATGTGACATTGGGATCAGAACAGTCAGTCAATTTGACGCTGGGAACTGAACAGGCCGTCTCTGTGACACTGGGATCAGGATAGTCAGTGACTGTGACACCGGGCTCCGAACAGTCAGTCACTGTGATATTGGGATCAGAACAGTCAGTCACTGTAACACCGGGATCCGAACAGTTAGTCACTGTGGCATTTGGGATCAGAACAGTCAGTCACTGTGACACCGGGATCAGATCAGTCACTCACTGTGACACCAGATCAGAACAGTCAGTCACTGTGACATAGGGATCAGAACAGTCCGTCACTGTGACAACGGGATCAGAACAGTCAGTCACTGTGACATTGGGATCAGAACAGTCAGTCACTGTGACACCGGGATCACAACAGTCAGTCACCGTGACATTGGGATCACAACAATCAGTGACTGTGACATTGGGATCAGAACGATCAGTGACTGTGACACTGGGATCAGAACAGTTAGTCTCTGTGACATTGGGATCAGAACAGTCAGTCACTGTGAGACAGGGAAAAGAACACTGATTCAGTGTGACATTGTGATCAGAACAGTCAGTCACTGTGACACCGGTATCAGAACAGTCAGTCACTTTGACATTGGGTTCAGAACAGTCAGTGACTGTGACACCGGGATCAGAACAGTCAGTCACTGTGACACTGGGATCAGAACAGTCAGTCTCTGTGAAACCGGGATCAGAACAGTCAGTCTCTGTGACATTGGAATCAGAACACTCAGTAACTGGGACATTGGGATCAGAAAAGTCAGTGACTGTGACACCGGGATCAGAACAGTCAGTCTCTGGGACATTGGGATCAGAACAGTCAGTGACTGTGACATTGGTATCAGAACAGTCAGTGACTGTGACAACGGGATCAGAACAGTCAGCCAGTGTGACATTGGGATCAGAACAGTCAGTCACTGTGACACCGGGATCAGAACAGTCAGTCACTGTGACATTGGGATCAGAATAGTCAGTCACTGTGACACCGGGATCAGAACAGTCAGTGACTCTGACACCAGGATCAGAACAGTCCGTGACTGTGACATCGGGATCAGAACAGTCAGGGACTGTGACATTGGGATCAGAACAGTCAGTGACTGTGACATTGGGATCAGAGCAGTCAGTGACGGTGACACCGGAATCAGAACAGTCAGTCACCGTGAGATTGGGATCAGAACAGTCAGTCACTGTGACACTGGGATCAGAACAGTCAGTCACTGTGACATTGGGATCAGAACAGTAAGTGGCTGTGACACCGGAATTAGAACAGTCAGTCATTGTGACATTGGGATCAGAACAGTCAGTCACTGTGACACCGGGATCAGAACAGTCAGTCACTGTGAAATTGGGATCGGAACAGTCAGTCACTGTGACACAGGGATCAGAACAGTCAGCCACTGTGACACTGGGACAAGAACAGGCAGTCACTGTGACATTGGGATCAGAACAGTCAGTCACTGTGACACCGGGATCAGAACAGTCAGTCACTGTGACACTGGGATCAGAACAGTCAGGCACTGTAACACCGGGATCAGAACAGTCAGTCACTGTGACACCGGGATCAGAACAATCAGTAAGTGTGACACCGGGATGAGAACAGTCAATTAGTGTGACACCAGGATCAGAGCAGTCAGTCACTGTGACATTGGGATCAGAACAGTCAGTTACTGTGACACTGGGATCAGAACAGTCAGTGACTGTGACACCGGGACCAGAACAGTCAGTCACTGTGATATTGGGAACAGAACAGTCAGTCACTGTGACACCAGGATCAGTATAGTCAGTCTCTGTGACATTGGGATCAGAACAGTCAGTGACTGTGACATTGGGATCAGAAAAGTCAGTGACTGTGACACCGGGATCAGAACAGTCAGTTAGTGTGACACCAGGATCAGAAAAGTCAGTCTCTGTGACTTTGGGATCAGCACAGTCAGTGACTGTGACACCGTGATCAGAACAGTCAGTGACTGTGACACTGGGATCAGAACAGTCAGTCTCTGTGACATTGGGTTCAGAACAGTCAGTCACTGTGACACCGGGATCACAACAGTCAGTGACTGTGACATTGGGATCACAACAGTCAGTGACTGTGACATTGGGATCAGAACAGTCAGTGACCGTGACACTGGGATCAGAACAGTTAATCTCTGTGACATTGGGAGCAGAACAGTCAGTGATGTGACATTGGGATCAGAACAGTCAGTCAATTTGACACTGGGAACTGAACAGGCCGTCTCTGTGACACTGGGATCAGGATAGTCAGTGACTGTGACACCGGGCTCCGAACAGTCAGTCACTGTGATATTGGGATCAGAACAGTCAGTCACTGTAACACCGGGATCCGAACAGTTAGTCACTGTGGCATTTGGGATCAGAACAGTCAGTCACTGTGACACCGGGATCAGAACAGTCACTCACTGTGACACCAGATCAGAACAGTCAGTCACTGTGACATTGGGATCAGAACAGTCAGTCACTTTAACACCGGGATCCGAACAGTTAGTCACTGTGGCATTTGGGATCAGAACAGTCAGTGACTGTGACACCGGGATCAGAACAGTCAGTCTCTGTGACACTGGGATCAGAACAGTCAGTGACTGTGACATTGGTATCAGAACAGTCATTGACTGTGACAACGGGATCAGAACAGTCAGCCAGTGTGACATTGGGATCAGAACAGTCAGTCACTGTGACACTGGGATCAGAAAAGTCAGTCACTGTGACATTGGGATCAGAACAGTCAGTCACTGTGACACCGGGATCAGAACAGTCAGTGACTCTGACAACAGGATCAGGACAGTCAGTGACTGTGACACCGGGATCAGAACAGTCAGTGACTGAGACATTGGGATCAGAACAGTCAGTGACTGTGACATTGGGATCAGAACAGTCAGTGACGGTGACACCGGAATCAGAACAGTTAGTCACCGTGAGATTGGGATCAGAACAGTCAGTCACTGTGACACCGGGATCAGAACAGTCAGTCACTGTGAAATTGGGATCGGAACTGTCAGTCACTGTGACACAGGGATCAGAACAGTCAGTCACTGTGACACTGGGATCAGAACAGGCAGTCACTGTGACATTGGGATCAGAACAGTCAGTCACTGTGACACCGGGATCAGAACAGTCAGTCACTGTGACATTGTGATCAGAACAGTCAGTCACTGTGACACCGGTATCAGAACAGTCAGTCACTGTGATATTGGGATCAGAACAGTCAGTCACTGTGACACCGGGATCAGAACAGTCAGTCACTGTGACATTGTGATCAGAACAGTCAGTCACTGTGACACCGGTATCAGAACAGTCAGTCACTGTGACACCGGGATCAGAACAGTCAGTCACTGTGACACTGGGATCAGAACAGTCAGGCACTGTGACACCGGGATCAGAACAGTCAGTCACTGTGACACCGGGATCAGAACAATCAGTTAGTGTGACACCGGGATGAGAACAGTCAATTAGTGTGACACCAGGATCAGAGCAGTCCGTCACTGTGACAGTGGGATCAGAACAGTCAGTTACTGTGACACTGGGATCAGAACAGGCAGTCACTGTGACACCGGGACCAGCACAGTCAGTCACTGTGATATTGGGATCAGAACAGTCAGTCACTGTGACACCAGGATCAGTATAGTCAGTCTCTGTGACATTGGGATCAGAACAGTCAGTGACTGTGAAATTGGGATCAGAAAAGTCAGTGACTGTGACACCGGGATCAGAAAAGTCAGTCTCTGTGACTTTGGGATCAGCACAGTCAGTGACTGTGACACCATGATCAGAACAGTCAGTGACTGTGACACTGGGATCAGAACAGTCAGTCTCTGTGACATTGGGTTCAGAACAGTCAGTCACAGTGACACCGGTATCAGAACAGTCAGTCACTGTGACATTGGGATCAGAACAGTCAGTCACTGTGACACCGGGATCAGAACAGTCAGTCACTGTGACACTGGGATCAGAACAGTCAGGCACTGTGACACCGGGATCAGAACAGTCAGTCACTGTGACACCGGGATCAGAACAATCAGTTAGTGTGACACCGGGATGAGAACAGTCAATTAGTGTGACACCAGGATCAGAGCAGTCAGTCACTGTGACATTGGGATCAGAACAGTCAGTCACAGTGACACCAGATCAGAACAGTCAGTCACTGTGACATTGGGATCAGAACAGTCAGTAACTTTAACACCGGGATCCGAACAGTTAGTCACTGTGGCATTTGGGATCAGAACAGTCAGTGACTGTGACACCGGGATCAGAAAAGTCAGTCTCTGTGACACTGGGATCAGAACAGTCAGTGACTGTGACATTGGTATCAGAACAGTCAGTGACTGTGACAACGGGATCAGAACAGTCAGCCAGTGTGACATTGGGATCAGAACAGTCAGTCACTGTGACACTGGGATCAGAACAGTCAGTCACTGTGACATTGGGATCAGAACAGTCAGTCACTGTGACACCGGGATCAGAACAGTCAGTGACTCTGACACCAGGATCAGGACAGTCAGTGACTGTGACACCGGGATCAGAACAGTCAGTGACTGTGACATTGGGATCAGAACAGTCAGTGACTGTGACATTGGGATCAGAACAGTCAGTGACGGTGACACCGGAATCAGAACAGTCAGTCACCGTGAGATTGGGATCAGAACAGTCAGTCACTGTGACACCGGGATCAGAACAGTAAGTCACTGTGAAATTGAGATCGGAACAGTCAGTCACTGTGACACAGGGATCAGAACAGTCAGTCACAGTGACACTGGGATCAGAACAGGCAGTCACTGTGACATTGGGATCAGAACAGTCAGTCACTGTGACACTGGGATCAGAACAGTCAGTCACTGTGACATTGTGATCAGAACAGTCAGTCACTGTGACACCAGTATCAGAACAGTCAGTCACTGTGACATTGGGATCAGAACAGTCAGTCACTGTGACACCGGGATCAGAACAGTCAGTCACTGTGACACTGGGATCAGAACAGTCAGGCACTGTGACACCGGGATCAGAACAGTCAGTCACTGTGACACAGGGATCAGAACAATCAGTTAGTGTGACACTGGGATGAGAACAGTCAATTAGTGTGACACCAGGATCAGAGCAGTCAGTCACTGTGACAGTGGGATCAGAACAGTCAGTTACTTTGACACTGGGATCAGAACAGGCAGTCACTGTGACACCAGGACCAGAACAGTCAGTCACTGTGATATTGGGATCAGAACAGTCAGTCACTGTGACACCAGGATCAGTATAGTCAGTCTCTGTGACATTGGGATCAGAACAGTCAGTGACTGTGACATTGGGATCAGAAAAGTCAGTGACTGTGACACCGGGATCAGAAAAGTCAGTCTCTGTGACTTTGGGATCAGCACAGTCAGTGACTGTGACACCATGATCAGAACAGTCAGTGACTGTGACACTGGGATCAGAACAGTCAGTCTCTGTGACATTGGGTTCAGAACAGTCAGTCACAGTGACACCGGTATCAGAACAGTCAGTCACTGTGATATTGGGATCAGAACAGTCAGTCACTGTGACACCGGGATCAGAACAGTCAGTCACTGTGACACCGGGATCAGAACAATCAGTTAGTGTGACACCGGGATGAGAACAGTCAATTAGTGTGACACCAGGATCAGAGCAGTCAGTCACTGTGACATTGGGATCAGAACAGTCAGTCACAGTGACACCGGTATCAGAACAGTCAGTTACTGTGACACTGGGATCAGAACAGGCAGTCACTGTGACACCGGGACCAGAACAGTCACTCACTGTGATATTGGGATCAGAACAGTCAGTCACTGTGACACCAGGATCAGTATAGTCAGTCTCTGTGACATTGGGATCAGAACAGTCAGTGACTGTGACATTGGGATCAGAAAAGTCAGTGACTGTGACACCGGGATCAGAAAAGTCAGTCTCTGTGACTTTGGGATCAGCACAGTCAGTGACTGTGACACCGTGATCAGAACAGTCAGTGACTGTGACACTGGGATCAGAACAGTCAGTCTCTGTGACATTGGGTTCAGAACAGTCAGTCACTGTGACACCGGGATCACAACAGTCAGTCACTGTGACATTGGGATCACAACAGTCAGTGACTGTGACATTGGGATCAGAACAGTCAGTGACCGTGACACTGGGATCAGAACAGTTAATCTCTGTGACATTGGGAGCAGAACAGTCAGTGATGTGACATTGGGATCAGAACAGTCAGTCAATTTGACGCTGGGAACTGAACAGGCCGTCTCTGTGATACTGGGATCAGGATAGTCAGTGACGGTGACACCGGGCTCCGAACAGTCAGTCACTGTGATATTGGGATCAGAACAGTCAGTCACTGTAACACCGGGATCCGAACAGTTAGTCACTGTGGCATTTGGGATCAGAATAGTCAGTCACTGTAACCCCGGGATCAGAACAGTCACTCACTGTGACACCAGATCAGAACAGTCAGTCACTGTGACATTGGGATCAGAACAGTCCGTCACTATGACAACGGGATCAGAACAGTCAGTCACTGTGACATTGGGATCAGAACAGTCAGTGACTGTGACACCGGGATCACAACAGTCAGTCACCGTGACACTGGGATCAGAACAGTTAGTCTCTGTGACATTGGGATCAGAACAGTCAGTCACTGTGAGACAGGGATCAGAACAGTGAGTCAGTGTGACATTGTGATCAGAACAGTCAGTCACTGTGACACCGGTATCAGAACAGTCAGTAACTTTGACATTGGGTTCAGAACAGTCAGTCACTGTGACACCGGGATCAGAACAGTCAGTCACTGTGACACTGGGATCAGAACAGTCAGTGACTGTGACATTGGGATCAGAACAGTCAGTGACGGTGACCACGGAATCAGAAGTCAGTGACTGTGACATTGGTATCAGAACAGTCTGTGACTGTGACAACGGGATCAGAACAGTCAGCCAGTGTGACATTGGGATCAGAACAGTAAGTCACTGTGACACCGGGATCAGAACAGTAAGTCACTGTGACACCGGGATCAGAACAGTCAGTCACTGTGACACCATGATCAGAACAGTCAGTGACTGTGACACTGGGATCAGAACAATCAGTTAGTGTGACACTGGGATGAGAACAGTCAATTAGTGTGACACCAGTATCAGAGCAGTCAGTCACTGTGACATTGGGATCAGAACAGTCAGTCACTGTGACACTGGGATCAGAACAGTCAGTCACTGTGACACCGGGACGAGAACAGTCAGTCACTGTGATATTGGGATCAGAACAGTCAGTCACTGTGACACCAGGATCAGTATAGTGAGTCTCTGTGATATTGGGATCAGAACAGTCAGTGACTGTGACATTGGGATCAGAACAGTCAGTCAATTTGACGCTGGGAACTGAACAGGCCCTCTCTGTGACACTGGGATCAGGATAGTCAGTGACTGTGACACCGGGCTCCGAACAGTCAGTCACTGTGATATTGGGATCAGAACAGTCGGTCACTGAAACACCGGGATCCGAACAGTTAGTCACTGTGGCATTTGGGATCAGAACAGTCAGTCACTGTGACACCGGGATCAGAACAGTCAGTTACTGTGACACTGGGATCAGAACAGGCAGTCACTGTGACACCGGGACCAGAACAGTCAGTCACTGTGATATTGGGATCAGAACAGTCAGTCACTGTGACACCAGGATCAGTATAGTCAGTCTCTGTGACATTGGGATCAGAACAGTCAGTGACTGTGACATTGGGATCAGAAAAGTCAGTGACTGTGACACCGGGATCAGAAAAGTCAGTCTCTGTGACTTTGGGATCAGCACAGTCAGTGACTGTGACACCATGATCAGAACAGTCAGTGACTGTGACACTGGGATCAGAACAGTCAGTCTCTGTGACATTGGGTTCAGAACAGTCAGTCACAGTGACACTGGGATCAGAACAGTCAGTCACTGTGACATTGGGATCAGAACAGTCAGTCACTGTGACACCGGGATCAGAACAGTCAGTCACTGTGACACCGGGATCAGAACAATCAGTTAGTGTGACACCGGGATGAGAACAGTCAATTAGTGTGACACCAGGATCAGAGCAGTCAGTCACTGTGACATTGGGATCAGAACAGTCAGTCACAGTGACACCGGTATCAGAACAGTCAGTTACTGTGACACTGGGATCAGAACAGGCAGTCACTGTGACACCGGGACCAGAACAGTCAGTCACTGTGATATTGGGATCAGAACAGTCAGTCACTGTGACACCAGGATCAGTATAGTCAGTCTCTGTGACATTGGGATCAGAACAGTCAGTGACTGTGACATTGGGATCAGAAAAGTCAGTGACTGTGACACCGGGATCAGAAAAGTCAGTCTCTGTGACTTTGGGATCAGCACAGTCAGTGACTGTGACACCGTGATCAGAACAGTCAGTGACTGTGACACTGGGATCAGAACAGTCAGTCACTGTGACACTGGGATCAGAACAGTCAGGCACTGTGACACCGGGATCAGAACAGTCAGTCACTGTGACACCGGGATCAGAACAATCAGTTAGTGTGACACCGGGATGAGAACAGTCAATTAGTGTGACACCAGGATCAGAGCAGTCCGTCACTGTGACAGTGGGATCAGAACAGTCAGTTACTGTGACACTGGGATCAGAACAGGCAGTCACTGTGACACCGGGACCAGCACAGTCAGTCACTGTGATATTGGGATCAGAACAGTCAGTCACTGTGACACCAGGATCAGTATAGTCAGTCTCTGTGACATTGGGATCAGAACAGTCAGTGACTGTGACATTGGGATCAGAAAAGTCAGTGACTGTGACACCGGGATCAGAAAAGTCAGTCTCTGTGACTTTGGGATCAGCACAGTCAGTGACTGTGACACCATGATCAGAACAGTCAGTGACTGTGACACTGGGATCAGAACAGTCAGTCTCTGTGACATTGGGTTCAGAACAGTCAGTCACAGTGACACCGATATCAGAACAGTCAGTCACTGTGACATTGGGATCAGAACAGTCAGTCACTGTGACACCGGGATCAGAACAGTCAGTCACTGTGACACTGGGATCAGAACAGTCAGGCACTGTGACACCGGGATCAGAACAGTCAGTCACTGTGACACCGGGATCAGAACAATCAGTTAGTGTGACACCGGGATGAGAACAGTCAATTAGTGTGACACCAGGATCAGAGCAGTCAGTCACTGTGACATTGGGATCAGAACAGTCAGTCACAGTGACACCAGATCAGAACAGTCAGTCACTGTGACATTGGGATCAGAACAGTCAGTCACTTTAACACCGGGATCCGAACAGTTAGTCACTGTGGCATTTGGGATCAGAACAGTCAGTGACTGTGACACCGGGATCAGAACAGTCAGTCTCTGTGACACTGGGATCAGAACAGTCAGTGACTGTGACATTGGTATCAGAACAGACAGTGACTGTGACAACGGGATCAGAACAGTCAGCCAGTGTGACATTGGGATCAGAACAGTCAGTCACTGTGACATTGGGATCAGAACAGTCAGTCACTGTGACACCGGGATCAGAACAGTCAGTGACTCTGACACCAGGATCAGGACAGTCAGTGACTGTGACACCGGGATCAGAACAGTCAGTGACTGTGACATTGGGATCAGAACAGTCAGTGACTGTGACATTGGGATCAGAACAGTCAGTGACGGTGACACCGGAATCAGAACAGTCAGTCACCGTGAGATTGGGATCAGAACAGTCAGTCACTGTGACACCGGGATCAGAACAGTCAGTCTCGGTGAAATTGAGATCGGAACAGTCAGTCACTGTGACACAGGGATCAGAACAGTCAGTCACAGTGACACTGGGATCAGAACAGGCAGTCACAGTGACATTGGGATAAGAACAGTCAGTCACTGTGACACTGGGATCAGAAAAGTCCGTCACTGTGACATTGTGATCAGAACAGTCAGTCACTGTGACACCGGGATCAGAACAATCAGTTAGTGTGACACCGGGATGAGAACAGTCAATTAGTGTGACACCAGGATCAGAGCAGTCAGTCACTGTGACATTGGGATCAGAACAGTCAGTCACAGTGACACCGGTATCAGAACAGTCAGTTACTGTGACACTGGGATCAGAACAGGCAGTCACTGTGACACCGGGACCAGAACAGTCACTCACTGTGATATTGGGATCAGAACAGTCAGTCACTGTGACACCAGGATCAGTATAGTCAGTCTCTGTGACATTGGGATCAGAACAGTCAGTGACTGTGACATTGGGATCAGAAAAGTCAGTGACTGTGACACCGGGATCAGAAAAGTCAGTCTCTGTGACTTTGGGATCAGCACAGTCAGTGACTGTGACACCGTGATCAGAACAGTCAGTGACTGTGACACTGGGATCAGAACAGTCAGTCTCTGTGACATTGGGTTCAGAACAGTCAGTCACTGTGACACCGGGATCACAACAGTCAGTCACTGTGACATTGGGATCACAACAGTCAGTGACTGTGACATTGGGATCAGAACAGTCAGTGACCGTGACACTGGGATCAGAACAGTTAATCTCTGTGACATTGGGAGCAGAACAGTCAGTGATGTGACATTGGGATCAGAACAGTCAGTCAATTTGACGCTGGGAACTGAACAGGCCGTCTCTGTGATACTGGGATCAGGATAGTCAGTGACGGTGACACCGGGCTCCGAACAGTCAGTCACTGTGATATTGGGATCAGAACAGTCAGTCACTGTAACACCGGGATCCGAACAGTTAGTCACTGTGGCATTTGGGATCAGAATAGTCAGTCACTGTAACCCCGGGATCAGAACAGTCACTCACTGTGACACCAGATCAGAACAGTCAGTCACTGTGACATTGGGATCAGAACAGTCCGTCACTATGACAACGGGATCAGAACAGTCAGTCACTGTGACATTGGGATCAGAACAGTCAGTGACTGTGACACCGGGATCACAACAGTCAGTCACCGTGACACTGGGATCAGAACAGTTAGTCTCTGTGACATTGGGATCAGAACAGTCAGTCACTGTGAGACAGGGATCAGAACAGTGAGTCAGTGTGACATTGTGATCAGAACAGTCAGTCACTGTGACACCGGTATCAGAACAGTCAGTAACTTTGACATTGGGTTCAGAACAGTCAGTCACTGTGACACCGGGATCAGAACAGTCAGTCACTGTGACACTGGGATCAGAACAGTCAGTGACTGTGACATTGGGATCAGAACAGTCAGTGACGGTGACCACGGAATCAGAAGTCAGTGACTGTGACATTGGTATCAGAACAGTCTGTGACTGTGACAACGGGATCAGAACAGTCAGCCAGTGTGACATTGGGATCAGAACAGTAAGTCACTGTGACACCGGGATCAGAACAGTAAGTCACTGTGACACCGGGATCAGAACAGTCAGTCACTGTGACACCATGATCAGAACAGTCAGTGACTGTGACACTGGGATCAGAACAATCAGTTAGTGTGACACTGGGATGAGAACAGTCAATTAGTGTGACACCAGGATCAGAGCAGTCAGTCACTGTGACATTGGGATCAGAACAGTCAGTCACTGTGACACTGGGATCAGAACAGTCAGTCACTGTGACACCGGGACGAGAACAGTCAGTCACTGTGATATTGGGATCAGAACAGTCAGTCACTGTGACACCAGGATCAGTATAGTGAGTCTCTGTGATATTGGGATCAGAACAGTCAGTGACTGTGACATTGGGATCAGAACAGTCAGTCAATTTGACGCTGGGAACTGAACAGGCCCTCTCTGTGACACTGGGATCAGGATAGTCAGTGACTGTGACACCGGGCTCCGAACAGTCAGTCACTGTGATATTGGGATCAGAACAGTCGGTCACTGAAACACCGGGATCCGAACAGTTAGTCACTGTGGCATTTGGGATCAGAACAGTCAGTCACTGTGACACCGGGATCAGAACAGTCAGTTACTGTGACACTGGGATCAGAACAGGCAGTCACTGTGACACCGGGACCAGAACAGTCAGTCACTGTGATATTGGGATCAGAACAGTCAGTCACTGTGACACCAGGATCAGTATAGTCAGTCTCTGTGACATTGGGATCAGAACAGTCAGTGACTGTGACATTGGGATCAGAAAAGTCAGTGACTGTGACACCGGGATCAGAAAAGTCAGTCTCTGTGACTTTGGGATCAGCACAGTCAGTGACTGTGACACCATGATCAGAACAGTCAGTGACTGTGACACTGGGATCAGAACAGTCAGTCTCTGTGACATTGGGTTCAGAACAGTCAGTCACAGTGACACTGGGATCAGAACAGTCAGTCACTGTGACATTGGGATCAGAACAGTCAGTCACTGTGACACCGGGATCAGAACAGTCAGTCACTGTGACACCGGGATCAGAACAATCAGTTAGTGTGACACCGGGATGAGAACAGTCAATTAGTGTGACACCAGGATCAGAGCAGTCAGTCACTGTGACATTGGGATCAGAACAGTCAGTCACAGTGACACCGGTATCAGAACAGTCAGTTACTGTGACACTGGGATCAGAACAGGCAGTCACTGTGACACCGGGACCAGAACAGTCAGTCACTGTGATATTGGGATCAGAACAGTCAGTCACTGTGACACCAGGATCAGTATAGTCAGTCTCTGTGACATTGGGATCAGAACAGTCAGTGACTGTGACATTGGGATCAGAAAAGTCAGTGACTGTGACACCGGGATCAGAAAAGTCAGTCTCTGTGACTTTGGGATCAGCACAGTCAGTGACTGTGACACCGTGATCAGAACAGTCAGTGACTGTGACACTGGGATCAGAACAGTCAGTCACTGTGACACTGGGATCAGAACAGTCAGGCACTGTGACACCGGGATCAGAACAGTCAGTCACTGTGACACCGGGATCAGAACAATCAGTTAGTGTGACACCGGGATGAGAACAGTCAATTAGTGTGACACCAGGATCAGAGCAGTCCGTCACTGTGACAGTGGGATCAGAACAGTCAGTTACTGTGACACTGGGATCAGAACAGGCAGTCACTGTGACACCGGGACCAGCACAGTCAGTCACTGTGATATTGGGATCAGAACAGTCAGTCACTGTGACACCAGGATCAGTATAGTCAGTCTCTGTGACATTGGGATCAGAACAGTCAGTGACTGTGACATTGGGATCAGAAAGGTCAGTGACTGTGACACCGGGATCAGAAAAGTCAGTCTCTGTGACTTTGGGATCAGCACAGTCAGTGACTGTGACACCATGATCAGAACAGTCAGTGACTGTGACACTGGGATCAGAACAGTCAGTCTCTGTGACATTGGGTTCAGAACAGTCAGTCACAGTGACACCGATATCAGAACAGTCAGTCACTGTGACATTGGGATCAGAACAGTCAGTCACTGTGACACCGGGATCAGAACAGTCAGTCACTGTGACACTGGGATCAGAACAGTCAGGCACTGTGACACCGGGATCAGAACAGTCAGTCACTGTGACACCGGGATCAGAACAATCAGTTAGTGTGACACCGGGATGAGAACAGTCAATTAGTGTGACACCAGGATCAGAGCAGTCAGTCACTGTGACATTGGGATCAGAACAGTCAGTCACAGTGACACCAGATCAGAACAGTCAGTCACTGTGACATTGGGATCAGAACAGTCAGTCACTTTAACACCGGGATCCGAACAGTTAGTCACTGTGGCATTTGGGATCAGAACAGTCAGTGACTGTGACACCGGGATCAGAACAGTCAGTCTCTGTGACACTGGGATCAGAACAGTCAGTGACTGTGACATTGGTATCAGAACAGACAGTGACTGTGACAACGGGATCAGAACAGTCAGCCAGTGTGACATTGGGATCAGAACAGTCAGTCACTGTGACATTGGGATCAGAACAGTCAGTCACTGTGACACCGGGATCAGAACAGTCAGTGACTCTGACACCAGGATCAGGACAGTCAGTGACTGTGACACCGGGATCAGAACAGTCAGTGACTGTGACATTGGGATCAGAACAGTCAGTGACTGTGACATTGGGATCAGAACAGTCAGTGACGGTGACACCGGAATCAGAACAGTCAGTCACCGTGAGATTGGGATCAGAACAGTCAGTCACTGTGACACCGGGATCAGAACAGTCAGTCTCGGTGAAATTGAGATCGGAACAGTCAGTCACTGTGACACAGGGATCAGAACAGTCAGTCACAGTGACACTGGGATCAGAACAGGCAGTCACATTGACATTGGGATCAGAACAGTCAGTCACTGTGACACTGGGATCAGAAAAGTCCGTCACTGTGACATTGTGATCAGAACAGTCAGTCACTGTGACACCGGTATCAGAACAGTCAGTCACTGTGACATTGGGATCAGACCAGTCAGTCACTGTGACACCGGGATCAGAACAGTCAGTCACTGTGACACTGGGATCAGAACAGTCAGGCACTGTGACACCGGGATCAGAACAGTCAGTCACTGTGACACCGGGATCAGAACAAACAGTTAGTGTGACACCGGGATGATAACAGTCAATTAGTGTGACACCAGGATCAGAGCAGTCAGTAACTGTGACAGTGGGATCAGAACAGTCAGTTACTGTGACACTGGGATCAGAACAGGCAGTCACTGTGACACCGGGACCAGAACAGTCAGTCACTGTGATATTGGGATCAGAACAGTCAGTCACTGTGACACCAGGATCAGTATAGTCAGTCTCTGTGACATTGGGATCAGAACAGTCAGTGACTGTGACATTGGGATCAGAAAAGTCAGTGACTGTGACACCGGAATCAGAAAAGTCAGTCTCTGTGACTTTGGGATCAGCACAGTCAGTGACTGTGACACCATGATCAGAACAGTCAGTGACTGTGACACTGGGATCAGAACAGTCAGTCTCTGTGACATTGGGTTCAGAACAGTCAGTCACAGTGACACTGGGATCAGAACAGTCAGTCACTGTGACATTGGGATCAGAACAGTCAGTCACTGTGACACCGGGATCAGAACAGTCAGTCACTGTGACACTGGGATCAGAACAATCAGTTAGTGTGACACCGGGATGAGAACAGTCAATTAGTGTGACACCAGGATCAGAGCAGTCAGTCACTGTGACATTGGGATCAGAACAGTCAGTCACAGT
Source organism: Isurus oxyrinchus (assembly GCA_026770705.1). Taxonomy (NCBI): domain Eukaryota; kingdom Metazoa; phylum Chordata; class Chondrichthyes; order Lamniformes; family Lamnidae; genus Isurus; species Isurus oxyrinchus. The sequence goes on along the minus strand of JANJGN010000028.1, from coordinate 5,624,648 downwards.
GACACCGGTATCAGAACAGTCAGTTACTGTGACACTGGAATCAGAACAGGCAGTTACTGTGACACCGGGACCAGAACAGTCAGTCACTGTGATATTGGGATCAGAACAGTCAGTCACTGTGACACCAGGATCAGTATAGTCAGTCTCTGTGACATTGGGATCAGAACAGTCAGTGACTGTGATATTGGGATCAGAAAAGTCAGTGACTGTGACACCGGGATCAGAAAAGTCAGTCTCTGTGACTTTGGGATCAGCACAGTCAGTGACTGTGACACCGTGATCAGAACAGTCAGTGACTGTGACACTGGGATCAGAACAGTCAGTCACTGTGACACTGGGATCAGAACAGTCAGGCACTGTGACACCGGGATCAGAACAGTCAGTCACTGTGACACCGGGATCAGAACAATCAGTTAGTGTGACACCGGGATGAGAACAGTCAATTAGTGTGACACCAGGATCAGAGCAGTCCGTCACTGTGACAGTGGGATCAGAACAGTCAGTTACTGTGACACTGGGATCAGAACAGGCAGTCACTGTGACACCGGGACCAGCACAGTCAGTCACTGTGATATTGGGATCAGAACAGTCAGTCACTGTGACACCAGGATCAGTATAGTCAGTCTCTGTGACATTGGGATCAGAACAGTCAGTGACTGTGACATTGGGATCAGAAAAGTCAGTGACTGTGACACCGGGATCAGAAAAGTCAGTCTCTGTGACTTTGGGATCAGCACAGTCAGTGACTGTGACACCATGATCAGAACAGTCAGTGACTGTGACACTGGGATCAGAACAGTCAGTCTCTGTGACATTGGGATCAGAACAGTCAGTCACAGAGACACCGGTATCAGAACAGTCAGTCACTGTGATATTGGGATCAGAAAAGTCAGTCACTGTGACACCGGGATCAGAACAGTCAGTCACTGTGACACTGGGATCAGAACAGTCAGTCACTGTGACACTGGGATCAGAACAGTCAGGCACTGTGACACCGGGATCAGAACAGTCAGTCACTGTGACACCGGGATCAGAACAATCAGTTAGTGTGACACCGGGATGAGAACAGTCAATTAGTGTGACACCAGGATCAGAGCAGTCCGTCACTGTGACAGTGGGATCAGAACAGTCAGTTACTGTGACACTGGGATCAGAACAGGCAGTCACTGTGACACCGGGATCAGCACAGTCAGTCACTGTGATATTGGGATCAGAACAGTCAGTCACTGTGACACCAGGATCAGTATAGTCAGTCTCTGTGACATTGGGATCAGAACAGTCAGTGACTGTGACATTGGGATCAGAAAAGTCAGTGACTGTGACACCGGGATCAGAAAAGTCAGTCTCTGTGACTTTGGGATCAGCACAGTCAGTGACTGTGACACCATGATCAGAACAGTCAGTGACTGTGACACTGGGATCAGAACAGTCAGTCTCTGTGACATTGGGTTCAGAACAGTCAGTCACAGAGACACCGGTATCAGAACAGTCAGTCACTGTGATATTGGGATCAGAACAGTCAGTCACTGTGACACCGGGATCAGAACAGTCAGTCACTGTGACACTGGGATCAGAACAGTCAGGCACTGTGACACCGGGATCAGAACAGTCAGTCACTGTGACACCGGGATCAGAACAATCAGTTAGTGTGACACCGGGATGAGAACAGTCAATTAGTGTGACACCAGGATCAGAGCAGTCAGTCACTGTGACATTGGGATCAGAACAGTCAGTCACAGTGACACCAGATCAGAACAGTCAGTCACTGTGACATTGGGATCAGAACAGTCAGTCACTTTAACACCGGGATCCGAACAGTTAGTCACTGTGGCATTTGGGATCAGAACAGTCAGTGACTGTGACACCGGGATCAGAACAGTCAGTCTCTGTGACACTGGGATCAGAACAGTCAGTGACTGTGACATTGGTATCAGAACAGACAGTGACTGTGACAACGGGATCAGAACAGTCAGCCAGTGTGACATTGGGATCAGAACAGTCAGTCACTGTGACACTGGGATCAGAACAGTCAGTCACTGTGACATTGGGATCAGAACAGTCAGTCACTGTGACACCGGGATCAGATCAGTCAGTGACTCTGACACCAGGATCAGGACAGTCAGTGACTGTGACACCGGGATCAGAACAGTCAGTGACTGTGACATTGGGATCAGAACAGTCAGTGACTGTGACATTGGGATCAGAACAGTCAGTGACGGTGACACCGGAATCAGAACAGTCAGTCACCGAGAGATTGGGATCAGAACAGTCAGTCACTGTGACACCGGGATCAGAACAGTCAGTCACTGTGAAATTGAGATCGGAACAGTCAGTCACTGTGACACAGGGATCAGAACAGTCAGTCACAGTGACACTGGGATCAGAACAGGCAGTCACTGTGACATTGGGATCAGAACAGTCAGTCACTGTGACACTGGGATCAGAACAGTCCGTCACTGTGACATTGTGATCAGAACAGTCAGTCACTGTGACACCGGTATCAGAACAGTCAGTCACTGTGACATTGGGATCAGAACAGTTAGTCACTGTGACACCGGGATCAGAACAGTCAGTCACTGTGACACTGGGATCAGAACAGTCAGGCACTGTGACACCGGGATCAGAACAGTCAGTCACTGTGACACCGGGATCAGAACAATCAGTTAGTGTGACACCGGGATGAGAACAGTCAATTAGTGTGACACCAGGATCAGAGCAGTCAGTCACTGTGACAGTGGGATCAGAACAGTCAGTTACTGTGACACTGGGATCAGAACAGGCAGTCACTGTGACACCGGGACCAGAACAGTCAGTCACTGTGATATTGGGATCAGAACAGTCAGTCACTGTGACACCAGGATCAGTATAGTCAGTCTCTGTGACATTGGGATCAGAACAGTCAGTGACTGTGACATTGGTATCAGAAAAGTCAGTGACTGTGACACCGGGATCAGAAAAGTCAGTCTCTGTGACTTTGGGATCAGCACAGTCAGTGACTGTGACACCATGATCAGAACAGTCAGTGACTGTGACACTGGGATCAGAACAGTCAGTCTCTGTGACATTGGGTTCAGAACAGTCAGTCACAGTGACACGGGTATCAGAACAGTCAGTCACTGTGATATTGGGATCAGAACAGTCAGTCACTGTGACACCGGGATCAGAACAGTCAGTCACTGTGACACCGGGATCAGAACAATCAGTTAGTGTGACACCGGGATGAGAACAGTCAATTAGGGTGACACCAGGATCAGAGCAGTCAGTCACTGTGACATTGGGATCAGAACAGTCAGTCACAGTGACACCGGTATCAGAACAGTCAGTTACTGTGACACTGGGATCAGAACAGGCAGTCATTGTGACAACGGGACCAGAACAGTCAGTCACTGTGATATTGGGATCAGAACAGTCAGTCACTGTGACACCAGGATCAGTATAGTCAGTCTCTGTGACATTGGGATCAGAACAGTCAGTGACTGTGACATTGGGATCAGAAAAGTCAGTGACTGTGACACCGGGATCAGAAAAGTCAGTCTCTGTGACTTTGGGATCAGCACAGTCAGTGACTGTGACACCGTGATCAGAACAGTCAGTGACTGTGACACTGGGATCAGAACAGTCAGTCTCTGTGACATTGGGTTCAGAACAGTCAGTCACTGTGACACCGGGATCACAACAGTAAGTCACTGTGACATTGGGATCACAACAGTCAGTGACTGTGACATTGGGATCAGAACAGTCAGTGACCGTGACACTGGGATCAGAACAGTTAATCTCTGTGACATTGGGAGCAGAACAGTCAGTGATGTGACATTGGGATCAGAACAGTCAGTCAATTTGACGCTGGGAACTGAACAGGCCGTCTCTGTGATACTGGGATCAGGATAGTCAGTGACTGTGACACCGGGCTCCGAACAGTCAGTCACTGTGATATTGGGATCAGAACAGTCAGTCACTGTAACACCGGGATCCGAACAGTTAGTCACTGTGGCTTTTGGGATCAGAATAGTCAGTCACTGTAACCCCGGGATCAGAACAGTCACTCACTGTGACACCAGATCAGAACAGTCAGTCACTGTGACATTGGGATCAGAACAGTCCGTCACGATGACAACGGGATCAGAACAGTCAGTCACTGTGACATTGGGATCAGAACAGTCAGTGACTGTGACACCGGGATCACAACAGTCAGTCACCGTGACATTGGGATCAGAACAGTCAGTGACCGTGACACTGGGATCAGAACAGTTAGTCTCTGTGACATTGGGATCAGAACAGTCAGTCACTGTGAGACAGGGATCAGAACAGTGAGTCAGTGTGACATTGTGATCAGAACAGTCAGTCACTGTGACACCGGTATCAGAAACAGTCAGTCACTTTGACATTGGGTTCAGAACAGTCAGTCACTGTGACACCGGGATCAGAACAGTCAGTCACTGTGACACTGGGATCAGAACAGTCAGTGACTCTGACACCAGGATCAGAACAGTCAGTGACTGTGACACCGGGATCAGAACAGTCAGTGACTGTGACATTGGTATCAGAACAGTCAGTGACTGTGACATTGGGATCAGAACAGTCAGTGACGGTGACCACGGAATCAGAACAGTCAGTGACTGTGACATTGGTATCAGAACAGTCTGTGACTGTGACAACGGGATCAGAACAGTCAGCCAGTGTGACATTGGGATCAGAACAGTCAGTCACTGTGACACCGGGGTCAGAACAGTAAGTCACTGTGACACCGGGATCAGAACAGTCAGTCACTGTGACACCATGATCAGAACAGTCAGTCACTGTGACACCGGGATCAGAACAATCAGTTAGTGTGACACCGGGATGAGAACAGTCAATTAGTGTGACACCAGGATCAGAGCAGTCAGTCACTGTGACATTGGGATCAGAACAGTCAGTCACTGTGACACTGGGATCAGAACAGTCAGTCACTGTGACACCGGGACGAGAACAGTCAGTCACTGTGATATTGGGATCAGAACAGTCAGTCACTGTGACACCAGGATCAGTATAGTCAGTCTCTGTGATATTGGGATCAGAACAGTCAGTGACTGTGACATTGGGATCAGAAAAGTCAGTGACTGTGACACCGGGATCAGAAAAGTCAGTCTCTGTGACTTTGGGATCAGCACAGTCAGTGACTGTGACACCGTGATCAGAACAGTCAGTGACTGTGACACTGGGATCAGAACAGTCAGTCTCTGTGACATTGGATTCAGAACAGTCAGTCACTGTGACACCGGGATCACAAAAGTCAGTCACTGTGACATTGGGATCACAACAGTCAGTGACTGTGACATTGGGATCAGAACAGTCAGTGACCGTGACACTGGGATCAGAACAGTTAATCTCTGTGACATTGGGAGCAGAACAGTCAGTGATGTGACATTGGGATCAGAACAGTCAGTCAATTTGACGCTGGGAACTGAACAGGCCGTCACTGTGACACTGGGATCAGGATAGTCAGTGACTGTGACACCGGGCTCCGAACAGTCAGTCACTGTGATATTGGGATCAGAACAGTCGGTTACTGAAACACCGGGATCCGAACAGTTAGTCACTGTGGCTTTTGGGATCAGAACAGTCAGTCACTGTGACACCGGGATCAGAACAGTCAGTTACTGTGACACTGGGATCAGAACAGGCAGTCACTGTGACACCGGGACCAGAACAGTCAGTCACTGTGATATTGGGATCAGAACAGTCAGTCACTGTGACACCAGGATCAGTATAGTCAGTCTCTGTGACATTGGGATCAGAACCGTCAGTGACTGTGACATTGGGATCAGAAAAGTCAGTGACTGTGACACCGGGATCAGAAAAGTCAGTCTCTGTGACTTTGGGATCAGCACAGTCAGTGACTGTGACACCGTGATCAGAACAGTCAGTGACTGTGACACTGGGATCAGAACAGTCAGTCTCTGTGACATTGGGTTCAGAACAGTCAGTCACAGTGACACCGGTATCAGAACAGTCAGTCACTGTGACATTGGGATCAGAACAGTCAGTCACTGTGACACCGGGATCAGAACAGTCAGTCACTGTGACACCGGGATCAGAACAATCAGTTAGTGTGACACCGGGATGAGAACAGTCAATTAGTGTGACACCAGGATCAGAGCAGTCAGTCACAGTGACACCGGTATCAGAACAGTCAGTTACTGTGACACTGGGATCAGAACAGGCAGTCACTGTGACACCGGGACCAGAACAGTCAGTCACTGTGATATTGGGATCAGAACAGTCAGTCACTGTGACACCAGGATCAGTATAGTCAGTCTCTGTGACATTGGGATCAGAACAGTCAGTGACTGTGACATTGGGATCAGAAAAGTCAGTGACTGTGACACCGGGATCAGAAATGTCAGTCTCTGTGACTTTGGGATCAGCACAGTCAGTGACTGTGACACCGTGATCAGAACAGTCAGTGACTGTGACACTGGGATCAGAACAGTCAGTCTCTGAGACATTGGGTTCAGAACAGTCAGTCACTGTGACACCGGGATCACAACAGTCAGTCACTGTGACATTGGGATCACAACAGTCTGTGACTGTGACATTGGGATCAGAATAGTCAGTGACCGTGACACTGGGATCAGAACAGTTAATCTCTGTGACATTGGGAGCAGAACAGTCAGTGATGTGACATTGGGATCAGAACAGTCAGTCAATTTGACGCTGGGAACTGAACAGGCCGTCACTGTGACACTGGGATCAGGATAGTCAGTGACTGTGACACCGGGCTCCGAACAGTCAGTCACTGTGATATTGGGATCAGAACAGTCGGTTACTGAAACACCGGGATCCGAACAGTTAGTCACTGTGGCATTTGGGATCAGAACAGTCAGTCACTGTGACACCGGGATCAGAACAGTCAGTTACTGTGACACTGGGATCAGAACAGGCAGTCACTGTGACACCGGGACCAGAACAGTCAGTCACTGTGATATTGGGATCAGAACAGTCAGTCACTGTGACACCAGGATCAGTATAGTCAGTCTCTGTGACATTGGGATCAGAACCGTCAGTGACTGTGACATTGGGATCAGAAAAGTCAGTGACTGTGACACCGGGATCAGAAAAGTCAGTCTCTGTGACTTTGGGATCAGCACAGTCAGTGACTGTGACACCGTGATCAGAACAGTCAGTGACTGTGACACTGGGATCAGAACAGTCAGTCTCTGTGACATTGGGTTCAGAACAGTCAGTCACTGTGACACCGGGATCACAACAGTCAGTCACTGTGACATTGGGATCACAACAGTCAGTGACTGTGACATTGGGATCAGAACAGTCAGTGACCGTGACACTGGGATCAGAACAGTTAATCTCTGTGACATTGGGAGCAGAACAGTCAGTGATGTGACATTGGGATCAGAACAGTCAGTCAATTTGACGCTGGGAACTGAACAGGCCGTCTCTGTGATACTGGGATCAGGATAGTCAGTGACTGTGACACCGGGCTCCGAACAGTCAGTCACTGTGATATTGGGATCAGAACAGTCAGTCACTGTAACACCGGGATCCGAACAGTTAGTCACTGTGGCATTTGGGATCAGAACAGTCAGTCACTGTAACCCCGGGAACAGAACAGTCTCTCACTGTGACACCAGATCAGAACAGTCAGTCACTGTGACATTGGGATCAGAACAGTCCGTCACTATGACAACGGGATCAGAACAGTCAGTCACTGTGACATTGGGATCAGAACAGTCAGTGACTGTGACACCGGGATCACAACAGTCAGTCACCGTGACATTGGGATCACAACAGTCAGTGACTGTGACATTGGGATCAGAACAGTCAGTGACCGTGACACTGGGATCAGAACAGTTAGTCTCTTGTGACATTGGGATCAGAACAGTCAGTCACTGTGAGACAGGGATCAGAACAGTGAGTCAGTGTGACATTGTGATCAGAACAGTCAGTCACTGTGACACCGGTATCAGAACAGTCAGTCACTTTGACATTGGGTTCAGAACAGTCAGTCACTGTGACACCGGGATCAGAACAGTCAGTCACTGTGACACTGGGATCAGAACAGTCAGTGACTCTGACACCAGGATCAGAACAGTCAGTGACTGTGACACCGGGATCAGAACAGTCAGTGACTGTGACATTGGTATCAGAACAGTCAGTGACTGTGACATTGGGATCAGAACAGTCAGTGACGGTGACCACGGAATCAGAACAGTCAGTGACTGTGACATTGGTATCAGAACAGTCAGTGACTGTGACAATGGGATCAGAACAGTCAGCCAGTGTGACATTGGGATCAGAACAGTCAGTCACTGTGACACCGGGATCAGAACAGTAAGTCACTGTGACACCGGGATCAGAACAGTCAGTCACTGTGACACCATGATCAGAACAGTCAGTGACTGTGACACTGGGATCAGAACAATCAGTTAGTGTGACACCGGGATGAGAACAGTCAATTAGTGTGACACCAGGATCAGAGCAGTCAGTCACTGTGACATTGGGATCAGAACAGTCAGTCACTGTGACACTGGGATCAGAACAGTCAGTCACTGTGACACCGGGACCAGAACAGTCAGTCACTGTGATATTGGGATCAGAACAGTCAGTCACTGTGACACCAGGATCAGTATAGTCAGTCTCTGTGATATTGGGATCAGAACAGTCAGTGACTGTGACATTGGGATCAGAAAAGTCAGTGACTGTGACACCGGGATCAGAAAAGTCAGTCTCTGTGACTTTGGGATCAGCACAGTCAGTGACTGTGACACCGTGATCAGAACAGTCAGTGACTGTGACACTGGGATCAGAACAGTCAGTCTCTGTGACATTGGATTCAGAACAGTCAGTCACTGTGACACCGGGATCACAACAGTCAGTCACTGTGACATTGGGATCACAACAGTCAGTGACGGTGACATTGGGATCAGAACAGTCAGTGACCGTGACGCTGGGATCAGAACAGTTAATCTCTGTGACATTGGGAGCAGAACAGTCAGTGATGTGACATTGGGATCAGAACAGTCAGTCAATTTGACGCTGGGAACTGAACAGGCCGTCTCTGTGACACTGGGATCAGGATAGTCAGTGACTGTGACACCGGGCTCCGAACAGTCAGTCACTGTGATATTGGGATCAGAACAGTCGGTCACTGAAACAGCGGGATCCGAACAGTTAGTCACTGTGGCATTTGGGATCAGAACAGTCAGTCACTGTGACACCGGGGTCAGAACAGTCACTCACTGTGACACCAGATCAGAACAGTCAGTCACTGTGACATAGGGATCAGAACAGTCCGTCACTGTGACAACGGGATCAGAACAGTCAGTCACTGTGACATTGGGATCAGAACAGTCAGTCACTGTGACACCGGGATCACAACAGTCAGTCACCGTGACATTGGGATCACAACAGTCAGTGACTGTGACATTGGGATCAGAACGGTCAGTGACCGTGACACTGGGATCAGAACAGTTAGTCTCTGTGACATTGGGATCAGAACAGTCAGTGACTGTGACATTGGTATCAGAACAGTCAGTGACTGTGACAACGGGATCAGAACAGTCAGCCAGTGTGACATTGGTATCAGAAGAGTCAGTCACTGTGACATTGGGATCAGAATAGTCAGTCACTGTGACACCGGGATCAGAACAGTCAGTGACTCTGACACCAGGATCAGAACAGTCAGTGACTGTGACACCGGGATCAGAACAGTCAGTGACTGTGACATTGGGATCAGAACAGTCAGTGACTGTGACATTGGGATCAGAGCAGTCAGTGACGGTGACACCGGAATGAGAACAGTCAGTCACCGTGAGATTGGGATCAGAACAGTCAGTCACTGTGACACTGGGATCAGAAAAGTCAGTCACTGTTACATTGGGATCAGAACAGTCAGTGGCTGTGACACTGTGATTAGAACAGTCAGTCATTGTGACATTGGGATCAGAACAGTCAGTCACTGTGACACTGGGATCAGAACAGTCAGGCACTGTGACACCGGGATCAGAACAGTCAGTCACTGTGACACCGGGATCAGAACAATCAGTTAGTGTGACACCGGGATGAGAACAGTCAATTAGTGTGACACCAGGATCAGAGCAGTCAGTCACTGTGACATTGGGATCAGAACAGTCAGTCACAGTGACACCAGATCAGAACAGTCAGTCACTGTGACATTGGGATCAGAACAGTCAGTCACTTTAACACCGGGATCCGAACAGTTAGTCACTGTGGCATTTGGGATCAGAACAGTCAGTGACTGTGACACCGGGATCAGAACAGTCAGTCTCTGTGACACTGGGATCAGAACAGTCAGTGACTGTGACATTGGTATCAGAACAGACAGTGACTGTGACAACGGGATCAGAACAGTCAGCCAGTGTGACATTGGGATCAGAACAGTCAGTCACTGTGACACTGGGATCAGAACAGTCAGTCACTGTGACATTGGGATCAGAACAGTCAGTCACTGTGACACCGGGATCAGAACAGTCAGTGACTCTGACACCAGGATCAGGACAGTCAGTGACTGTGACACCGGGATCAGAACAGTCAGTGACTGTGACATTGGGATCAGAACAGTCAGTGACTGTGACATTGGGATCAGAACAGTCAGTGACGGTGACACCGGAATCAGAACAGTCAGTCACCGTGAGATTGGGATCAGAACAGTCAGTCACTGTGACACCGGGATCAGAACAGTCAGTCACTGTGAAATTGAGATCGGAACAGTCAGTCACTGTGACACAGGCATCAGAACAGTCAGTCACAGTGACACTGAGATCAGAACAGGCAGTCACTGTGACATTGGGATCAGAACAGTCAGTCACTGTGACACTGGGATCAGAACAGTCAGTCACTGTGACATTGTGATCAGAACAGTCAGTCACTGTGACACCGGTATCAGAACAGTCAGTCACTGTGACATTGGGATCAGAACAGTCAGTCACTGTGACACCGGGATCAGAACAGTCAGTCACTGTGACACTGGGATCAGAACAGTCAGGCACTGTGACACCGGGATCAGAAAAGTCAGTCTCTGTGACTTTGGGATCAGCACAGTCAGTGACTGTGACACCGTGATCAGAACAGTCAGTGACTGTGACACTGGGATCAGAACAGTCAGTCTCTGTGACATTGGATTCAGAACAGTCAGTCACTGTGACACCGGGATCACAACAGTCAGTCACTGTGACATTGGGATCACAACAGTCAGTGACTGTGACATTGGGATCAGAACAGTCAGTGACCGTGACGCTGGGATCAGAACAGTTAATCTCTGTGACATTGGGAGCAGAACAGTCAGTGATGTGACATTGGGATCAGAACAGTCAGTCAATTTGACGCTGGGAACTGAACAGGCCGTCTCTGTGACACTGGGATCAGGATAGTCAGTGACTGTGACACCGGGCTCCGAACAGTCAGTCACTGTGATATTGGGATCAGAACAGTCGGTCACTGAAACAGCGGGATCCGAACAGTTAGTCACTGTGGCATTTGGGATCAGAACAGTCAGTCACTGTGACACCGGGGTCAGAACAGTCACTCACTGTGACACCAGATCAGAACAGTCAGTCACTGTGACATAGGGATCAGAACAGTCCGTCACTGTGACAACGGGATCAGAACAGTCAGTCACTGTGACATTGGGATCAGAACAGTCAGTCACTGTGACACCGGGATCACAACAGTCAGTCACCGTGACATTGGGATCACAACAGTCAGTGACTGTGACATTGGGATCAGAACGGTCAGTGACCGTGACACTGGGATCAGAACAGTTAGTCTCTGTGACATTGGGATCAGAACAGTCAGTGACTGTGACATTGGTATCAGAACAGTCAGTGACTGTGACAACGGGATCAGAACAGTCAGCCAGTGTGACATTGGTATCAGAAGAGTCAGTCACTGTGACATTGGGATCAGAATAGTCAGTCACTGTGACACCGGGATCAGAACAGTCAGTGACTCTGACACCAGGATCAGAACAGTCAGTGACTGTGACACCGGGATCAGAACAGTCAGTGACTGTGACATTGGGATCAGAACAGTCAGTGACTGTGACATTGGGATCAGAGCAGTCAGTGACGGTGACACCGGAATGAGAACAGTCAGTCACCGTGAGATTGGGATCAGAACAGTCAGTCACTGTGACACTGGGATCAGAAAAGTCAGTCACTGTTACATTGGGATCAGAACAGTCAGTGGCTGTGACACTGTGATTAGAACAGTCAGTCATTGTGACATTGGGATCAGAACAGTCAGTCACTGTGACACTGGGATCAGAACAGTCAGGCACTGTGACACCGGGATCAGAACAGTCAGTCACTGTGACACCGGGATCAGAACAATCAGTTAGTGTGACACCGGGATGAGAACAGTCAATTAGTGTGACACCAGGATCAGAGCAGTCAGTCACTGTGACATTGGGATCAGAACAGTCAGTCACAGTGACACCAGATCAGAACAGTCAGTCACTGTGACATTGGGATCAGAACAGTCAGTCACTTTAACACCGGGATCCGAACAGTTAGTCACTGTGGCATTTGGGATCAGAACAGTCAGTGACTGTGACACCGGGATCAGAACAGTCAGTCTCTGTGACACTGGGATCAGAACAGTCAGTGACTGTGACATTGGTATCAGAACAGACAGTGACTGTGACAACGGGATCAGAACAGTCAGCCAGTGTGACATTGGGATCAGAACAGTCAGTCACTGTGACACTGGGATCAGAACAGTCAGTCACTGTGACATTGGGATCAGAACAGTCAGTCACTGTGACACCGGGATCAGAACAGTCAGTGACTCTGACACCAGGATCAGGACAGTCAGTGACTGTGACACCGGGATCAGAACAGTCAGTGACTGTGACATTGGGATCAGAACAGTCAGTGACTGTGACATTGGGATCAGAACAGTCAGTGACGGTGACACCGGAATCAGAACAGTCAGTCACCGTGAGATTGGGATCAGAACAGTCAGTCACTGTGACACCGGGATCAGAACAGTCAGTCACTGTGAAATTGAGATCGGAACAGTCAGTCACTGTGACACAGGGATCAGAACAGTCAGTCACAGTGACACTGAGATCAGAACAGGCAGTCACTGTGACATTGGGATCAGAACAGTCAGTCACTGTGACACTGGGATCAGAACAGTCAGTCACTGTGACATTGTGATCAGAACAGTCAGTCACTGTGACACCGGTATCAGAACAGTCAGTCACTGTGACATTGGGATCAGAACAGTCAGTCACTGTGACACCGGGATCAGAACAGTCAGTCACTGTGATATTGGGATCAGAACAGTCAGGCACTGTGACACCGGGATCAGAACAGTCAGTCACTGTGACACCGGGATCAGAACAATCAGTTAGTGTGACACCGGGATGAGAACAGTCAATTAGTGTGACACCAGGATCAGAGCAGTCAGTCACTGTGACACCGGGATCAGAACAGTCAGTTACTGTGACACTGGGATCAGAACAGGCAGTCACTGTGACACCGGGACCAGAACAGTCAGTCACTGTGATATTGGGATCAGAACAGTCAGTCACTGTGACACCAGGATCAGTATAGTCAGTCTCTGTGACATTGGGATCAGAACAGTCAGTGACTGTGACATTGGGATCAGAAAAGTCAGTGACTGTGACACCGGGATCAGAAAAGTCAGTCTCTGTGACTTTGGGATCAGCACAGTCAGTGACTGTGACACCATGATCAGAACAGTCAGTGACTGTGACACTGGGATCAGAACAGTCAGTCTCTGTGACATTGGGTTCAGAACAGTCAGTCACAGTGACACCGGTATCAGAACAGTCAGTCACTGTGATATTGGGATCTGAACAGTCAGTCACTGTGACACCGGGATCAGAACAGTCAGTCACTGTGACACCGGGATCAGAACAATCAGTTAGTGTGACACCGGGATGAGAACAGTCAATTAGTGTGACACCAGGATCAGAGCAGTCAGTCACTGTGACATTGGGATCAGAACAGTCAGTCACAGTGACACCGGTATCAGAACAGTCAGTTACTGTGACACTAGGATCAGAACAGGCAGTCACTGTGACAACGGGACCAGAACAGTCAGTCACTGTGATATTGGGATCAGAACAGTCAGTCACTGTGACACCAGGATCAGTATAGTCAGTCTCTGTGCCATTGGGATCAGAACAGTCAGTGACTGTGACATTGGGATCAGAAAAGTCAGTGACTGTGACACCGGGATCAGAAAAGTCAGTCTCTGTGACTTTGGGATCAGCACAGTCAGTGACTGTGACACCGTGATCAGAACAGTCAGTGACTGTGACACTGGGATCAGAACAGTCAGTCTCTGTGACATTGGGTTCAGAACAGTCAGTCACTGTGACACCGGGATCACAACAGTCAGTCACTGTGACATTGGGATCACAACAGTCAGTGACTGTGACATTGGGATCAGAACAGTCAGTGACCGTGACACTGGGATCAGAACAGTTAATCTCTGTGACATTGGGAGCAGAACAGTCAGTGATGTGACATTGGGATCAGAACAGTCAGTCAATTTGACGCTGGGAACTGAACAGGCCGTCTCTGTGATACTGGGATCAGGATAGTCAGTGACTGTGACACCGGGCTCCGAACAGTCAGTCACTGTGATATTGGGATCAGAACAGTCAGTCACTGTAACACCGGGATCCGAACAGTTAGTCACTGTGGCATTTGGGATCAGAATAGTCAGTCACTGTAACCCCGGGATCAGAACAGTCACTCACTGTGACACCAGATCAGAACAGTCAGTCACTGTGACATTGGGATCAGAACAGTCCGTCACTATGACAACGGGATCAGAACAGTCAGTCACTGTGACATTGGGATCAGAACAGTCAGTGACTGTGACACCGGGATCACAACAGTCAGTCACCGTGACATTGGGATCAGAACAGTCAGTGACCGTGACACTGGGATCAGAACAGTTAGTCTCTGTGACATTGGGATCAGAACAGTCAGTCACTGTGAGACAGGGATCAGAACAGTGAGTCAGTGTGACATTGTGATCAGAACAGTCAGTCACTGTGACACCGGTATCAGAAACAGTCAGTCACTTTGACATTGGGTTCAGAACAGTCAGTGACTGTGACACCGGGATCAGAACAGTCAGTGTCTGTGACATTGGTATCAGAACAGTCAGTGACTGTGACATTGGGATCAGAACAGTCAGTGACGGTGACCACGGAATCAGAACAGTCAGTGACTGTGACATTGGTATCAGAACAGTCTGTGACTGTGACAACGGGATCAGAACAGTCAGCCAGTGTGACATTGGGATCAGAACAGTCAGTCACTGTGACACCGGGATCAGAACAGTAAGTCACTGTGACACCGGGATCAGAACAGTCAGTCACTGTGACACCATGATCAGAACAGTCAGTGACTGTGACACCGGGATCAGAACAATCAGTTAGTGTGACACCGGGACGAGAACAGTCAATTAGTGTGACACCAGGATCAGAGCAGTCAGTCACTGTGACATTGGGATCAGAACAGTCAGTCACTGTGACACTGGGATCAGAACAGTCAGTCACTGTGACACCGGGACGAGAACAGTCAGTCACTGTGATATTGGGATCAGAACAGTCAGTCACTGTGACACCAGGATCAGTATAGTCAGTCTCTGTGATATTGGGATCAGAACAGTCAGTGACTGTGACATTGGGATCAGAAAAGTCAGTGACTGTGACACCGGGAGCAGAAAAGTCAGTCTCTGTGACTTTGGGATCAGCACAGTCAGTGACTGTGACACCGTGATCAGAACAGTCAGTGACTGTGACACTGGGATCAGAACAGTCAGTCTCTGTGACATTGGATTCAGAACAGTCAGTCACTGTGACACCGGGATCACAAAAGTCAGTCACTGTGACATTGGGATCACAACAGTCAGTGACTGTGACATTGGGATCAGAACAGTCAGTGACCGTGACACTGGGATCAGAACAGTTAATCTCTGTGACATTGGGAGCAGAACAGTCAGTGATGTGACATTGGGATCAGAACAGTCAGTCAATTTGACGCTGGGAACTGAACAGGCCGTCACTGTGACACTGGGATCAGGATAGTCAGTGACTGTGACACCGGGCTCCGAACAGTCAGTCACTGTGATATTGGGATCAGAACAGTCGGTCACTGAAACACCGGGATCCGAACAGTTAGTCACTGTGGCATTTGGGATCAGAACAGTCAGTCACTGTGACACCGGGATCAGAACAGTCAGTTACTGTGATACTGGGATCAGAACAGGCAGTCACTGTGACACCAGGACCAGAACAGTCCGTCACTGTGATATTGGGATCAGAACAGTCAGTCACTGTGACACCAGGATCAGTATAGTCAGTCTCTGTGACATTGGGATCAGAACAGTCAGTGACTGTGACATTGGGATCAGAAAAGTCAGTGACTGTGACACCGGGATCAGAAAAGTCAGTCTCTGTGACTTTGGGATCAGCACAGTCAGTGACTGTGACACCATGATCAGAACAGTCAGTGACTGTGACACTGGGATCAGAACAGTCAGTCTCTGTGACATTGGGTTCAGAACAGTCAGTCACAGTGACACCGGTATCAGAACAGTCAGTCACTGTGACATTGGGATCAGAACAGTCAGTCACTGTGACACCGGGATCAGAACAGTCAGTCACTGTGACACCGGGATCAGAACAATCAGTTAGTGTGACACCGGGATGAGACAGTCAATTAGTGTGACACCAGGATCAGAGCAGTCAGTCACTGTGACATTGGGATCAGAACAGTCAGTCACAGTGACACCGGTATCAGAACAGTCAGTTACTGTGACACTGGGATCAGAACAGGCAGTCACTGTGACACCGGGACCAGAACAGTCAGTCACTGTGATATTGGGATCAGAACAGTCAGTCACTGTGACACCAGGATCAGTATAGTCAGTCTCTGTGACATTGGGATCAGAACAGTCAGTGACTGTGACATTGGGATCAGAAAAGTCAGTGACTGTGACACCGGGATCAGAAAAGTCAGTCTCTGTGACTTTGGGATCAGCACAGTCAGTGACTGTGACACCGTGATCAGAACAGTCAGTGACTGTGACACTGGGATCAGAACAGTCAGTCTCTGAGACATTGGGTTCAGAACAGTCAGTCACTGTGACACCGGGATCACAACAGTCAGTCACTGTGACATTGGGATCACAACAGTCTGTGACTGTGACATTGGGATCAGAATAGTCAGTGACCGTGACACTGGGATCAGAACAGTTAATCTCTGTGACATTGGGAGCAGAACAGTCAGTGATGTGACATTGGGATCAGAACAGTCAGTCACTGTAACACCGGGATCCGAACAGTTAGTCACTGTGGCATTTGGGATCAGAACAGTCAGTCACTGTAACCCCGGGATCAGAACAGTCTCTCACTGTGACACCAGATCAGAACAGTCAGTCACTGTGACATTGGGATCAGAACAGTCCGTCACTATGACAACGGGATCAGAACAGTCAGTCACTGTGACATTGGGATCAGAACAGTCAGTGACTGTGACACCGGGATCACAAAAGTCAGTCACCGTGACATTGGGATCACAACAGTCAGTGACTGTGACATTGGAATCAGAACAGTCAGTGACCGTGACACTGGGATCAGAACAGTTAGTCTCTGTGACATTGGGATCAGAACAGTCAGTCACTGTGAGACAGGGATCAGAACAGTGAGTCAGTGTGACATTGTGATCAGAACAGTCAGTCACTGTGACACCGGTATCAGAACAGTCAGTCACTTTGACATTGGGTTCAGAACAGTCAGTCACTGTGACACCGGGATCAGAACAGTCAGTCACTGTGACACCGGGATCAGAACAGTCAGTGACTCTGACACCAGGATCAGAACAGTCAGTGACTGTGACACCGGGATCAGAACAGTCAGTGACTGTGACATTGGTATCAGAACAGTCAGTGACTGTGACATTGGGATCAGAACAGTCAGTGACGGTGACCACGGAATCAGATCAGTCAGTGACTGTGACATTGGTATCAGAACAGTCAGTGACTGTGACAACGGGATCAGAACAGTCAGCCAGTGTGACATTGGGATCAGAACAGTCAGTCACTGTGACACCGGGATCAGAACAGTAAGTCACTGTGACACCGGGATCAGAACAGTCAGTCACTGTGACACCATGATCAGAACAGTCAGTGACTGTGACACTGGGATCAGAACAATCAGTTAGTGTGACACCGGGATGAGAACAGTCAATTAGTGTGACACCAGGATCAGAGCAGTCAGTCACTGTGACATTGGGATCAGAACAGTCAGTCACTGTGACACTGGGATCAGAACAGTCAGTCACTGTGACACCGGGACCAGAACAGTCAGTCACTGTGATATTGGGATCAGAACAGTCAGTCACTGTGACACCAGGATCAGTATAGTCAGTCTCTGTGATATTGGGATCAGAACAGTCAGTGACTGTGACATTGGGATCAGAAAAGTCAGTGACTGTGACACCGGGATCAGAAAAGTCAGTCTCTGTGACTTTGGGATCAGCACAGTCAGTGACTGTGACACCGTGATCAGAACAGTCAGTGACTGTGACACTGGGATCAGAACAGTCAGTCTCTGTGACATTGGATTCAGAACAGTCAGTCACTGTGACACCGGGATCACAACAGTCAGTCACTGTGACATTGGGATCACAACAGTCAGTGACTGTGACATTGGGATCAGAACAGTCAGTGACCGTGACGCTGGGATCAGAACAGTTAATCTCTGTGACATTCGGAGCAGAACAGTCAGTGATGTGACATTGGGATCAGAACAGTCAGTCAATTTGACGCTGGGAACTGAACAGGCCGTCTCTGTGACACTGGGATCAGGATAGTCAGTGACTGTGACACCGGGCTCCGAACAGTCAGTCACTGTGATATTGGGATCAGAACAGTCGGTCACTGAAACACCGGGATCCGAACAGTTAGTCACTGTGGCATTTGGGATCAGAACAGTCAGTCACTGTGACACCGGGGTCAGAACAGTCACTCACTGTGACACCAGATCAGAACAGTCAGTCACTGTGACATAGGGATCAGAACAGTCCGTCACTGTGACAACGGGATCAGAACAGTCAGTCACTGTGACATTGGGATCAGAACAGTCAGTCACTGTGACACCGGGATCACAACAGTCAGTCACCGTGACATTGGGATCACAACAGTCAGTGACTGTGACATTGGGATCAGAACGGTCAGTGACCGTGACACTGGGATCAGAACAGTTAGTCTCTGTGACATTGGGATCAGAACAGTCAGTGACTGTGACATTGGTATCAGAACAGTCAGTGACTGTGACAACGGGATCAGAACAGTCAGCCAGTGTGACATTGGGATCAGAACAGTCAGTCACTGTGACACCGCGATCAGAACAGTCAGTCACTGTGACATTGGGATCAGAATAGTCAGTCACTGTGACACCGGGATCAGAACAGTCAGTGACTCTGACACCAGGATCAGAACAGTCAGTGACTGTGACACCGGGATCAGAACAGTCAGTGACTGTGACATTGGGATCAGAACAGTCAGTGACTGTGACATTGGGATCAGAGCAGTCAGTGACGGTGACACCGGAATGAGAACAGTCAGTCACCGTGTGATTGGGATCAGAACAGTCAGTCACTGTGACACTGGGATCAGAACAGTCAGTCACTGTGACATTGGGATCAGAACAGTCAGTGGCTGTGACACTGTGATTAGAACAGTCAGTCATTGTGACATTGGGATCAGAACAGTCAGTCACTTTGACACCGGGATCAGAACAGTCAGTCACTGTGAAATTGGGATCGGAACAGTCAGTCACTGTGACACAGGGATCAGAACAGTCAGTCACTGTGACACTGGGATCAGAACAGGCAGTCACTGTGACATTGGGATCAGAACAGTCAGTCACTGTGACACCGGGATCAGAACAGTCCATCACTGTGACATTGTGATCAGAACAGTCAGTCACTGTGACACCGGTATCAGAACTGTCAGTCACTGTGACATTGGGATCAGAACAGTCAGTCACTGTGACACCGGGATCAGAACAGTCAGTCACTGTGACACTGGGATCAGAACAGTCAGGCACTGTAACACCGGGATCAGAACAGGCAGTCACTGTGACAATGGGATCAGAACAATCAGTTAGTGTGAGACCGGGATGAGAACAGTCAATTAGTGTGACACCAGGATCAGAAAGTCAGTCACTGTGACATTGGGATCAGAAGAGTCAGTTACTGTGACACTGGGATCAGAACAGTCAGTGACTGTGACACCGGGACCAGAACAGTCAGTCACTGTGATATTGGGATCAGAACAGTCAGTCCCTGTGACACCAGGATCAGTATAGTCAGTCTCTGTGACATTGGGATCAGAACAGTCAGTGACTGTGACATTGGGATCAGAAAAGTCAGTGACTGTGACACCGGGATCAGAACAGCCAGTTAGTGTGACACCGGGATCAGAAAAGTCAGTCTCTGTGACTTTGGGATCAGCACAGTCAGTGACTGTGTCACTGGGATCAGAACAGTCAGACTCTGCGACATTGGGTTCAGAACAGTCAGTCACTGTGACACCGGGATCACAACAGTCAGTCACTGTGACATTGGGATCACAACAGTCAGTGACTGTGACATTGGGATCAGAACAGTCAGTGACCGTGACACTGGGATCAGAACAGTTAATCTCTGTGACATTGGGAGCAGAACAGTCAGTGATGTGACATTAGGATCAGAACAGTCAGTCAATTTGACACTGGGAACTGAACAGGCCGTCTCTGTGACACTGGGATCAGGATAGTCAGTGACTGTGACACCGGGCTCCGAACAGTCAGTCACTGTGATATTGGGATCAGAACAGTCAGTCACTGTAACACCGGGATCCGAACAGTTAGTCACTGTGGTATTTGGGATCAGAACAGTCAGTCACTGTGACACCGGGATCAGAACAGTCACTCACTGTGACACCAGATCAGAACAGTCAGTCACTGTGACATTGGGATCAGAACAGTCAGTCACAGTGACACCGGTATCAGAACAGTCGGTCACTGTGACATTGGGATCAGAACAGTCAGTCACTGTGACACCGGGATCAGAACAGTCAGTCACTGTGACACTGGGATCAGAACAGTCAGGCACTGTGACACCGGGATCAGAACAGTCAGTCACTGTGACACCGGGATCAGAACAATCAATTAGTGTGACACCGGGATGAGAACAGTGAATTAGTGTGACACCAGGATCAGAGCAGTCAGTCACTGTGACATTGGGATCAGAACAGTCAGTCACAGTGACACCGGTATCAGAACAGTCAGTTACTGTGACACTGGGATCAGAACAGGCAGTCACTGTGACACCGGGACCAGAACAGTCAGTCACTGTGATATTGGGATCAGAACAGTCAGTCACTGTGACACCAGGATCAGTATAGTCAGTCTCTGTGCCATTGGGATCAGAACAGTCAGTGACTGTGACATTGGGATCAGAAAAGTCAGTGACTGTGACACCTGGATCAGAAAAGTCAGTCTCTGTGACTTTGGGATCAGCACAGTCAGTGACTGTCACACCGTGATCAGAACAGTCAGTGACTGTGACACTGGGATCAGAACAGTCAGTCTCTGTGACACCAGGATCAGTATAGTCAGTCTCTGTGCCATTGGGATCAGAACAGTCAGTGACTGTGACATTGGGATCAGAAAAGTCAGTGACTGTGACACCTGGATCAGAAAAGTCAGTCTCTGTGACTTTGGGATCAGCACAGTCAGTGACTGTCACACCGTGATCAGAACAGTCAGTGATGTGACATTGGGATCAGAACAGTCAGTCAATTTGACGCTGGGAACTGAACAGGCCGTCTCTGTGATACTGGGATCAGGATAGTCAGTGACTGTGACACCGGGCTCCGAACAGTCAGTCACTGTGATATTGGGATCAGAACAGTCAGTCACTGTAACACCGGGATCCGAACAGTTAGTCACTGTGGCATTTGGGATCAGAATAGTCAGTCACTGTAACCCCGGGATCAGAACAGTCACTCACTGTGACACCAGATCAGAACAGTCAGTCACTGTGACATTGGGATCAGAACAGTCCGTCACTATGACAACGGGATCAGAACAGTCAGTCACTGTGACATTGGGATCAGAACAGTCAGTGACTGTGACACCGGGATCACAACAGTCAGTCACCGTGACATTGGGATCAGAACAGTCAGTGACCATGACACTGGGATCAGAACAGTTAGTCTCTGTGACATTGGGATCAGAACAGTCAGTCACTGTGAGACAGGGATCAGAACAGTGAGTCAGTGTGACATTGTGATCAGAACAGTCAGTGACTGTGACATTGGTATCAGAACAGTCAGTGACTGTGACATTGGGATCAGAACAGTCAGTGACGGTGACCACGGAATCAGAACAGTCAGTGACTGTGACATTGGTATCAGAACAGTCTGTGACTGTGACAACGGGATCAGAACAGTCAGCCAGTGTGACATTGGGATCAGAACAGTCAGTCACTGTGACACCGGGATCAGAACAGTAAGTCACTGTGACACCGGGATGAGAACAGTCAGTCACTGTGACACCATGATCAGAACAGTCAGTGACTGTGACACCGGGATCAGAACAATCAGTTAGTGTGACACCGGGATGAGAACAGTCAATTAGTGTGACACCAGGATCAGAGCAGTCAGTCACTGTGACATTGGGATCAGAACAGTCAGTCACTGTGACACTGGGATCAGAACAGTCAGTCACTGTGACACCGGGACGAGAACAGTCAGTCACTGTGATATTGGGATCAGAACAGTCAGTCACTGTGACACCAGGATCAGTATAGTCAGTCTCTGTGATATTGGGATCAGAACAGTCAGTGACTGTGACATTGGGATCAGAAAAGTCAGTGACTGTGACACCGGGAGCAGAAAAGTCAGTCTCTGTGACTTTGGGATCAGCACAGTCAGTGACTGTGACACCGTGATCAGAACAGTCAGTGACTGTGACACTGGGATCAGAACAGTCAGTCTCTGTGACATTGGATTCAGAACAGTCAGTCACTGTGACACCGGGATCACAAAAGTCAGTCACTGTGACATTGGGATCACAACAGTCAGTGACTGTGACATTGGGATCAGAACAGTCAGTGACCGTGACACTGGGATCAGAACAGTTAATCTCTGTGACATTGGGAGCAGAACAGTCAGTGATGTGACATTGGGATCAGAACAGTCAGTCAATTTGACGCTGGGAACTGAACAGGCCGTCTCTGTGATACTGGGATCAGGATAGTCAGTGACTGTGACACCGGGCTCCGAACAGTCAGTCACTGTGATATTGGGATCAGAACAGTCAGTCACTGTAACACCGGGATCCGAACAGTTAGTCACTGTGGCATTTGGGATCAGAATAGTCAGTCACTGTAACCCCGGGATCAGAACAGACACTCACTGTGACACCAGATCAGAACAGTCAGTCACTGTGACATTGGGATCAGAACAGTCCGTCACTATGACAACGGGATCAGAACAGTCAGTCACTGTGACATTGGGATCAGAACAGTCAGTGACTGTGACACCGGGATCACAACAGTCAGTCACCGTGACATTGGGATCAGAACAGTCAGTGACCGTGACACTGGGATCAGAACAGTTAGTCTCTGTGACATTGGGATCAGAACAGTCAGTCACTGTGAGACAGGGATCAGAACAGTGAGTCAGTGTGACATTGTGATCAGAACAGTCAGTGACTGTGACATTGGTATCAGAACAGTCAGTGACTGTGACATTGGGATCAGAACAGTCAGTGACGGTGACCACGGAATCAGAACAGTCAGTGACTGTGACATTGGTATCAGAACAGTCTGTGACTGTGACAACGGGATCAGAACAGTCAGCCAGTGTGACATTGGGATCAGAACAGTCAGTCACTGTGACACCGGGATCAGAACAGTAAGTCACTGTGACACCGGGATCAGAACAGTCAGTCACTGTGACACCATGATCAGAACAGTCAGTGACTGTGACACCGGGATCAGAACAATCAGTTAGTGTGACACCGGGATGAGAACAGTCAATTAGTGTGACACCAGGATCAGAGCAGTCAGTCACTGTGACATTGGGATCAGAACAGTCAGTCACTGTGACACTGGGATCAGAACAGTCAGTCACTGTGACACCGGGACGAGAACAGTCAGTCACTGTGATATTGGGATCAGAACAGTCAGTCACTGTGACACCAGGATCAGTATAGTCAGTCTCTGTGATATTGGGATCAGAACAGTCAGTGACTGTGACATTGGGATCAGAAAAGTCAGTGACTGTGACACCGGGAGCAGAAAAGTCAGTCTCTGTGACTTTGGGATCAGCACAGTCAGTGACTGTGACACCGTGATCAGAACAGTCAGTGACTGTGACACTGGGATCAGAACAGTCAGTCTCTGTGACATTGGATTCAGAACAGTCAGTCACTGTGACACCGGGATCACAAAAGTCAGTCACTGTGACATTGGGATCACAACAGTCAGTGACTGTGACATTGGGATCAGAACAGTCAGTGACCGTGACACTGGGATCAGAACAGTTAATCTCTGTGACATTGGGAGCAGAACAGTCAGTGATGTGACATTGGGATCAGAACAGTCAGTCAATTTGACGCTGGGAACTGAACAGGCCGTCTCTGTGACACTGGGATCAGGATAGTCAGTGACTGTGACACCGGGCTCCGAACAGTCAGTCACTGTGATATTGGGATCAGAACAGTCAGTCACTGTAACACCGGGATCCGAACAGTTAGTCACTGTGGCATTTGGGATCAGAACAGTCAGTCACTGTAACCCCGGAATCAGAACAGTCTCTCACTGTGACACCAGATCAGAACAGTCAGTCACTGTGACATTGGGATCAGAACAGTCCGTCACTATGACAACGGGATCAGAACAGTCAGTCACTGTGACATTGGGATCAGAACAGTCAGTGACTGTGACACCGGGATCACAACAGTCAGTCACCGTGACATTGGGATCACAACAGTCAGTGACTGTGACATTGGGATCAGAACAGTCAGTGACCGTGACACTGGGATCAGAACAGTTAGTCTCTGTGACATTGGGATCAGAACAGTCAGCCACTGTGAGACAGGGATCAGAACAGTGAGTCAGTGTGACATTGTGATCAGAACAGTCAGTCACTGTGACACCGGTATCAGAACAGTCAGTCACTTTGACATTGGGTTCAGAACAGTCAGTCACTGTGACACCGGGATCAGAACAGTCAGTCACTGTGACACCGGGATCAGAACAGTCAGTGACTCTGACACCAGGATCAGAACAGTCAGTGACTGTGACACCGGGATCAGAACAGTCAGTGACTGTGACATTGGTATCAGAACAGTCAGTCACTGTGACATTGGGATCAGAACAGTCAGTCACTGTGACACCGGGTTCAGAACAGTCAGTCACTGTGACACCGGGATCAGAACAATCAGTTAGTGTGACACCGGGATGAGACAGTCAATTAGTGTGACACCAGGATCAGAGCAGTCAGTCACTGTGACATTGGGATCAGAACAGTCAGTCACAGTGACACTGGTATCAGAACAGTCAGTTACTGTGACACTGGGATCAGAACATGCAGTCACTGTGACACCGGGACCAGAACAGTCAGTCACTGTGATATTGGGATCAGAACAGTCAGTCACTGTGACACCAGGATCAGTATAGTCAGTCTCTGTGACATTGGGATCAGAACAGTCAGTGACTGTGACATTGGGATCAGAAAAGTCAGTGACTGTGACACCGGGATCAGAAAAGTCAGTCTCTGTGACTTTGGGATCAGCACAGTCAGTGACTGTGACACCGTGATCAGAACAGTCAGTGACTGTGAAACTGGGATCAGAACAGTCAGTCTCTGAGACATTGGGTTCAGAACAGTCAGTCACTGTGACACCGGGATCACAACAGTCAGTCACTGTGACATTGGGATCACAACAGTCTGTGACTGTGACATTGG
Organism: Isurus oxyrinchus; assembly: GCA_026770705.1. Lineage (NCBI taxonomy): Eukaryota > Metazoa > Chordata > Chondrichthyes > Lamniformes > Lamnidae > Isurus > Isurus oxyrinchus. The sequence continues at coordinate 5,598,611 of JANJGN010000028.1, read as the reverse complement.
GATCAGAATAGTGAGTGACCGTGACACTGGAAACAGAACAGTTAATCTCTGTGACATTGGGAGCAGAACAGTCAGTGATGTGACATTGGGATCAGAACAGTCAGTCAATTTGACGCTGGGAACTGAACAGGCCGTCTCTGTGATACTGGGATCAGGATAGTCAGTGACTGTGACACCGGGCTCCGAACAGTCAGTCACTGTGATATTGGGATCAGAACTGTCAGTCACTGTAACACCGGGATCCGAACAGTTAGTCACTGTGGCATTTGGGATCAGAACAGTCAGTCACTGTAACCCCGGGATCAGAACAGTCTCTCACTGTGACACCAGATCAGAACAGTCAGTCACTGTGACATTGGGATCAGAACAGTCCGTCACTATGACAACGGGATCAGAACAGTCAGTCACTGTGACATTGGGATCAGAACAGTCAGTGACTGTGACACCGGGATCACAACAGTCAGTCACCGTGACATTGGGATCACAACAGTCAGTGACTGTGACACTGGGATCAGAACAGTCAGTGACCGTGACACTGGGATCAGAACAGTTAGTCTCTGTGACATTGGGATCAGAACAGTCAGCCACTGTGAGACAGGGATCAGAACAGTGAGTCAGTGTGACATTGTGATCAGAACAGTCAGTCACTGTGACACCGGTATCAGAACAGTCAGTCACTTTGACATTGGGTTCAGAACAGTCAGTCACTGTGACACCGGGATCAGAACAGTCAGTCACTGTGACACCGGGATCAGAACAGTCAGTGACTCTGACACCAGGATCAGAACAGTCAGTGACTGTGACACCGGGATCAGAACAGTCAGTGACTGTGACATTGGTATCAGAACAGTCAGTGACTGTGACATTGGGATCAGAACAGTCAGTGACGGTGACCACGGAATCAGAACAGTCAGTGACTGTGACATTGGTATCAGAACAGTCAGTGACTGTGACAACGGGATCAGAACAGTCAGCCAGTGTGACATTGGGATCAGAACAGTCAGTCACTGTGACACCGGGATCAGAACAGTAAGTCACTGTGACACCGGGATCAGAACAGTCAGTCACTGTGACACCATGATCAGAACAGTCAGTGACTGTGACACTGGGATCAGAACAATCAGTTAGTGTGACACCGGGATGAGAACAGTCAATTAGTGTGACACCAGGATCAGAGCAGTCAGTCACTGTGACATTGGGATCAGAACAGTCAGTCACTGTGACACTGGGATCAGAACAGTCAGTCACTGTGACACCGGGACCAGAACAGTCAGTCACTGTGATATTGGGATCAGAACAGTCAGTCACTGTGACACCAGGATCAGTATAGTCAGTCTCTGTGATATTGGGATCAGAACAGTCAGTGACTGTGACATTGGGATCAGAAAAGTCAGTGACTGTGACACCGGGAGCAGAAAAGTCAGTCTCTGTGACTTTGGGATCAGCACAGTCAGTGACTGTGACACCGTGATCAGAACAGTCAGTGACTGTGACACTGGGATCAGAACAGTCAGTCTCTGTGACATTGGATTCAGAACAGTCAGTCACTGTGACACCGGGATCACAACAGTCAGTCACTGTGACATTGGGATCACAACAGTCAGTGACTGTGACATTGGGATCAGAACAGTCAGTGACCGTGACGCTGGGATCAGAACAGTTAATCTCTGTGACATTGGGAGCAGAACAGTCAGTGATGTGACATTGGGATCAGAACAGTCAGTCAATTTGACGCTGGGAACTGAACAGGCCGTCTCTGTGACACTGGGATCAGGATAGTCAGTGACTGTGACACCGGGCTCCGAACAGTCAGTCACTGTGATATTGGGATCAGAACAGTCGGTCACTGAAACACCGGGATCCGAACAGTGAGTCACTGTGGCATTTGGGATCAGAACAGTCAGTCACTGTGACACCGGGGTCAGAACAGTCACTCACTGTGACACCAGATCAGAACAGTCAGTCACTGTGACATAGGGATCAGAACAGACCGTCACTGTGACAACGGGATCAGAACAGTCAGTCACTGTGACATTGGGATCAGAACAGTCAGTCACTGTGACACCGGGATCACAACAGTCAGTCACCGTGACATTGGGATCACAACAGTCAGTGACTGTGACATTGGGATCAGAACGGTCAGTGACCGTGACACTGGGATCAGAACAGTTAGTCTCTGTGACATTGGGATCAGAACAGTCAGTGACTGTGACATTGGTATCAGAACAGTCAGTGACTGTGACAACGGGATCAGAACAGTCAGCCAGTGTGACATTGGGATCAGAACAGTCAGTCTCTGTGACACCGCGATCAGAACAGTCAGTCACTGTGACATTGGGATCAGAATAGTCAGTCACTGTGACACCGGGATCAGAACAGTCAGTGACTCTGACACCAGGATCAGAACAGTCAGTGACTGTGACACCGGGATCAGAACAGTCAGTGACTGTGACATTGGGATCAGAACAGTCAGTGACTGTGACATTGGGATCAGAGCAGTCAGTGATGGTGACACCGGAATGAGAACAGTCAGTCACCGTGAGATTGGGATCAGAACAGTCAGTCACTGTGACACTGGGATCAGAACAGTCAGTCAATGTGACATTGGGATCAGAACAGTCAGTGGCTGTGACACTGTGATTAGAACAGTCAGTCATTGTGACATTGGGATCAGAACAGTCAGTCACTTTGACACCGGGATCAGAACAGTCAGTCACTGTGAAATTGGGATCGGAACAGTCAGTCACTGTGACACAGGGATCAGAACAGTCAGTCACTGTGACACTGGGATCAGAACAGGCAGTCACTGTGACATTGGGATCAGAACAGTCAGTCACTGTGACACCGGGATCAGAACAGTCCATCACTGTGACATTGTGATCAGAACAGTCAGTCACTGTGACACCGGTATCAGAACTGTCAGTCACTGTGACATTGGGATCAGAACAGTCAGTCACTGTGACACCGGGATCAGAACAGTCAGTCACTGTGACACTGGGATCAGAACAGTCAGGCACTGTAACACCGGGATCAGAACAGTCAGTCACTGTGACAATGGGATCAGAACAATCAGTTAGTGTGAGACCGGGATGAGAACAGTCAATTAGTGTGACACCAGGATCAGAAAGTCAGTCACTGTGACATTGGGATCAGAAGAGTCAGTTACTGTGACACTGGGATCAGAACAGTCAGTGACTGTGACACCGGGACCAGAACAGTCAGTCACTGTGATATTGGGATCAGAACAGTCAGTCCCTGTGACACCAGGATCAGTATAGTCAGTCTCTGTGACTTTGGGATCAGCACAGTCAGTGACTGTGTCACTGGGATCAGAACAGTCAGTCTCTGTGACATTGGGTTCAGAACAGTCAGTCACTGTGACACCGGGATCACAACAGTCAGTCACTGTGACATTGGGATCACAACAGTCAGTGACTGTGACATTGGGATCAGAACAGTCAGTGACCGTGACACTAGGATCAGAACAGTTAATCTCTGTGACATTGGGAGCAGAACAGTCAGTGATGTGACATTAGGATCAGAACAGTCAGTCAATTTGACACTGGGAACTGAACAGGCCGTCTCTGTGACACTGGGATCAGGATAGTCAGTGACTGTGACACCGGGCTCCGAACAGTCAGTCACTGTGATATTGGGATCAGAACAGTCAGTCACTGTAACACCGGGATCCGAACAGTTAGTCACTGTGGTATTTGGGATCAGAACAGTCAGTCACTGTGACACCGGGATCAGAACAGTCACTCACTGTGACACCAGATCAGAACAGTCAGTCACTGTGACATTGGGATCAGAACAGTCAGTCACAGTGACACCGGTATCAGAACAGTCGGTCACTGTGACATTGGGATCAGAACAGTCAGTCACTGTGACACCGGGATCAGAACAGTCAGTCACTGTGACACTGGGATCAGAACAGTCAGGCACTGTGACACCGGGATCAGAACAGTCAGTCACTGTGACACCGGGATCAGAACAATCAGTTAGTTTGACACCGGGATGAGAACAGTGAATTAGTGTGACACCAGGATCAGAGCAGTCAGTCACTGTGACATTGGGATCAGAACAGTCAGTCACAGTGACACCGGTATCAGAACAGTCAGTTACTGTGACACTGGGATCAGAACAGGCAGTCACTGTGACACCGGGACCAGAACAGTCAGTCACTGTGATATTGCGATCAGAACAGTCAGTCACTGTGACACCAGGATCAGTATCGTCAGTCTCTGTGACATTGGGATCAGAACAGTCAGTGACTGTGACATTGGGATCAGAAAAGTCAGTGACTGTGACACCGGGATCAGAAAAGTCAGTCTCTGTGACTTTGGGATCAGCACAGTCAGTGACTGTGACACCGTGATCAGAACAGTCAGTGACTGTGACACTGGGATCAGAACAGTCAGTCTCTGTGACATTGGGTTCAGAACAGTCAGTCACTGTGACACCGGGATCATAACAGTCAGTCACTGTGACATTGGGATCACAACAGTCAGTGACTGTGACATTGGGATCAGAACAGTCAGTGACCGTGACACTGGGATCAGAACAGTTAATCTCTGTGACATTGGGAGCAGAACAGTCAGTGATGTGACATTGGGATCAGAACAGTCAGTCAATTTGACGCTGGGAACTGAACAGGCCGTCTCTGTGATACTGGGATCAGGATAGTCAGTGACTGTGACACCGGGCTCCGAACAGTCAGTCACTGTGATATTAGGATCAGAACAGTCAGTCACTGTAACACCGGGATCCGAACAGTTAGTCACTGTGGCATTTGGGATCAGAACAGTCAGTCACTGTGACACCGGGTTCAGAACAGTCACTCACTGTGACATTGGGATCAGAACAGTCAGTGACTCTGACATTGGGATCAGAACAGTCAGTGACCGTGACACTGGGATCAGAACAGTTAATCTCTGTGACATTGGGATCAGAACAGTCAGTCACCGTGACACCGGTATCAGAACAGTCAGTGACTCTGACACCAGGATCAGAACAGTCAGTCACTGTGACACCGGGATCAGAACAGTCAGTGACTGTGACATTGGGATCAGAACAGTCAGTGACTGTGACATTGGGATCAGAACAGTCAGTGACGGTGACACCGGAAGCAGAACAGTCAGTGACTGTGACATTGGTATCAGAACAGTCAGTGACTGTGACAACGGGATCAGAACAGTCAGCCAGTGTGACATTGGGATCAGAACAGTCAGTCACTGTGACACCGGGAACAGAACAGTAAGTCACTGTGACATTGGGATCAGAACAGTCATCACTGTGACAACGGGGTCAGAACAGTCAGTGACTCTGACACCAGGATCAGAACAGTCAGTGACTGTGACACCGGGATCAGAACAGTCAGTGACTGTGACATTGGGATCAGAGCAGTCAGTGACTGTGACATTGGGATCAGAACAGTCAGTGACGGTGACACCGGAATCAGAACAGTCAGTCACCGTGAGATTGGGATCAGAACAGTCAGTCACTGTGACACTGGGATCAGAACAGTCAGTCACTGTGACATTGGGATCAGAACAGTCAGTGGCTGTGACACCGGGATTAGAACAGTCAGTCATTGTGACATTGGGATCAGAACAGTCAGTCACTGTGACACCGGGATCAGAACAGTCAGTCACTGTGACACCGGGATCAGAACAGTCAGTAACTTTGACATTGGGTTCAGAACAGTCAGTCACTGTGACACCGGGATCAGAACAGTCAGTCACTGACACTGGGATCAGAACAGTCAGTGACTCTGACACCAGGATCAGAACAGTCAGTGACTGTGACACCGGGATCAGAACAGTCAGTGACTGTGACATTGGTATCAGAACAGTCAGTGACTGTGACATTGGTATCAGAACAGTCAGTGACGGTGACCACGGAATCAGAACAGTCAGTGACTGTGACATTGGTATCAGAACAGTCTGTGACTGTGACAACGGGATCAGAACAGTCAGCCAGTGTGATATTGGGATCAGAACAGTAAGTCACTGTGACACCGGGATCAGAACAGTAAGTCACTGTGACACCGGGATCAGAACAGTCAGTCACTGTGACACCATGATCAGCACAGTCAGTGACTGTGACACTGGGATCAGAACAATCAGTTAGTGTGACACCGGGATGAGAACAGTCAATTAGTGTGACACCAGGATCAGAGCAGTCAGTCACTGTGACATTGGGATCAGAACAGTCAGTCACTGTGACACTGGGATCAGAACAGTCAGTCACTGTGACACCGGGATGAGAACAGTCAGTCACTGTGATATTGGGATCAGAACAGTCAGTCACTGTGACACCAGGATCAGTATAGTGAGTCTCTGTGATATTGGGATCAGAACAGTCAGTGACTGTGACATTGGGATCAGAACAGTCAGTCAATTTGACGCTGGGAACTGAACAGGCCGTCTCTGTGACACTGGGATCAGGATAGTCAGTGACTGTGACACCGGGCTCCGAACAGTCAGTCACTGTGACACTGGGATCAGAACAGTCAGGCACTGTGACAACGGGATCAGAACAGTCAGTCACTGTGACAACGGGATCAGAACAGTCAGCCAGTGTGACATTGGGATCAGAACAGTCAGTCACTGTGACACCGGGATCAGAACAGTCAGTGACTGTGACATTGGGATCAGAACAGTCAGTGACTGTGACATTGGGATCAGAACAGTCAGTGACGGTGACACCGGAAGCAGAACAGTCAGTGACTGTGACATTGGTATCAGAACAGTCAGTGACTGTGACAACGGGATCAGAACAGTCAGCCAGTGTGACATTGGGATCAGAACAGTCAGTCACTGTGACACCGGGAACAGAACAGTAAGTCACTGTGACATTGGGATCAGAACAGTCATCACTGTGACAACGGGGTCAGAACAGTCAGTGACTCTGACACCAGGATCAGAACAGTCAGTGACTGTGACACCGGGATCAGAACAGTCAGTGACTGTGACATTGGGATCAGAGCAGTCAGTGACTGTGACATTGGGATCAGAACAGTCAGTGACGGTGACACCGGAATCAGAACAGTCAGTCACCGTGAGATTGGGATCAGAACAGTCAGTCACTGTGACATTGGGATCAGAACAGTCAGTCACTGTGACATTGGGATCAGAACAGTCAGTGGCTGTGACACCGGGATTAGAACAGTCAGTCATTGTGACATTGGGATCAGAACAGTCAGTCACTGTGACACCGGGATCAGAACAGTCAGTCACTGTGACACCGGGATCAGAACAGTCAGTAACTTTGACATTGGGTTCAGAACAGTCAGTCACTGTGACACCGGGATCAGAACAGTCAGTCACTGACACTGGGATCAGAACTGTCAGTGACTCTGACACCAGGATCAGAACAGTCAGTGACTGTGACACCGGGATCAGAACAGTCAGTGACTGTGACATTGGTATCAGAACAGTCAGTGACTGTGACATTGGTATCAGAACAGTCAGTGACGGTGACCACGGAATCAGAACAGTCAGTGACTGTGACATTGGTATCAGAACAGTCTGTGACTGTGACAACGGGATCAGAACAGTCAGCCAGTGTGACATTGGGATCAGAACAGTAAGTCACTGTGACACCGGGATCAGAACAGTAAGTCACTGTGACACCGGGATCAGAACAGTCAGTCACTGTGACACCATGATCAGCACAGTCAGTGACTGTGACACTGGGATCAGAACAATCAGTTAGTGTGACACCGGGATGAGAACAGTCAATTAGTGTGACACCAGGATCAGAGCAGTCAGTCACTGTGACATTGGGATCAGAACAGTCAGTCACTGTGACACTGGGATCAGAACAGTCAGTCACTGTGACACCGGGATGAGAACAGTCAGTCACTGTGATATTGGGATCAGAACAGTCAGTCACTGTGACACCAGGATCAGTATAGTGAGTCTCTGTGATATTGGGATCAGAACAGTCAGTGACTGTGACATTGGGATCAGAACAGTCAGTCAATTTGACGCTGGGAACTGAACAGGCCGTCTCTGTGACACTGGGATCAGGATAGTCAGTGACTGTGACACCGGGCTCCGAACAGTCAGTCACTGTGACACTGGGATCAGAACAGTCAGGCACTGTGACACCGGGATCAGAACAGTCAGTCACTGTGACAACGGGATCAGAACAGTCAGCCAGTGTGACATTGGGATCAGAACAGTCAGTCACTGTGACACCGGGATCAGAACAGTAAGTCACTGTGACATTGGGATCAGAACAGTCAGTCACTGTGACAACGGGGTCAGAACAGTCAGTGACTCTGACACCAGGATCAGAACAGTCAGTGACTGTGACACCGGGATCAGAACAGTCAGTGACTGTGACATTGGGATCAGAGCAGTCAGTGAGTGTGACATTGGGATCAGAACAGTCAGTGACGGTGACACCGGAATCAGAACAGTCAGTCACCGTGAGATTGGGATCAGAACAGTCAGTCACTGTGACACTGGGATCAGAACAGTCAGTCACTGTGACATTGGGATCAGAACAGTCAGTGGCTGTGACACCGGGATTAGAACAGTCAGTCATTGTGACATTGGGATCAGAACAGTCAGTCACTGTGACACCGGGATCAGAACAGTCAGTCACTGTGACACCGGGATCAGAACAGTCAGTAACTTTGACATTGGGTTCAGAACAGTCAGTCACTGTGACACCGGGATCAGAACAGTCAGTCACTGACACTGGGATCAGAACAGTCAGTGACTCTGACACCAGGATCAGAACAGTCAGTGACTGTGACACCGGGATCAGAACAGTCAGTGACTGTGACATTGGTATCAGAACAGTCAGTGACTGTGACATTGGGATCAGAACAGTCAGTGACGGTGACCACGGAATCAGAACAGTCAGTGACTGTGACATTGGTATCAGAACAGTCTGTGACTGTGACAACGGGATCAGAACAGTCAGCCAGTGTGACATTGGGATCAGAACAGTAAGTCACTGTGACACCGGGATCAGAACAGTAAGTCACTGTGACACCGGGATCAGAACAGTCAGTCACTGTGACACCATGATCAGAACAGTCAGTGACTGTGACACTGGGATCAGAACAATCAGTTAGTGTGACACCGGGATGAGAACAGTCAATTAGTGTGACACCAGGATCAGAGCAGTCAGTCACTGTGACATTGGGATCAGAACAGTCAGTCACTGTGACACTGGGATCAGAACAGTCAGTCACTATGACACCGGGACGAGAACAGTCAGTCACTGTGATATTGGGATCAGAACAGTCAGTCACTGTGACACCAGGATCAGTATAGTGAGTCTCTGTGATATTGGGATCAGAACAGTCAGTGACTGTGACATTGGGTTGAGAACAGTCAGTCAATTTGACGCTGGGAACTGAACAGGCCGTCTCCGTGACACTGGGATCAGGATAGTCAGTGACTGTGACACCGGGCTCCGAACAGTCAGTCACTGTGATATTGGGATCAGAACAGTCGGTCACTGAAACACCGGGATCCGAACAGTTAGTCACTGTGGCATTTGGGATCAGAACAGTCAGTCACTGTGACACCGGGATCAGAACAGTCAGTTACTGTGACACTGGGATCAGAACAGGCAGTCACTGTGACACCGGGACCAGAACAGTCAGTCACTGTGATATTGGGATCAGAACAGTCAGTCACTGTGACACCAGGATCAGTATAGTCAGTCTCTGTGACATTGGGATCAGAACAGTCAGTGACTGTGACATTGGGATCAGAAAAGTCAGTGACTGTGACACCGGGATCAGAAAAGTCAGTCTCTGTGACTTTGGGATCAGCACAGTCAGTGACTGTGACACCATGATCAGAAGAGTCAGTGACTGTGACACTGGGATCAGAACAGTCAGTCTCTGTGACATTGGGTTCAGAACAGTCAGTCACAGTGACACCGGGATCAGAACAGTCAGTCACTGTGACATTGGGATCAGAACAGTCAGTCACTGTGACACCGGGATCAGAACAGTCAGTCACTGTGACACCGGGATCAGAACAATCAGTTAGTGTGACACCGGGATGAGAACAGTCAATTAGTGTGACACCAGGATCAGAGCAGTCAGTCACTGTGACATTGGGATCAGAACAGTCAGTCACAGTGACACCGGTATCAGAACAGTCAGTTACTGTGACACTGGGATCAGAACAGGCAGTCACTGTGACACCGGGACCAGAACAGTCAGTCACTGTGATATTGGGATCAGAACAGTCAGTCACTGTGACACCAGGATCAGTATAGTCAGTCTCTGTGACATTGGGATCAGAACAGTCAGTGACTGTGACATTGGGATCAGAAAAGTCAGTGACTGTGACACCGGGATCAGAAAAGTCAGTCTCTGTGACTTTGGGATCAGCACAGTCAGTGACTGTGACACCGTGATCAGAACAGTCAGTGACTGTGACACTGGGATCAGAACAGTCAGTCACTGTGACACTGGGATCAGAACAGTCAGGCACTGTGACACCGGGATCAGAACAGTCAGTCACTGTGACACCGGGATCAGAACAATCAGTTAGTGTGACACCGGGATGAGAACAGTCAATTAGTGTGACACCAGGATCAGAGCAGTCCGTCACTGTGACAGTGGGATCAGAACAGTCAGTTACTGTGACACTGGGATCAGAACAGGCAGTCACTGTGACACCGGGACCAGCACAGTCAGTCACTGTGATATTGGGATCAGAGCAGTCAGTCACTGTGACACCAGGATCAGTATAGTCAGTCTCTGTGACATTGGGATCAGAACAGTCAGTGACTGTGACATTGGGATCAGAAAAGTCAGTGACTGTGACACCGGGATCAGAAAAGTCAGTCTCTGTGACTTTGGGATCAGCACAGTCAGTGACTGTGACACCATGATCAGAACAGTCAGTGACTGTGACACTGGGATCAGAACAGTCAGTCTCTGTGACATTGGGTTCAGAACAGTCAGTCACAGTGACACCGATATCAGAACAGTCAGTCACTGTGACATTGGGATCAGAACAGTCAGTCACTGTGACACTGGGATCAGAACAGTCAGGCACTGTGACACCGGGATCAGAACAGTCAGTCACTGTGACACCGGGATCAGAACAATCAGTTAGTGTGACACCGGGATGAGAACAGTCAATTAGTGTGACACCAGGATCAGAGCAGTCAGTCACTGTGACATTGGGATCAGAACAGTCAGTCACAGTGACACCAGATCAGAACAGTCAGTCACTGTGACATTGGGATCAGAACAGTCAGTCACTTTAACACCGGGATCCGAACAGTTAGTCACTGTGGCATTTGGGATCAGAACAGTCAGTGACTGTGACACCGGGATCAGAACAGTCAGTCTCTGTGACACTGGGATCAGAACAGTCAGTGACTGTGACATTGGTATCAGAACAGTCAGTGACTGTGACAACGGGATCAGAACAGTCAGCCAGTGTGACATTGGGATCAGAACAGTCAGTCACTGTGACACTGGGATCAGAACAGTCAGTCACTGTGACATTGGGATCAGAACAGTCAGTCACTGTGACACCGGGATCAGAACAGTCAGTGACTCTGACACCAGGATCAGGACAGTCAGTGACTGTGACACCGGGATCAGAACAGTCAGTGACGGTGACACCGGAATCAGAACAGTCAGTGACTGTGACATTGGTATCAGAACAGTCAGTGACTGTGACAACGGGATCAGAACAGTCAGCCAGTGTGACATTGGGATCAGAACAGTCAGTCACTGTGACACCGGGAACAGAACAGTAAGTCACTGTGACATTGGGATCAGAACAGTCAGTCACTGTGACAACGGGGTCAGAACAGTCAGTGACTCTGACACCAGGATCAGAACAGTCAGTGACTGTGACACCGGGATCAGAACAGTCAGTGACTGTGACATTGGGATCAGAGCAGTCAGTGACTGTGACATTGGGATCAGAACAGTCAGTGACGGTGACACCGGAATCAGAACAGTCAGTCACCGTGAGATTGGGATCAGAACAGTCAGTCACTGTGACACTGGGTTCAGAACAGTCAGTCACTGTGACATTGGGATCAGAACAGTCAGTGGCTGTGACACCGGGATTAGAACAGTCAGTCATTGTGACATTGGGATCAGAACAGTCAGTCACTGTGACACCGGGATCAGAACAGTCAGTCACTGTGACACCGGGATCAGAACAGTCAGTAACTTTGACATTGGGTTCAGAACAGTCAGTCACTGTGACACCGGGATCAGAACAGTCAGTCACTGACACTGGGATCAGAGCAGTCAGTGACTCTGACACCAGGATCAGAACAGTCAGTGACTGTGACACCGGGATCAGAACAGTCAGTGACTGTGACATTGGTATCAGAACAGTCAGTGACTGTGACATTGGTATCAGAACAGTTAGTGACGGTGACCACGGAATCAGAACAGTCAGTGACTGTGACATTGGTATCAGAACAGTCTGTGACTGTGACAACGGGATCAGAACAGTCAGCCAGTGTGACATTGGGATCAGAACAGTAAGTCACTGTGACACCGGGATCAGAACAGTAAGTCACTGTGACACCGGGATCAGAACAGTCAGTCACTGTGACACCATGATCAGAACAGTCAGTGACTGTGACACTGGGATCAGAACAATCAGTTAGTGTGACACCGGGATGAGAACAGTCAATTAGTGTGACACCAGGATCAGAGCAGTCAGTCACTGTGACATTGGGATCAGAACAGTCAGTCACTGTGACACTGGGATCAGAACAGTCAGTCACTGTGACACCGGGACGAGAACAGTCAGTCACTGTGATATTGGGATCAGAACAGTCAGTCACTGTGACACCAGGATCAGTATAGTGAGTCTCTGTGATATTGGGATCAGAACAGTCAGTGACTGTGACATTGGGATCAGAACAGTCAGTCAATTTGACGCTGGGAACTGAACAGGCCGTCTCTGTGACACTGGGATCAGGATAGTCAGTGACTGTGACACCGGGCTCCGAACAGTCAGTCACTGTGACACTGGGATCAGAACAGTCAGGCACTGTGACACCGGGATCAGAACAGTCAGAGTCTGTGACATTGGGTTCAGAACAGTCAGTCACAGTGACACCGATATCAGAACAGTCAGTCACTGTGACATTGGGATCAGAACAGTCAGTCACTGTGACACCGGGATCAGAACAGTCAGTCACTGTGACACTGGGATCAGAACAGTCAGGCACTGTGACACCGGGATCAGAACAGTCAGTCACTGTGACACCGGGATCAGAAAAATCAGTTAGTGTGACACCGGGATGAGAACAGTCAATTAGTGTGACACCAGGATCAGAGCAGTCAGTCACTGTGACATTGGGATCAGAACAGTCAGTCACAGTGACACCAGATCAGAACAGTCAGTCACTGTGACATTGGGATCAGAACAGTCAGTCACTTTAACACCGGGATCCGAACAGTTAGTCACTGTGGCATTTGGGATCAGAACAGTCAGTGACTGTGACACCGGGATCAGAACAGTCAGTCTCTGTGACACTGGGATCAGAACAGTCAGTGACTGTGACATTGGTATCAGAACAGTCAGTGACTGTGACAACGGGATCAGAACAGTCAGCCAGTGTGACATTGGGATCAGAACAGTCAGTCACTGTGACACTGGGATCAGAACAGTCAGTCACTGTGACATTGGGATCAGAACAGTCAGTCACTGTGACACCGGGATCAGAACAGTCAGTGACTCTGACACCAGGATCAGGACAGTCAGTGACTGTGACACCGGGATCAGAACAGTCAGTGACGGTGACACCGGAATCAGAACAGTCAGTGACTGTGACATTGGTATCAGAACAGTCAGTGACTGTGACAACGGGATCAGAACAGTCAGCCAGTGTGACATTGGGATCAGAACAGTCAGTCACTGTGACACCGGGAACAGAACAGTAAGTCACTGTGACATTGGGATCAGAACAGTCAGTCACTGTGACAACGGGGTCAGAACAGTCAGTGACTCTGACACCAGGATCAGAACAGTCAGTGACTGTGACACCGGGATCAGAACAGTCAGTGACTGTGACATTGGGATCAGAGCAGTCAGTGACTGTGACATTGGGATCAGAACAGTCAGTGACGGTGACACCGGAATCAGAACAGTCAGTCACCGTGAGATTGGGATCAGAACAGTCAGTCACTGTGACACTGGGATCAGAACAGTCAGTCACTGTGACATTGGGATCAGAACAGTCAGTGGCTGTGACACCGGGATTAGAACAGTCAGTCATTGTGACATTGGGATCAGAACAGTCAGTCACTGTGACACCGGGATCAGAACAGTCAGTCACTGTGACACCGGGATCAGAACAGTCAGTAACTTTGACATTGGGTTCAGAACAGTCAGTCACTGTGACACCGGGATCAGAACAGTCAGTCACTGACACTGGGATCAGAACAGTCAGTGACTCTGACACCAGGATCAGAACAGTCAGTGACTGTGACACCGGGATCAGAACAGTCAGTGACTGTGACATTGGTATCAGAACAGTCAGTGACTGTGACATTGGTATCAGAACAGTCAGTGACGGTGACCACGGAATCAGAACAGTCAGTGACTGTGACATTGGTATCAGAACAGTCTGTGACTGTGACAACGGGATCAGAACAGTCAGCCAGTGTGACATTGGGATCAGAACAGTAAGTCACTGTGACACCGGGATCAGAACAGTAAGTCACTGTGACACCGGGATCAGAACAGTCAGTCACTGTGACACCATGATCAGAACAGTCAGTGACTGTGACACTGGGATCAGAACAATCAGTTAGTGTGACACCGGGATGAGAACAGTCAATTAGTGTGACACCAGGATCAGAGCAGTCAGTCACTGTGACATTGGGATCAGAACAGTCAGTCACTGTGACACTGGGATCAGAACAGTCAGTCACTGTGACACCGGGACGAGAACAGTCAGTCACTGTGATATTGGGATCAGAACAGTCAGTCACTGTGACACCAGGATCAGTATAGTGAGTCTCTGTGATATTGGGATCAGAACAGTCAGTGACTGTGACATTGGGATCAGAAAAGTCAGTCAATTTGACGCTGGGAACTGAACAGGCCGTCTCTGTGACACTGGGATCAGGATAGTCAGTGACTGTGACACCGGGCTCCGAACAGTCAGTCACTGTGACACTGGGATCAGAACAGTCAGGCACTGTGACACCGGGATCAGAACAGTCAGTCACTGTGACAACGGGATCAGAACAGTCAGCCAGTGTGACTTTGGGATCAGAACAGTCAGTCACTGTGACACCGGGATCAGAACAGTAAGTCACTGTGACATTGGGATCAGAACAGTAAGTCACTGTGACAACGGGGTCAGAACAGTCAGTGACTCTGACACCAGGATCAGAACAGTCAGTGACTGTGACATTGGGATCAGAGCAGTCAGTGACTGTGACATTGGGATCAGAACAGTCAGTGACGGTGACACCGGAATCAGAACAGTCAGTCACCGTGAGATTGGGATCAGAACAGTCAGTCACTGTGACACTGGGATCAGAACAGTCAGTCACTGTGACATTGGGATCAGAACAGTCAGTGGCTGTGACACCGGGATTAGAACAGTCAGTCATTGTGACATTGGGATCAGAACAGTCAGTCACTGTGACACCGGGATCAGAACAGTCAGTCACTGTGACACCGGGATCAGAACAGTCAGTAACTTTGACATTGGGTTCAGAACAGTCAGTCACTGTGACACCGGGATCAGAACAGTCAGTCACTGACACTGGGATCAGAACAGTCAGTGACTCTGACACCAGGATCAGAACAGTCAGTGACTGTGACACCGGGATCAGAACAGTCAGTGACTGTGACATTGGTATCAGAACAGTCAGTGACTGTGACATTGGGATCAGAACAGTCAGTGACGGTGACCACGGAATCAGAACAGTCAGTGACTGTGACATTGGTATCAGAACAGTCTGTGACTGTGACAACGGGATCAGAACAGTCAGCCAGTGTGACATTGGGATCAGAACAGTAAGTCACTGTGACACCGGGATCAGAACAGTAAGTCACTGTGACACCGGGATCAGAACAGTCAGTCACTGTGACACCATGATCAGAACAGTCAGTGACTGTGACACTGGGATCAGAACAATCAGTTAGTGTGACACCGGGATGAGAACAGTCAATTAGTGTGACACCAGGATCAGAGCAGTCAGTCACTGTGACATTGGGATCAGAACAGTCAGTCACTGTGACACTGGGATCAGAACAGTCAGTCACTGTGACACCGGGACGAGAACAGTCAGTCACTGTGATATTGGGATCAGAACAGTCAGTCACTGTGACACCAGGATCAGTATAGTGAGTCTCTGTGATATTGGGATCAGAACAGTCAGTGACTGTGACATTGGGATCAGAACAGTCAGTCAATTTGACGCTGGGAACTGAACAGGCCGTCTCTGTGACACTGGGATCAGGATAGTCAGTGACTGTGACACCGGGCTCCGAACAGTCAGTCACTGTGATATTGGGATCAGAACAGTCGGTCACTGAAACACCGGGATCCGAACAGTTAGTCACTGTGGCATTTGGGATCAGAACAGTCAGTCACTGTGACACCGGGATCAGAACAGTCAGTTACTGTGACACTGGGATCAGAACAGGCAGTCACTGTGACACAGGGACCAGAACAGTCAGTCACTGTGATATTGGGATCAGAACAGTCAGTCACTGTGACACCAGGATCAGTATAGTCAGTCTCTGTGACATTGGGATCAGAACAGTCAGTGACTGTGACATTGGGATCAGAAAAGTCAGTGACTGTGACACCGGGATCAGAAAAGTCAGTCTCTGTGACTTTGGGATCAGCACAGTCAGTGACTAAGACACCATGATCAGAACAGTCAGTGACTGTGACACTGGGATCAGAACAGTCAGTCTCTGTGACATTGGGTTCAGAACAGTCAGTCACAGTGACACTGGGATCAGAACAGTCAGTCACTGTGACATTGGGATCAGAACAGTCAGTCACTGTGACACCGGGATCAGAACAGTCAGTCACTGTGACACCGGGATCAGAACAATCAGTTAGTGTGACACCGGGATGAGAACAGTCAATTAGTGTGACACCAGGATCAGAGCAGTCAGTCACTGTGACATTGGGATCAGAACAGTCAGTCACAGTGACACCGGTATCAGAACAGTCAGTTACTGTGACACTGGGATCAGAACAGGCAGTCACTGTGACACCGGGACCAGAACAGTCAGTCACTGTGATATTGGGATCAGAACAGTCAGTCACTGTGACACCAGGATCAGTATAGTCAGTCTCTGTGACATTGGGATCAGAACAGTCAGTGACTGTGACATTGGGATCAGAAAAGTCAGTGACTGTGACACCGGGATCAGAAAAGTCAGTCTCTGTGACTTTGGGATCAGCACAGTCAGTGACTGTGACACCGTGATCAGAACAGTCAGTGACTGTGACACTGGGATCAGAACAGTCAGTCACTGTGACACTGGGATCAGAACAGTCAGGCACTGTGACACCGGGATCAGAACAGTCAGTCACTGTGACACCGGGATCAGAACAATCAGTTAGTGTGACACCGGGATGAGAACAGTCAATTAGTGTGACACCAGGATCAGAGCAGTCCGTCACTGTGACAGTGGGATCAGAACAGTCAGTTACTGTGACACTGGGATCAGAACAGGCAGTCACTGTGACACCGGGACCAGAACAGTCAGTCACTGTGATATTGGGATCAGAACAGTCAGTCACTGTGACACCAGGATCAGTATAGTCAGTCTCTGTGACATTGGGATCAGAACAGTCAGTGACTGTGACATTGGGATCAGAAAAGTCAGTGACTGTGACACCGGGATCAGAAAAGTCAGTCTCTGTGACTTTGGGATCAGCACAGTCAGTGACTGTGACACCATGATCAGAACAGTCAGTGACTGTGACACTGGGATCAGAACAGTCAGTCTCTGTGACATTGGGTTCAGAACAGTCAGTCACAGTGACACCGATATCAGAACAGTCAGTCACTGTGACATTGGGATCAGAACAGTCAGTCACTGTGACACCGGGATCAGAACAGTCAGTCACTGTGACACTGGGATCAGAACAGTCAGGCACTGTGACACCGGGATCAGAACAGTCAGTCACTGTGACACCGGGATCAGAACAATCAGTTAGTGTGACACCGGGATGAGAACAGTCAATTAGTGTGACACCAGGATCAGAGCAGTCAGTCACTGTGACATTGGGATCAGAATAGTCAGTCACAGTGACACCAGATCAGAACAGTCAGTCACTGTGACATTGGGATCAGAACAGTCAGTCACTTTAACACCGGGATCCGAACAGTTAGTCACTGTGGCATTTGGGATCAGAACAGTCAGTGACTGTGACACCGGGATCAGAACAGTCAGTCTCTGTGACACTGGGATCAGAACAGTCAGTGACTGTGACATTGGTATCAGAACAGTCAGTGACTGTGACAACGGGATCAGAACAGTCAGCCAGTGTGACATTGGGATCAGAACAGTCAGTCACTGTGACACTGGGATCAGAACAGTCAGTCACTGTGACATTGGGATCAGAACAGTCAGTCACTGTGACACCGGGATCAGAACAGTCAGTGACTCTGACACCAGGATCAGGACAGTCAGTGACTGTGACACCGGGATCAGAACAGTCAGTGACTGTGACATTGGGATCAGAACAGTCAGTGACTGTGACATTGGGATCAGAACAGTCAGTGACGGTGACACCGGATTCAGAACAGTCAGTCACCGTGAGATTGGGATCAGAACAGTCAGTCACTGTGACACCGGGATCAGAACAGTCAGTCACCGTGAAATTGAGATCGGAACAGTCAGTCACTGTGACACAGGGATCAGAACAGTCAGTCACAGTGACACTTGGATCAGAACAGGCAGTCACTGTGACATTGGGATCAGAACAGTCAGTCACTGTGACACTGGGATCAGAACAGTCAGTCACTGTGACATTGTGATCAGAACAGTCAGTCACTGTGACACCGGTATCAGAACAGTCAGTCACTGTGACATTGGGATCAGAACAGTCAGTCACTGTGACACCGGGATCAGAACAGTCAGTCACTGTGACACTGGGATCAGAACAGTCAGGCACTGTGACACCGGGATCAGAACAGTCAGTCACTGTGACACCGGGATCAGAACAATCAGTTAGTGTGACACCGGGATGAGAACAGTCAATTAGTGTGACACCAGGATCAGAGCAGTCAGTCACTGTGACAGTGGGATCAGAACAGTCAGTTACTGTGACACTGGGATCAGAACAGGCAGTCACTGTGACACCGGGACCAGAACAGTCAGTCACTGTGATATTGGGATCAGAACAGTCAGTCACTGTGACACCAGGATCAGTATAGTCAGTCTCTGTGACATTGGGATCAGAACAGTCAGTGACTGTGACATTGGGATCAGAAAAGTCAGTGACTGTGACACCGGGATCAGAAAAGTCATTCTCTGTGACTTTGGGATCAGCACAGTCAGTGACTGTGACACCATGATCAGAACAGTCAGTGACTGTGACACTGGGATCAGAACAGTCAGTCTCTGTGACATTGGGTTCAGAACAGTCAGTCACAGTGACACCGGGATCAGAACAGTCAGTCACTGTGACACCGGGATCAGAACAATCAGTTAGTGTGACACCGGGATGAGAACAGTCAATTAGTGTGACACCAGGATCAGAGCAGTCAGTCACTGTGACATTGGGATCAGAACAGTCAGTCACAGTGACACCGGTATCAGAACAGTCAGTTACTGTGACACTGGGATCAGAACAGGCAGTCACTGTGACAACGGGACCAGAACAGTCAGTCACTGTGATATTGGGATCAGAACAGTCAGTCACTGTGACACCAGGATCAGTATAGTCAGTCTCTGTGACATTGGGATCAGAACAGTCAGTGACTGTGGCATTGGGATCAGAAAAGTCAGTGACTGTGACACCGGGATCAGAAAAGTCAGTCTCTGTGACTTTGGGATCAGCACAGTCAGTGACTGTGACACCGTGATCAGAACAGTCAGTGACTGTGACACTGGGATCAGAACAGTCAGTCTCTGTGACATTGGGTTCAGAACAGTCAGTCACTGTGACACCGGGATCACAACAGTCAGTCACTGTGACATTGGGATCACAACAGTCAGTGACTGTGACATTGGGATCAGAACAGTCAGTGACCGTGACACTGGGATCAGAACAGTTAATCTCTGTGACATTGGGAGCAGAACAGTCAGTGATGTGACATTGGGATCAGAACAGTCAGTCAATTTGACGCTGGGAACTGAACAGGCCGTCTCTGTGATACTGGGATCAGGATAGTCAGTGACTGTGACACCGGGCTCCGAACAGTCAGTCACTGGGATATTGGGATCAGAACAGTCAGTCACTGTAACACCGGGATCCGAACAGTTAGTCACTGTGGCATTTGGGATCAGAACAGTCAGTCACTGTGACACCGGGATCAGAACAGTCACTCACTGTGACACCAGATCAGAACAGTCAGTCACTGTGACATTGGGATCAGAACAGTCCGTCACTATGACAACGGGATCAGAACAGTCAGTCACTGTGACATTGGGATCAGAACAGTCAGTGACTGTGACACCGGGATCACAACAGTCAGTCACCGTGACATTGGGATCAGAACAGTCAGTGACCGTGACACTGGGATCAGAACAGTTAGTCTCTGTGACATTGGGATCAGAACAGTCAGTCACTGTGAGACAGGGATCAGAACAGTGAGTCAGTGTGACATTGTGATCAGAACAGTCAGTCACTGTGACACCGGTATCAGAACAGTCAGTCACTTTGACATTGGGTTCAGAACAGTCAGTCACTGTGACACCGGGATCAGAACAGTCAGTCACTGTGACACTGGGATCAGAACAGTCAGTGACTCTGACACCAGGATCAGAACAGTCAGTGACTGTGACACCGGGATCAGAACAGTCAGTGACTGTGACATTGGTATCAGAACAGTCAGTGACTGTGACATTGGGATCAGAACAGTCAGTGACGGTGACCACGGAATCAGAACAGTCAGTGACTGTGACATTGGTATCAGAACAGTCTGTGACTGTGACAACGGGATCAGAACAGTCAGCCAGTGTGACATTGGGATCAGAACAGTCAGTCACTGTGACACCAGGATCAGTATAGTGAGTCTCTGTGATATTGGGATCAGAACAGTCAGTGACTGTGACATTGGGATCAGAACAGTCAGTCAATTTGACGCTGGGAACTGAACAGGCCGTCTCTGTGACACTGGGATCAGGATAGTCAGTGACTGTGACACCGGGCTCCGAACAGTCAGTCACTGTGATATTGGGATCAGAACAGTCGGTCACTGAAACACCGGGATCCGAACAGTTAGTCACTGTGGCATTTGGGATCAGAACAGTCAGTCACTGTGACACCGGGATCAGAACAGTCAGTTACTGTGACACTGGGATCAGAACAGGCAGTCACTGTGACACCGGGACCAGAACAGTCAGTCACTGTGATATTGGGATCAGAACAGTCAGTCACTGTGACACCAGGATCAGTATAGTCAGTCTCTGTGACATTGGGATCAGAACAGTCAGTGACTGTGACATTGGGATCAGAAAAGTCAGTGACTGTGACACCGGGATCAGAAAAGTCAGTCTCTGTGACTTTGGGATCAGCACAGTCAGTGACTAAGACACCATGATCAGAACAGTCAGTGACTGTGACACTGGGATCAGAACAGTCAGTCTCTGTGACATTGGGTTCAGAACAGTCAGTCACAGTGACACCGGGATCAGAACAGTCAGTCACTGTGACATTGGGATCAGAACAGTCAGTCACTGTGACACCGGGATCAGAACAGTCAGTCACTGTGACACCGGGATCAGAACAATCAGTTAGTGTGACACCGGGATGAGAACAGTCAATTAGTGTGACACCAGGATCAGAGCAGTCAGTCACTGTGACATTGGGATCAGAACAGTCAGTCACAGTGACACCGGTATAAGAACAGTCAGTTACTGTGACACTGGGATCAGAACAGGCAGTCACTGTGACACCGGGACCAGAACAGTCAGTCACTGTGATATTGGGATCAGAACAGTCAGTCACTGTGACACCAGAATCAGTATAGTCAGTCTCTGTGACATTGGGATCAGAACAGTCAGTGACTGTGACATTGGGATCAGAAAAGTCAGTGACTGTGACACCGGGATCAGAAAAGTCAGTCTCTGTGACTTTGGGATCAGCACAGTCAGTGACTGTGACACCGTGATCAGAACAGTCAGTGACTGTGACACTGGGATCAGAACAGTCAGTCACTGTGACACTGGGATCAGAACAGTCAGGCACTGTGACACCGGGATCAGAACAGTCAGTCACTGTGACACCGGGATCAGAACAATCAGTTAGTGTGACACCGGGATGAGAACAGTCAATTAGTGTGACACCAGGATCAGAGCAGTCCGTCACTGTGACAGTGGGATCAGAACAGTCAGTTACTGTGACACTGGGATCAGAACAGGCAGTCACTGTGACACCGGGACCAGCACAGTCAGTCACTGTGATATTGGGATCAGAACAGTCAGTCACTGTGACACCAGGATCAGTATAGTCAGTCTCTGTGACATTGGGATCAGAACAGTCAGTGACTGTGACACTGGGATCAGAACAGTCAGTCTCTGTGACATTGGGTTCAGAACAGTCAGTCACAGTGACACCGGTATCAGAACAGTCAGTCACTGTGACATTGGGATCAGAACAGTCAGTCACTGTGACACCGGGATCAGAACAGTCAGTCACTGTGACACTGGGATCAGAACAGTCAGGCACTGTGACACCGGGATCAGAACAGTCAGTCACTGTGACACTGGGATCAGAACAATCAGTTAGTGTGACACCGGGATGAGAACAGTCAATTAGTGTGACACCAGGATCAGAGCAGTCAGTCACTGTGACATTGGGATCAGAACAGTCAGTCACAGTGACACCAGATCAGAACAGTCAGTCACTGTGACATTGGGATCAGAACAGTCAGTGACTGTGACAACGGGATCAGAACAGTCAGCCAGTGTGACATTGGGATCAGAACAGTCAGTCACTGTGACACTGGGATCAGAACAGTCAGTCACTGTGACATTGGGATCAGAACAGTCAGTCACTGTGACACCGGGATCAGAACAGTCAGTGACTCTGACACCAGGATCAGGACAGTCAGTGACTGTGACACCGGGATCAGAACAGTCAGTGACTGTGACATTGGGATCAGAACAGTCAGTGACTGTGACATTGGGATCAGAACAGTCAGTGACGGTGACACCGGATTCAGAACAGTCAGTCACCGTGAGATTGGGATCAGAACAGTCAGTCACTGTGACACCGGGATCAGAACAGTCAGTCACTGTGAAATTGAGATCGGAACAGTCAGTCACTGTGACACAGGGATCAGAACAGTCAGTCACAGTGACACTGGGATCAGAACAGGCAGTCACTGTGACATTGGGATCAGAACAGTCAGTCACTGTGACACTGGGATCAGAACAGTCAGTCACTGTGACATTGTGATCAGAACAGTCAGTCACTGTGACACCGGTATCAGAACAGTCAGTGACTGTGACATTGGGATCAGAACAGTCAGTGACGGTGACACCGGATTCAGAACAGTCAGTCACCGTGAGATTGGGATCAGAAAAGTCAGTCACTGTGACACCGGGATCAGAACAGTCAGTCACTGTGAAATTGAGATCGGAACAGTCAGTCACTGTGACACAGGGATCAGAACAGTCAGTCACAGTGACACTGGGATCAGAACAGGCAGTCACTGTGACATTGGGATCAGAACAGTCAGTCACTGTGACACTGGGATCAGAACAGTCAGTCACTGTGACATTGTGATCAGAACAGTCAGTCACTGTGACACCGGTATCAGAACAGTCAGTCACTGTGACATTGGGATCAGAACAGTCAGTCACTGTGACAGTGGGATCAGAACAGTCAGTCACTGTGACACTGGGATCAGAACAGTCAGGCACTGTGACCCCGGGATCAGAACAGTCAGTCACTGTGACACCGGGATCAGAACAATCAGTTAGTGTGACACCGGGATGAGAACAGTCAATTAGTGTGACACCAGGATCAGAGCAGTCAGTCACTGTGACAGTGGGATCAGAACAGTCAGTTACTGTGACACTGGGATCAGAACAGGCAGTCACTGTGACACCGGGACCAGAACAGTCAGTCACTGTGATATTGGGATCAGAACAGTCAGTCACTGTGACACCAGGATCAGTATAGTCAGTCTCTGTGACATTGGGATCAGAACAGTCAGTGACTGTGACATTGGGATCAGAAAAGTCAGTGACTGTGACACCGGGATCAGCAAAGTCATTCTCTGTGACTTTGGGATCAGCACAGTCAGTGACTGTGACACCATGATCAGAACAGTCAGTGACTGTGACACTGGGATCAGAACAGTCAGTCTCTGTGACATTGGGTTCAGAACAGTCAGTCACAGTGACACCGGGATCAGAACAGTCAGTCACTGTGACACCGGGATCAGAACAATCAGTTAGTGTGACACCGGGATGAGAACAGTCAATTAGGGTGACACCAGGATCAGAGCAGTCAGTCACTGTGACATTGGGATCAGAACAGTCAGTCACAGTGACACCGGTATCAGAACAGTCAGTTACTGTGACACTGGGATCAGAACAGGCAGTCACTGTGACAACGGGACCAGAACAGTCAGTCACTGTGATATTGGGATCAGAACAGTCAGTCACTGTGACACCAGGATCAGTATAGTCAGTCTCTGTGACATTGGGATCAGAACAGTCAGTGACTGTGACATTGGGATCAGAAAAGTCAGTGACTGTGACACCGGGATCAGAAAAGTCAGTCTCTGTGACTTTGGGATCAGCACAGTCAGTGACTGTGACACCGTGATCAGAACAGTCAGTGACTGTGACACTGGGATCAGAACAGTCAGTCTCTGTGACATTGGGTTCAGAACAGTCAGTCACTGTGACACCGGGATCACAACAGTCAGTCACTGTGACATTGGGATCACAACAGTCAGTGACTGTGACATTGGGATCAGAACAGTCAGTGACCGTGACACTGGGATCAGAACAGTTAATCTCTGTGACATTGGGAGCAGAACAGTCAGTGATGTGACATTGGGATCAGAACAGTCAGTCAATTTGACGCTGGGAACTGAACAGGCAGTGATGTGACATTGGGATCAGAACAGTCAGTGACTGTGACATTGGGATCAGAACAGTCAGTGACGGTGACCACGGAATCAGAACAGTCAGTGACTGTGACATTGGTATCAGAACAGTCTGTGACTGTGACAACGGGATCAGAACAGTCAGCCAGTGTGACATTGGGATCAGAACAGTCAGTCACTGTGACACCAGGATCAGTATAGTGAGTCTCTGTGATATTGGGATCAGAACAGTCAGTGACTGTGACATTGGGATCAGAACAGTCAGTCAATTTGACGCTGGGAACTGAACAGGCCGTCTCTGTGACACTGGGATCAGGATAGTCAGTGACTGTGACACCGGGCTCCGAACAGTCAGTCACTGTGATATTGGGATCAGAACAGTCGGTCACTGAAACACCGGGATCCGAACCGTTAGTCACTGTGGCATTTGGGATCAGAACAGTCAGTCACTGTGACACCGGGATCAGAACAGTCAGTTACTGTGACACTGGGATCAGAACAGGCAGTCACTGTGACACCGGGACCAGAACAGTCAGTCACTGTGATATTGGGATCAGAACAGTCAGTCACTGTGACACCAGGATCAGTATAGTCAGTCTCTGTGACATTGGGATCAGAACAGTCAGTGACTGTGACATTGGGATCAGAAAAGTCAGTGACTGTGACACCGGGATCAGAAAAGTCAGTCTCTGTGACTTTGGGATCAGCACAGTCAGTGACTAAGACACCATGATCAGAACAGTCAGTGACTGTGACACTGGGATCAGAACAGTCAGTCTCTGTGACATTGGGTTCAGAACAGTCAGTCACAGTGACACCGGGATCAGAACAGTCAGTCACTGTGACATTGGGATCAGAACAGTCAGTCACTGTGACACCGGGATCAGAACAGTCAGTCACTGTGACACCGGGATCAGAACAATCAGTTAGTGTGACACCGGGATGAGAACAGTCAATTAGTGTGACACCAGGATCAGAGCAGTCAGTCACTGTGACATTGGGATCAGAACAGTCAGTCACAGTGACACCGGTATAAGAACAGTCAGTTACTGTGACACTGGGATCAGAACAGGCAGTCACTGTGACACCGGGACCAGAACAGTCAGTCACTGTGATATTGGGATCAGAACAGTCAGTCACTGTGACACCAGAATCAGTATAGTCAGTCTCTGTGACATTGGGATCAGAACAGTCAGTGACTGTGACATTGGGATCAGAAAAGTCAGTGACTGTGACACCGGGATCAGAAAAGTCAGTCTCTGTGACTTTGGGATCAGCACAGTCAGTGACTGTGACACCGTGATCAGAACAGTCAGTGACTGTGACACTGGGATCAGAACAGTCAGTCACTGTGACACTGGGATCAGAACAGTCAGGCACTGTGACACCGGGATCAGAACAGTCAGTCACTGTGACACCGGGATCAGAACAATCAGTTAGTGTGACACCGGGATGAGAACAGTCAATTAGTGTGACACCAGGATCAGAGCAGTCCGTCACTGTGACAGTGGGATCAGAACAGTCAGTTACTGTGACACTGGGATCAGAACAGGCAGTCACTGTGACACCGGGACCAGCACAGTCAGTCACTGTGATATTGGGATCAGAACAGTCAGTCACTGTGACACCAGGATCAGTATAGTCAGTCTCTGTGACATTGGGATCAGAACAGTCAGTGACTGTGACATTGGGATCAGAAAAGTCAGTGACTGTGATACCGGGATCAGAAAAGTCAGTCTCTGTGACTTTGGGATCAGCACAGTCAGTGACTGTGACACCATGATCAGAACAGTCAGTGACTGTGACACTGGGATCAGAACAGTCAGTCTCTGTGACATTGGGTTCAGAACAGTCAGTCACAGTGACACCGGTATCAGAACAGTCAGTCACTGTGACATTGGGATCAGAACAGTCAGTCACTGTGACACCGGGATCAGAACAGTCAGTCACTGTGACACTGGGATCAGAACAGTCAGGCACTGTGACACCGGGATCAGAACAGTCAGTCACTGTGACACTGGGATCAGAACAATCAGTTAGTGTGACACCGGGATGAGAACAGTCAATTAGTGTGACACCAGGATCAGAGCAGTCAGTCACTGTGACATTGGGATCAGAACAGTCAGTCACAGTGACACCAGATCAGAACAGTCAGTCACTGTGACATTGGGATCAGAACAGTCAGTGACTGTGACAACGGGATCAGAACAGTCAGCCAGTGTGACATTGGGATCAGAACAGTCAGTCACTGTGACACTGGGATCAGAACAGTCAGTCACTGTGACATTGGGATCAGAACAGTCAGTCACTGTGACACCGGGATCAGAACAGTCAGTGACTCTGACACCAGGATCAGGACAGTCAGTGACTGTGACACCGGGATCAGAACAGTCAGTGACTGTGACATTGGGATCAGAACAGTCAGTGACTGTGACATTGGGATCAGAACAGTCAGTGACGGTGACACCGGATTCAGAACAGTCAGTCACCGTGAGATTGGGATCAGAACAGTCAGTCACTGTGACACCGGGATCAGAACAGTCAGTCACTGTGAAATTGAGATCGGAACAGTCAGTCACTGTGACACAGGGATCAGAACAGTCAGTCACAGTGACACTGGGATCAGAACAGGCAGTCACTGTGACATTGGGATCAGAACAGTCAGTCACTGTGACACTGGGATCAGAACAGTCAGTCACTGTGACATTGTGATCAGAACAGTCAGTCACTGTGACACCGGTATCAGAACAGTCAGTGACTGTGACATTGGGATCAGAACAGTCAGTGACGGTGACACCGGATTCAGAACAGTCAGTCACCGTGAGATTGGGATCAGAAAAGTCAGTCACTGTGACACCGGGATCAGAACAGTCAGTCACTGTGAAATTGAGATCGGAACAGTCAGTCACTGTGACACAGGGATCAGAACAGTCAGTCACAGTGACACTGGGATCAGAACAGGCAGTCACTGTGACATTGGGATCAGAACAGTCAGTCACTGTGACACTGGGATCAGAACAGTCAGTCACTGTGACATTGTGATCAGAACAGTCAGTCACTGTGACACCGGTATCAGAACAGTCAGTCACTGTGACATTGGGATCAGAACAGTCAGTCACTGTGACAGTGGGATCAGAACAGTCAGTCACTGTGACACTGGGATCAGAACAGTCAGGCACTGTGACCCCGGGATCAGAACAGTCAGTCACTGTGACACCGGGATCAGAACAATCAGTTAGTGTGACACCGGGATGAGAACAGTCAATTAGTGTGACACCAGGATCAGAGCAGTCAGTCACTGTGACAGTGGGATCAGAACAGTCAGTTACTGTGACACTGGGATCAGAACAGGCAGTCACTGTGACACCGGGACCAGAACAGTCAGTCACTGTGATATTGGGATCAGAACAGTCAGTCACTGTGACACCAGGATCAGTATAGTCAGTCTCTGTGACATTGGGATCAGAACAGTCAGTGACTGTGACATTGGGATCAGAAAAGTCAGTGACTGTGACACCGGGATCAGCAAAGTCATTCTCTGTGACTTTGGGATCAGCACAGTCAGTGACTGTGACACCATGATCAGAACAGTCAGTGACTGTGACACTGGGATCAGAACAGTCAGTCTCTGTGACATTGGGTTCAGAACAGTCAGTCACAGTGACACCGGGATCAGAACAGTCAGTCACTGTGACACCGGGATCAGAACAATCAGTTAGTGTGACACCGGGATGAGAACAGTCAATTAGGGTGACACCAGGATCAGAGCAGTCAGTCACTGTGACATTGGGATCAGAACAGTCAGTCACAGTGACACCGGTATCAGAACAGTCAGTTACTGTGACACTGGGATCAGAACAGGCAGTCACTGTGACAACGGGACCAGAACAGTCAGTCACTGTGATATTGGGATCAGAACAGTCAGTCACTGTGACACCAGGATCAGTATAGTCAGTCTCTGTGACATTGGGATCAGAACAGTCAGTGACTGTGACATTGGGATCAGAAAAGTCAGTGACTGTGACACCGGGATCAGAAAAGTCAGTCTCTGTGACTTTGGGATCAGCACAGTCAGTGACTGTGACACCGTGATCAGAACAGTCAGTGACTGTGACACTGGGATCAGAACAGTCAGTCTCTGTGACATTGGGTTCAGAACAGTCAGTCACTGTGACACCGGGATCACAACAGTCAGTCACTGTGACATTGGGATCACAACAGTCAGTGACTGTGACATTGGGATCAGAACAGTCAGTGACCGTGACACTGGGATCAGAACAGTTAATCTCTGTGACATTGGGAGCAGAACAGTCAGTGATGTGACATTGGGATCAGAACAGTCAGTCAATTTGACGCTGGGAACTGAACAGGCCGTCTCTGTGATACTGGGATCAGGATAGTCAGTGACTGTGACACCGGGCTCCGAACAGTCAGTCACTGTGATATTGGGATCAGAACAGTCAGTCACTGTAACACCGGGATCCGAACAGTTAGTCGCTGTGGCATTTGGGATCAGAATAGTCAGTCACTGTAACCCCGGGATCAGAACAGTCACTCACTGTGACACCAGATCAGAACAGTCAGTCACTGTGACATTGGGATCAGAACAGTCCGTCACTATGACAACGGGATCAGAACAGTCAGTCACTGTGACATTGGGATCAGAACAGTCAGTGACTGTGACACCGGGATCACAACAGTCAGTCACCGTGACATTGGGATCAGAACAGTCAGTCACTGTGATATTGGGATCAGAACAGTCAGTCACTGTGACACCAGGATCAGTATAGTCAGTCTCTGTGACATTGGGATCAGAACAGTCAGTGACTGTGACATTGGGATCAGAAAAGTCAGTGACTGTGACACCGGGATCAGAAAAGTCAGTCTCTGTGACTTTGGGATCAGCACAGTCAGTGACTAAGACACCATGATCAGAACAGTCAGTGACTGTGACACTGGGATCAGAACAGTCAGTCTCTGTGACATTGGGTTCAGAACAGTCAGTCACAGTGACACCGGGATCAGAACAGTCAGTCACTGTGACATTGGGATCAGAACAGTCAGTCACTGTGACACCGGGATCAGAACAGTCAGTCACTGTGACACCGGGATCAGAACAATCAGTTAGTGTGACACCGGGATGAGAACAGTCAATTAGTGTGACACCAGGATCAGAGCAGTCAGTCACTGTGACATTGGGATCAGAACAGTCAGTCACAGTGACACCGGTATAAGAACAGTCAGTTACTGTGACACTGGGATCAGAACAGGCAGTCACTGTGACACCGGGACCAGAACAGTCAGTCACTGTGATATTGGGATCAGAACAGTCAGTCACTGTGACACCAGGATCAGTATAGTCAGTCTCTGTGACATTGGGATCAGAACAGTCAGTGACTGTGACATTGGGATCAGAAACGTCAGTGACTGTGACACCGGGATCAGAAAAGTCAGTCTCTGTGACTTTGGGATCAGCACAGTCAGTGACTGTGACACCGTGATCAGAACAGTCAGTGACTGTGACACTGGGATCAGAACAGTCAGTCACTGTGACACTGGGATCAGAACAGTCAGGCACTGTGACACCGGGATCAGAACAGTCAGTCACTGTGACACCGGGATCAGAACAATCAGTTAGTGTGACACCGGGATGAGAACAGTCAATTAGTGTGACACCAGGATCAGAGCAGTCCGTCACTGTGACAGTGGGATCAGAACAGTCAGTTACTGTGACACTGGGATCAGAACAGGCAGTCACTGTGACACCGGGACCAGCACAGTCAGTCACTGTGATATTGGGATCAGAACAGTCAGTCACTGTGACACCAGGATCAGTATAGTCAGTCTCTGTGACATTGGGATCAGAACAGTCAGTGACTGTGACATTGGGATCAGAAAAGTCAGTGACTGTGACACCGGGATCAGAAAAGTCAGTCTCTGTGACTTTGGGATCAGCACAGTCAGTGACTGTGACACCATGATCAGAACAGTCAGTGACTGTGACACTGGGATCAGAACAGTCAGTCTCTGTGACATTGGGTTCAGAACAGTCAGTCACAGTGACACCGGTATCAGAACAGTCAGTCACTGTGACATTGGGATCAGAACAGTCAGTCACTGTGACACCGGGATCAGAACAGTCAGTCACTGTGACACTGGGATCAGAACAGTCAGTCACTGTGACACCGGGATCAGAACAATCAGTTAGTGTGACACCGGGATGAGAACAGTCAATTAGTGTGACACCAGGATCAGAGCAGTCAGTCACTGTGACATTGGGATCAGAACAGTCAGTCACAGTGACACCAGATCAGAACAGTCAGTCACTGTGACATTGGGATCAGAACAGTCAGTGACTGTGACAACGGGATCAGAACAGTCAGCCAGTGTGACATTGGGATCAGAACAGTCAGTCACTGTGACACTGGGATCAGAACAGTCAGTCACTGTGACATTGGGATCAGAACAGTCAGTCACTGTGACACCGGGATCAGAACAGTCAGTGACTCTGACACCAGGATCAGGACAGTCAGTGACTGTGACACCGGGATCAGAACAGTCAGTGACTGTGACATTGGGATCAGAACAGTCAGTGACTGTGACATTGGGATCAGAACAGTCAGTGACGGTGACACCGGATTCAGAACAGTCAGTCACCGTGAGATTGGGATCAGAACAGTCAGTCACTGTGACACCGGGATCAGAACAGTCAGTCACTGTGAAATTGAGATCGGAACAGTCAGTCACTGTGACACAGGGATCAGAACAGTCAGTCACAGTGACACTGGGATCAGAACAGGCAGTCACTGTGACATTGGGATCAGAACAGTCAGTCACTGTGACACTGGGATCAGAACAGTCAGTCACTGTGACATTGTGATCAGAACAGTCAGTCACTGTGACACCGGTATCAGAACAGTCAGTGACTGTGACATTGGGATCAGAACAGTCAGTGACGGTGACACCGG
Organism: Isurus oxyrinchus; assembly: GCA_026770705.1. Classification (NCBI taxonomy): domain Eukaryota; kingdom Metazoa; phylum Chordata; class Chondrichthyes; order Lamniformes; family Lamnidae; genus Isurus; species Isurus oxyrinchus. Next base: position 5,566,382 of record JANJGN010000028.1, on the reverse strand, counting down.
ATTCAGAACAGTCAGTCACCGTGAGATTGGGATCAGAACAGTCAGTCACTGTGACACCGGGATCAGAACAGTCAGTCACTGTGAAATTGAGATCGGAACAGTCAGTCACTGTGACACAGGGATCAGAACAGTCAGTCACAGTGACACTGGGATCAGAACAGGCAGTCACTGTGACATTGGGATCAGAACAGTCAGTCACTGTGACACTGGGATCAGAACAGTCAGTCACTGTGACATTGTGATCAGAACAGTCAGTCACTGTGACACCGGTATCAGAACAGTCAGTCACTGTGACATTGGGATCAGAACAGTCAGTCACTGTGACAGTGGGATCAGAACAGTCAGTCACTGTGACACTGGGATCAGAACAGTCAGGCACTGTGACCCCGGGATCAGAACAGTCAGTCACTGTGACACCGGGATCAGAACAATCAGTTAGTGTGACACCGGGATGAGAACAGTCAATTAGTGTGACACCAGGATCAGAGCAGTCAGTCACTGTGACAGTGGGATCAGAACAGTCAGTTACTGTGACACTGGGATCAGAACAGGCAGTCACTGTGACACCGGGACCAGAACAGTCAGTCACTGTGATATTGGGATCAGAACAATCAGTCACTGTGACACCAGGATCAGTATAGTCAGTCTCTGTGACATTGGGATCAGAACAGTCAGTGACTGTGACATTGGGATCAGAAAAGTCAGTGACTGTGACACCGGGATCAGCAAAGTCATTCTCTGTGACTTTGGGATCAGCACAGTCAGTGACTGTGACACCATGATCAGAACAGTCAGTGACTGTGACACTGGGATCAGAACAGTCAGTCTCTGTGACATTGGGTTCAGAACAGTCAGTCACAGTGACACCGGGATCAGAACAGTCAGTCACTGTGACACCGGGATCAGAACAATCAGTTAGTGTGACACCGGGATGAGAACAGTCAATTAGGGTGACACCAGGATCAGAGCAGTCAGTCACTGTGACATTGGGATCAGAACAGTCAGCCACAGTGACACCGGTATCAGAACAGTCAGTTACTGTGACACTGGGATCAGAACAGGCAGTCACTGTGACAACGGGACCAGAACAGTCAGTCACTGTGATATTGGGATCAGAACAGTCAGTCACTGTGACACCAGGATCAGTATAGTCAGTCTCTGTGACATTGGGATCAGAACAGTCAGTGACTGTGACATTGGGATCAGAAAAGTCAGTGACTGTGACACCGGGATCAGAAAAGTCAGTCTCTGTGACTTTGGGATCAGCACAGTCAGTGACTGTGACACCGTGATCAGAACAGTCAGTGACTGTGACACTGGGATCAGAACAGTCAGTCTCTGTGACATTGGGTTCAGAACAGTCAGTCACTGTGACACCGGGATCACAACAGTCAGTCACTGTGACATTGGGATCACAACAGTCAGTGACTGTGACATTGGGATCAGAACAGTCAGTGACCGTGACACTGGGATCAGAACAGTTAATCTCTGTGACATTGGGAGCAGAACAGTCAGTGATGTGACATTGGAATCAGAACAGTCAGTCAATTTGACGCTGGGAACTGAACAGGCCGTCTCTGTGATACTGGGATCAGGATAGTCAGTGACTGTGACACCGGGCTCCGAACAGTCAGTCACTGTGATATTGGGATCAGAACAGTCAGTCACTGTAACACCGGGATCCGAACAGTTAGTCACTGTGGCATTTGGGATCAGAATAGTCAGTCACTGTAACCCCGGGATCAGAACAGTCACTCACTGTGACACCAGATCAGAACAGTCAGTCACTGTGACATTGGGATCAGAACAGTCCGTCACTATGACAACGGGATCAGAACAGTCAGTCACTGTGACATTGGGATCAGAACAGTCAGTGACTGTGACACCGGGATCACAACAGTCAGTCACCGTGACATTGGGATCAGAACAGTCAGTCACTGTGATATTGGGATCAGAACAGTCAGTCACTGTGACACCAGGATCAGTATAGTCAGTCTCTGTGACATTGGGATCAGAACAGTCAGTGACTGTGACATTGGGATCAGAAAAGTCAGTGACTGTGACACCGGGATCAGAACAGTTAGTCTCTGTGACATTGGGATCAGAACAGTCAGTCACTGTGACACTGGGATCAGAACAGGCAGTCACTTTGACATTGGGATCAGAACAGTCAGTCACTGTGAGACCGGGATCAGAACAGTCAGTCAGTGTGACATTGTGATCAGAAAAGTCAGTCACTGTGACACCGGTATCAGAACAGTCAGTCACTGTGACATTGGGATCAGGACAGTCAGTCACTGTGACACCGGGATCAGAACAGTCAGTCACTGTGACATTGGGATCAGAACAGTCAGTCAATGTGAAACCGGGATCAGAACAGTCAGTTTCTGTGACATTGGAAACAGGACAGTCAATGACTGTGACATTGGGATCAGAAAAGTCAGTGACTGTGACACCGGGATCAGAACATTCAGTTAGTGTGACACCAGGATCAGAACAGTCAGTCTCTGTGACATTGGGATCAGAACAGTCAGTGACTGTGACACCGAGATCAGAACAGTCAGTGACTGTGACACTGGGATCAGAACAGTCAGTGACTGTGACACTGGGATCAGAACTGTCAGTGACTGTGACTCCGGGATCAGAACAGTCAGACAGTGCGACATTGGGATCAGAGCAGTGAGTCACTGTGACATTGGGATCAGAACAGTCAGTCAATTTGACGCTGGGATCTGAACAGGCCGTCTCTGTGACACTGGGATCAGGATAGTCAGTGACTGTGACACCGGGATCAGAACAGTCAGTCACTGTGACATTGGGATCAGAGCAGTCAGTCACTGTGACATTGGGATCAGAACAGTCAGTGACTGTGACACCGGGATCAGAACAGTCAGTGGCTGTGACACTGGGATTAGAACAGTCAGTCATTGTGACATTGGGATCAGAACAGTCAGTCACTGTGACACCGGGATCAGAACAGTAAGTCAGTGTGACATTGGGATCAGAACAGTCAGTCACTGTGACACAGGGATCAGAACAATCAGTCACTGTGACACCGGGATCAGAAAAGTCAGTCACTCTGACATTGGGATCAGAACAGTCAGTCACTGTTACACCGGGATTAGAACAGTCAGTGACTGTGACACTGGGATCAGAACAGTGAGTCACTGTGACACCGGTATCAGAACAGTCAGTCACTGTGACACTGTGATCAGAACAGTCAGTCACTGTGACATTGGGATCTGATCAGTCAGTCACTGTGACACAGGGATCAGAACAGTCAGTCACTGTGCCACTGGGATCAGAACAGTCATGCACTGTGAGACCGGGATCAGAACAGTCAGTCACTGTTTCACCCGGATCAGAACAGTCAGTAACTGTGACACCGGGATCATAACAATCAGTGACTGTGACACTGGGATCAGAACAGTCAGTGACTGCCACATTGTGATCAGAACAGTCAGTGACTGTGACACCGGGATCAGAACAGTCAGTGTGACATTGGGATCAGAACAGTCAGTGACTGTGAAACCGGGATCAGAACAGTCAGTCAGTGTAACATTGGGATCAGAACTATCAGCCACTGTGTCACCGGGATCAGAACAGTCAGTCACTGACATTGGAATCAGAGCAGTCAGTCACTGTGATACCGGGATCAGAACAGTCACTGTGACATTGGGATCAGAACAGTCAGTCACTGTGACACCGGGATCAGAACAGTCAGTCTGTGTGACATTGGAATCAGATCACTCAGTGACTTTGACATTGGGATCAGAATAGTCAGTGACTGTGACACCAGGATCGGAACAATCAGTTAGTGTGACACCGGGATGAGAACAGTCAGTCTCTGTGACATTGTTATCAGAACAGTCAGTGACTCTGACACCGGGATCAGAACAGTCAGTGACTGTAACACTGGGATCAGAACAGTGAGTGACTGTGACACCGGGATCAGAACAGTCAGTCACTGTGACACAGGGATTAGAGCAATCATTCACTGTGACACCGGGATCAGAAATGTCAGTCACTGTGACATTGGGATCAGAACAGTCAGTCACTGTGACATTGGGATCAGAACAGTCAGTCACTGTGACACAGGGATCAGAACAATCAGTCACTGTGACACCGGGATCAGAAAAGTCAGTCACTCTGACATTGGGATCAGAACAGTCAGTCACTGTTACACTGGGATTAGAACAGTCAGTGACTGTGACACTGGGATCAGAACAGTGAGTCACTGTGACACCGGTATCAGAACAGTCAGTCACTGTGACACTGTGATCAGAACACTCAGTCACTGTGACACCGGGATCAGAACAGTCAGTGACAGTGACACCGGGATCAGAACAGTGAGTTATTGTAACACTGGGATCAGAACAGTCAGTCACTGTGACACTGGGATCAGAACAGTCAGTCACTGTGACATTGGGATCTGATCAGTCAGTCACTGTGACACAGGGATCAGAACAGTCAGTCACTGTGCCACTGGGATCAGAACAGTCATGCACTGTTAGACCGGGATCAGAACAGTCAGTCACTGTTACACCGGGATTAGAACAGTGAGTCATTGTGATATTAGGATCAGAACAGTCAGTCACTGTGACACTGGGATCAGAACAGTCAATCACTGTGAAATTGGGATCAGAACAGTCAGTCACTGTGACACAGGGATCAGAATAGTCAGTCACTGTGACACCGGGATCAGCACAGTCAGTCACCGTGACACTGGGATCAGAACAGTCAGTCACTGTGACATTGGGATCAGAACAGTCAGTGACAGTGACACCAGGATCAGAACAGTCAGTTATTGTAACATTGGGATCAGAACAGTCAGTCACTGTGAAATTGGGATCAGAACAGTCAGTCACTGTGACACAGGGATCAGAATAGTCAGTGACTGTGACACTGGGATCAGAACAGGCAGTCACTGTGACATTGGGATCAGAACTGTGAGTCACTGTGACACCAGTATCAGAACAGTCAGTCACGGAGACACTGTGATCAGAACAGTCAGTCACTGTGACACCGGTAACAGAACAGTCAGTCACTGTGACATTGGGATCAGAACAGTCAGTCACTGTGACACCGGGATCAGAACAGTCAGTCACTGTGACACTGGGATCAGAACAGTCAGTCACTGTGACATTGGGATCAGAACAGTCAGTGACTGTGACACCGGGATCAGAACAGTCAGTTATTGTAACATTGGGATTAGAACAGTCAGTCACTGTGACACTGGGAACAGAACAGTCAGTCACTGTGTCATTGGGATCTGATCAGTCAGTCACTGTGACATTGGGATCAGAGCAGTCAGTCACTGTGACACTGGGATCAGAACAGTCTGTGACTGTGACACCGGGATCAGAACAGTCAGTCACTATGACATTGGGATCAGAACAGTCAGTCACTGTGACACCGGGATCAGAACAGTCAGTCATAGTGACATTGGGATCAGAACAGTCAGTCACTGTGACACCGGGAACAGAACAGTCAGTCATTGTGACATTGGGATCAGAACAGTCAGTCACTGTGACACAGGGATCAGAACAGTCAGTCACGGTGACACTGGGATCAGAACAGTCAGTCACTGTGACATCGGGATGAGAACAGTCAGTCACTGTGACACCGGGATCAGAACAGTAAGTCAGTGTGACATTGGGATCAGAACAGTCAGTCACTGTGACACAGGGATCAGAACAATCAGTCACTGTGACACCGGGATCAGAAAAGTCAGTCACTCTGACATTGGGATCAGAACAGTCAGTCACTGTTACACCGGGATTAGAACAGTCAGTGACTGTGACACTGGGATCAGAACAGTGAGTCACTGTGACACCGGTATCAGAACAGTCAGTCACTGTGACACTGTGATCAGAACACTCAGTCACTGTGACACCGGGATCAGAACAGTCAGTGACAGTGACACCGGGATCAGAACAGTCAGTTATTGTAACACTGGGATCAGAACAGTCAGTCACTGTGACACTGGGATCAGCATAGTCAGTCACTGTGACATTGGGATCTGATCAGTCAGTCACTGTGACACAGGGATCAGAACAGTCAGTCACTGTGCCACTGGGATCAGAACAGTCATGCACTGTGAGACCGGGATCAGAACAGTCAGTCACTGTTACACCGGGATTAGAACAGTGAGTCATTGTGATATGAGGATCAGAACAGTCAGTCACTGTGAAATTGGGATCAGAACAGTCAGTCACTGTGACACAGGGATCAGAATAGTCAGTCACTGTGACACCGGGATCAGAACAGTCAGTCACCGTGACACTGGGATCAGAACAGTCAGTCACTGTGACATTGGGATCAGAACAGTCAGTGACAGTGACACCAGGATCAGAACAGTCAGTTATTGTAACATTGGGATCAGAACAGTCAGTCACTGTGACACTGGGATCAGAACAGTCAGTCACTGTGACATTGGGATCTGATCAGTCAGTCACTCTGACACAGGGATCAGAACAGTCAGTCACTGTGCCACTGGGATCACAACAGTCATGCACTGTGAGACCGGGATCAGAACAGTCAGTCACTGTGTCACCCGGATCAGAACAGTCAGTAACTGTGACACCGGGCTCATAACAATCAGTTAGTGTGACACCAGGATCAGAACAGGCAGTTAGTGTGACACCGGGATCCAAACAGTCAGTCACTGTGACACCGGGATCAGAACAGTCAGTCACGGTGACATTGGGATCAGAGCACTCAGTCACTGTGACACAGGGATCAGAACAGTCAGTCACTGTGACACTGGGATCAGAACAGTAAGTCAGTGTGACATTGGGATCAGAACAGTCAGTCACTGTGAGACAGGTATCAGAACAATCATTCACTGTGACACCGGGATCAGAAAAGTCAGTCACTGTGACATTGGGATCAGAACAGTCAGTCACTGAGACACTGGGATCAGACAGTCAGTCACTGTAAATTGGGATCAGAAGTCAGTCACTGTGACACAGGGATCAGAACAGTCAGTCACTGTGACATTGGGATCAGAACAGTCAGTGACTGTGACACCGGGATCAGGACAGTCAGTCATAGTGACATTGGGATCAGAACAGTCAGTCACTGTGACACCGGGAACAGAACAGTCAGTCACTGTGACATTGGGATCAGAACATCAGTCACTGTGAGACAGGGATCAGAACAGTCAGTCACTGTGACACTGGGATCAGAACAGTCAGTCACTGTGACATTGGGATCAGAGCAGTCAGTCACTGTGACACAGGGATCAGAACAATCAATCACTGTGACACCGGGATCAGAAAAGTCAGTCACTGTGACATTGGGATCAGAACAGTCAGTCACTGAGACACTGGGATCAGACAGTCAGTCACTGTAAATTGGGATCAGAACAGTCAATCACTGTGACACAGGGATCAGAACAGTCAGTCACTGTGACACTGGGATCAGAACAGTCAGTGACTGTGACACCGGGATCAGGACAGTCAGTCACTGTGACATTGGGATCAGAACAGTCAGTCACTGTGACACAGGGATCAGAACAGTCAGTCACAGTGACACTGGGATGAGAACAGTCAGTCACTGTGACACCGGGATCAGAAAAGTCAGTCACTGTGACATTGGGATCAGAACAGTCAGTCACTGAGACACTGGGATCAGACAGTCAGTCACTGTAAATTGGGATCAGAAGTCAGTCACTGTGACACAGGGATCAGAACAGTCAGTCACTGTGACATTGGGATCAGAACAGTCAGTGACTGTGACACCGGGATCAGGACAGTCAGTCATAGTGACATTGGGATCAGAACAGTCAGTCACTGTGACACCGGGAACAGAACAGTCAGTCACTGTGACATTGGGATCAGAACAGTCAGTCACTGTGAGACAGGGATCAGAACAGTCAGTCACTGTGACACTGGGATCAGAACAGTCAGTCACTGTGACATTGGGATCAGAGCAGTCAGTCACTGTGACACAGGGATCAGAACAATCAATCACTGTGACACCGGGATCAGAAAAGTCAGTCACTGTGACATTGGGATCAGAACAGTCAGTCACTGAGACACTGGGATCAGACAGTCAGTCACTGTAAATTGGGATCAGAACAGTCAATCACTGTGACACAGGGATCAGAACAGTCAGTCACTGTGACACTGGGATCAGAACAGTCAGTGACTGTGACACCGGGATCAGGACAGTCAGTCACTGTGACATTGGGATCAGAACAGTCAGTCACTGTGACACAGGGATCAGAACAGTCAGTCACAGTGACACTGGGATGAGAACAGTCAGTCACTGTGACACCGGGATCAGAACAGTAAGTCAGTGTGGCATTGGGATCAGAACAGTCAGTCACTGTGACACAGGGATCAGAACAATCATTCACTGTGACACCGGGATCAGAAAAGTCAGTCACTGTGACATTGGGATCAGAACAGTCAGTCACTGTTACACCGGGATTAGAACAGTGAGTCATTGTGATATTGGGATCAGAACAGTCAGTCACTGTGACACTGGGATCAGAACAGTCAGTCACTGTGAAATTGGGATCAGAACAGTCAGTCACTGTGACACAGGGATCAGAATAGTCAGTCACTGTGACACTGGGATCAGAACAGGCAGTCACTGTGACATTGGGATCAGAACAGTGAGTCACTGTGACACCGGTATCAGAACAGTCAGTCACTGTGACACTGTGATCAGAACAGTCAGTCACTGTGACACTGGGATCAGAACAGTCAGTCACTGTGACATTGGGATCAGAACAGTCAGTCACTGTGACACCGGGATCAGAACAGTCAGTCACTGTGCCACTGGGATCAGAACAGTCATGCACTGTGAGACCGGGATCAGAACAGTCAGTCACTGTTTCACCCGGATCAGAACAGTCAGTACCTGTGACACCGGGATCAGAACAATCAGTGACTGTGACACCGGGATCAGAACAGTCAGAGTGACATTGGGATCAGAACAGTCAGTCACTGTGAAACCGGGATCAGAACAGTCAGTCAGTGTGATATTGGGATCAGAACTATCAGCCACTGTGTCACCGGGATCAGAACTGTCAGTCACTGTGATATTGGGATTAGAACAGTCAGTGACTGTGACACCGGGATGAGAACAGTCAGTCACTGTGACACCGGGATCAGAACAGTAAGTCAGTGTGACATTGGGATCAGAACAGTCAGTCACTGTGACACCGGGAAGAGAACAGTCAGTCACTATGACATTGGGATCAGAACAGTCAGTCACTGTGACACCGGGATCAGAACAGTCAGTCACTGACATTGAAATCAGAGCAGTCACTCACTGTGATACCGGGATCAGAACAGTCACTGTGACATTGGGATCAGAACAGTCAGTCACTGTGACACCGGGATCAGAACAGTCAGTCTGTGTGACATTGGAATCAGATCACTCAGTGACTTTGACATTGGGATCAGAATAGTCAGTGACTGTGACACCAGGATCGGAACAATCAGTTAGTGTGACACCGGGATGAGAACAGTCAGTCTCTGTGACATTGTTATCAGAACAGTCAGTGACTCTGACACCGGGATCAGAACAGTCAGTGACTGTAATACTGGGATCAGAACAGTGAGTGACTGTGACACCAGGATCAGAACAGTCAGTCAGTGTGACATTGGGATCAGAACAGTCAGTAACTCTGCCACTGGGATCAGAACAGTCATGCACTGTGACACCGGGATCAGAACAGTCTGTCCCTGTTTCACCCGGATCAGAACAGTCAGTAACTGTGACCCCGGGCTCAGAACAATCAGTCACTGTTACACTGGGATCTGAACAGTCAGTCACTGTGACATCGGGATGAGAACAATCAGTCACTGTGACACCGGGATCAGAACAGTAAGTCAGTGTGACATTGGGATCAGAACAGTCAGACACTGTGACACCGGGATCAGAACAGTCAGTCACTGTGACATTGGGATGTGAACAGTCAGTCACTGTGACATTGGGATCAGAAGAGTTAGTGAGTGTGACATTGGGATCTGAATAGTCAGTCAATCTGACACCAGGATCAGAACAGTCAGTCACTGTGACATTGGGATGTGAACAGTCAGGCACTGTGAAATTGGGATCTGAACAGTCAGTCACTGTGACACAGGGATCTGACCAGTCAGTCACTGTGACATTGGGATCTGAACAGTCAGTCACTGTTACATTGGGATCAGAACAGTCAGTCACTGTGACATTGGGATCTGAAACGTCAGTCACTGTGACACTGCGATCTGAACAGTCAGTCACTGTGATATTGGGTTCTGAACAGTCAGTCACTGTGACATTGGGATCTGAACAGTCAGTCACTGTGACATTGGAATCAGAACAGTCAGTCATTGTGACACAGTGATCAGAACAATTAGTCACTGTGAAATTTGGGATCAGAACAGTCAGTCACTGTGACATTGGGATCAGAACAGTCATTCACCATGACACCCGGGTCAGAACAGTTAGTTACTGTGACATTGGGATGTGAACAGTCAGTCACTGTGAAATTGGGATCAGAACAGTCAGTCACTGTGACATTGGGATCTGAACAGTCAGACACTGTTACATTGGGATCAGAACAGTCAGTCACTGTGACATTGGGATCTGCACAGTCAGCCTCTGTGACACTGCGATCTGAACAGTCAGTCACTGTGATATTGGGATCTGAACAGTCAGTCACTGTGACATTGGGATCTGAACAGTCAGTCACTGTGACATTGGAATCAGAACAGTCAGTCACTGTGACACCGTGATCAGAACAGTTAGTCACTGTGACATTGGAATATGAACAGTCAACCACTGTGACACTGGGATCAGAACAGTCAGTCACTGTGACACCAGGATCAGAACATTTAATCGCTGTGAAACTGGGATCCGAACAGTCAGTCGCTGTGACATTGGGATCCGAACAATCAGTCACTGTGAAACCGGGATCAGAAAAGTCAGTCACTGTGACATGGGATCTGAACAGTAAGTCTCTGTGACATTGGGAACAGAATAGTCAGTCACTGTGACACCGTGATCAGAACAGTCAGTCACTGTGACACGGGGATCTGATAGGTCAGTCATTGTGACATAGGGTTCAGAACAGTCAGTCACTGTGACATTGTGATCAGAACAGTTAGTCACTGTGACATTGGGATCTGAAAAGTCAGTCAATGTGACACCAGTATCATAACAGTTAGTAAGAATGACATTGGGATCAGAACAGTCAGTCACTGTGACATTGGGATGTGTACAGTCAGTCACTGTGACATTGGGATCAGAACAATTAGTCAGTGTGACATTGGGATCTGAACAGTCAGTCACTGTGACACCGGGATCAGAACAGTCAGTCACTGTGACATTGGGATGTGAACAGTCAGTCACTGTGACACTGGGATCTGAACAGTCACTCACTGTGACATTCAGACCAGAACAGTCAGTCATTGTGACACCGGGATCAGAACAGTTCGTCAGTGTGACATTGGAATCTGAACAGTCAGTCACTGTGACACCGGGATCAGAACATTTAGTCACTGTGACATTGGGATCAGAACAGTCAGTCACTGTGACATTGGGATCAGAACAGTCAGTCACTGTGACACAGTGTTCAGAACAATTAGTCACTGTGAAATTGGGATCAGAACAGTCAGTCACTGTGACATTGTGATCAGAACAGTCAGTCACTGTGACATGGGGATCAGAACAGTCAGTCACTATGACACCCGGATCAGAACAGTTAGTTACTTTGACATTGGGATGTGAACAGTCAGTCACTGTGACATTGGGATCAGAACAGTCAGTCACTGTGACATTGGGATCTGAACAGTCAGTCACTGTTACATTGGAATCAGAACAGTCAGTCATTGTGACACCGGGATCAGAACAGTTCGTCAGTGTGACATTGGGATCTGAACAGTCAGTCACTGTGACACCGGGATCAGAACATTTAGTCACAGTGATATCGGGATCAGAACAGTCAGTCACTGTGACATTGGGATGTGTACAGTCAGTCACTGTGACATTGGGATCAGAACAATTAGTCAGTGTGACATTGGGATCTGAACAGTCAGTCACTGTGACACCGGGATCAGAACAGTCAGTCACTGTGACATTGGGATGTGAACAGTCAGTCACTGTGACATTAGGATGTGAACAGTCAGTCACTGTGACACTGGGATCTGAACAGTCACTCACTGTGACATTCGGATCAGAACAGTCAGTCATTGTGACACCGGGATCAGAACAGTTCGTCAGTGTGACATTGGGATCTGAACAGTCAGTCACTGTGACACCGGGATCAGAACATTTAGTCGCTGAGACATTGGGATCAGAACAGTCAGTCACTGTGACATTGGGATCAGAACAGTCAGTCACTGTGGCACAGTGATCAGAACAATTAGTCACTGTGAAATTGGGATCAGAACAGTCAGTCACTGTGACATTGGGATCAGAACAGTCAGTCACTGTGACATGGGGATCAGAACAGTCAGTCACTATGACACCCGGATCAGAACAGTTAGTTACTTTGACATTGGGATGTGAAAAATCAGTCACTGTGACATTGGGATCAGAACAGTCAGTCACTGTGACATTGGGATCTGAATAGTCAGTCACTGTTACATTGGAATCAGAACAGTCAGTCACTGTGACATTGGGATCTGAACAGTCAGTCACTGTGACACTGGGATCTGAACAGTCAGTCACTGTGACATTGGGTTCAGAACAGTCAGTCACTGTGACATTGGGATTAGAACAGTCAGTCACTGTGACATTGGGATCTGAACAGTCAGTCACTGTGACACCGGGATCAGCACAGTTAGTCAGTGTGACATTGGGATCACAACAGTCAGTCACTGTGACACCGGGATCAGAACAGTCAGTCACTGTGACATTGGGATGTGAACAGTCACTCACTGTGACATTGGGATCAGAAGAGTTCGTGAGTGTGACATTGGGATCTGAATAGTCAGTCAATGTGACACCAGGATCAGAACAGTCAGTCACTGTGACATTGGGATGTGAACAGTCAGTCACTGTGACACCGGGATCAGAACATTTAGTCACTGTGACATTGGGATCAGAACAGTCAGTCACTGTGACATTGGGATGTGTACAGTCAGTCACTGTGACATTGGGATCAGAACAATTAGTCAGTGTGACATTGGGATCTGAACAGTCAGTCACTGTGACACCGGGATCAGAACAGTCAGTCACTGTGACATTGGGATGTGAACAGTCAGTCACTGTGACATTAGGATGTGAACAGTCAGTCACTGTGACACTGGGATCTGAACAGTCACTCACTGTGACATTCGGATCAGAACAGTCAGTCATTGTGACACCGGGATCAGAACAGTTCGTCAGTGTGACATTGGGATCTGAACAGTCAGTCACTGTGACACCGGGATCAGAACATTTAGTCACTGTGACATTGGGATCAGAACAGTCAGTCACTGTGACATTGGGATCAGAACAGTCAGTCACTGTGACACCGTGATCAGAACAATTAGTCACTGTGAAATTGGGATCAGAACAGTCAGTCACTGTGACATTGGGATCAGAACAGTCAGTCACTGTGACATGGGGATCAGAACAGTCAGTCACTATGACACCCGATCAGAACAGTTAGTTACTTTGACATTGGGATGTGAACAGTCAGTCACTGTGACATTGGGATCAGAACAGTCAGTCACTGTGACATTGGGATCTGAACAGTCAGTCACTGTTACATTGGAATCAGAACAGTCAGTCACTGTGACATTGGGATCAGAACAGTCAGTCACTGTGACACTGGGATCTGAACAGTCAGTCACTGTGACATTGGGTTCAGAACAGTCAGTCACTGTGACATTGGGATTAGAACAGTCAGTCACTGTGACATTGGGATCTGAACAGTCAGTCACTGTGACACCGGGATCAGAACAGTTAGTCAGTGTGACATTGGGATCACAACAGTCAGTCACTGTGACACCGGGATCAGAACAGTCAGTCACTGTGACATTGGGATGTGAACAGTCAGTCACTGTGACATTGGGATCAGAAGAGTTCGTGAGTGTGACATTGGGATCTGAATAGTCAGTCAATGTGACACCAGGATCAGAACAGTCAGTCACTGTGACATTGGGATGTGAACAGTCAGTCACTGTGACATTGGGATCTGAATAGTCAGTCACTGTGACACTGGGATCTGAACAGTCAGTCACTGTGACATTGGGATCAGATCAGTCAGTCACTGTGACACCGGGATCAGAACAGTTAGTCAGTGTGACATTGGGATCTGAACAGTCAGTCACTGTGACACCGGGATCAGAACAGTCAGACACTGTGACATTGGGATCTGAACAGTGAGTCACTGTGACATTGGGTTCTGACAAGTCAGTCACTGTGACACCGGGATCAGAACAGCTGGTCACGATGACATTGGGATCAGAAAAGTCAGTCACTGTGACATTGGGATCTGAACCGTCAGTCACTGTGACATTGGGATCAGAACAGTCAGTCACTGTGACACCGGGATCTGAACAGCTGGTCACGATGACATTGGGATCTGAACAGTCAGTCACTGTGACATTGGGATCTGAACCGTCAGTCACTGTGACATGGGGATCAGAACGGTCAGTCACTGTGACATTGGGATCTGAACAGTCAGACACTGTGACATTGGCATCTGCACAGTCAGTCACCGTGACACGGGGATCAGAACAGTTAGTCACTGTGACATTAAGATGTGAACAGTCAGTCACTGTGACATTGGGATCAGAACAGTCAGTCACTGTGACATTGGGATCAGAACAGTCAGTCCCTGGGACATTGGGCTATGTACACTCAGTCACTGTGACATTGGGATCAGAACAGTCAGTCACTGTGACACAGAGATCAGAACAATTAGTCACTGTGACATTGGGATCTGAACAGTCAGTCACTGTGACATTGGGATCAGAACAGTCAGTCACTGTGACACTGGGATCTGAACAGTCAGTCACTGTGACATTGGGATCAGAACAGTCAGTCACTGTGACACTGGGATCTGAAAAGTCAGTCAATGTGACATTGGGATCAGAACAGTCACTCACTGTGACTTCGGGATCAGAACAGTTAGTCAGTGTGACACTGGGATCTGAACATTCAGTCACTGTGACACCGGGATCAGAACAGTCAGTCACTGTGACATTGGCATCTGAACAGTCAGTCACTGTGACATTGGGATCAGAACAATCAGTCACTGTGACACCGGGATCAGAACAGTTAGTCACTATGACATTGGGATCAGAACAGTCAGTCACTGTGACATTGGGATCTGAACAGTCAGTCACTGTGACATTGGGATCAGAACAGTCAGTCACTGTGACACCGTGATCAGAACAGTCAGTCACTGTGACATTGGGATCAGAACAGTCAGTCACTGTGACAGTGGGATCAGAACAGTCAGTCACTGTGACATTGGGCTCTGAAAAGTCAGTCAATGTGACATTGGGATCAGAACAGTCAGTCACTGTGACACAGTGATCAGAACAATTAATCACTGTGACATTGGGATCTGAACAGTCAGTCACTGTGACATTGGGATCTGAACCGTCAGTCACTGTGACATGGGGATCAGAACGGTCAGTCACTGTGACATTGTGATCAGAACAGTCAGACACTGTGACATTGGGATCTGCACAGTCAGTCACCGTGACACGGGGATCAGAACAGTTAGTCACTGTGACATTAAGATGTGAACAGTCAGTCACTGTGACATTGGCATCAGAACAGTCAGTCACTGTTACACTGGGATCTGAACAGTCAGTCACTGTGACATTGGGATCAGAACAGTCAGTCACTGTGACACTGGGATCTGAAAAGTCAGTCAATGTGACATTGGGATCAGAACAGTCACTCACTGTGACTTCGGGATCAGAACAGTTAGTCAGTGTGACACTGGGATCTGAACATTCAGTCACTGTGACACCGGGATCAGAACAGTCAGTCACTGTGACATTGGCATCTGAACAGTCAGTCACTGTGACATTGGGATCAGAATAATCAGTCACTGTGACACCGGGATCAGAACAGTTAGTCACTATGACATTGGGATCAGAACAGTCAGTCACTGTGACATTGGGATCTGAACAGTCAGTCACTGTGACATTGGGATCAGAACAGTCAGTCACTGTGACACCGTGATCAGAACAGTCAGTCACTGTGACATTGGGATCAGAACAGTCAGTCACTGTGACAGTGGGATCAGAACAGTCAGTCACTGTGACATTGGGCTCTGAAAAGTCAGTCAATGTGACATTGGGATCAGAACAGTCAGTCACTGTGACACAGTGATCAGAACAATTAATCACTGTGACATTGGGATCTGAACAGTCAGTCACTGTGACATTGGGATCAGAACAGTCAGTCACTATGACACCCGCCTCAGAACAGTAAGTTACTGTGACATTGTGATGTGAACAGTCAGTCACTGAGACATTGTGATCAGAACAGTCAGTCACTGTGACATTGGGATCTGAACAGTCAGTCACTGTGACATTGGGATCTGAACAGTCAGTCACTGTTCCATTGGGATCAGAACAGTCAGTCACTGTGACATTGGGATCTGAAAAGTCAGTCACTGTGACACTGGGATCTGAACAGTCAGTCACTGAGACATTGGGTACAGAACTGTCAGTCACTGTGACATTGGGCTCTGAAAAGTCAGTCAATGTGACATTGGGATCAGAACAGTCAGTCACTGTGACACAGTGATCAGAACAATTAATCACTGTGACATTGGGATCTGAACAGTCAGTCACTGTGACATTGGGATCAGAACAGTCAGTCACTATGACACCCGCCTCAGAACAGTAAGTTACTGTGACATTGTGATGTGAACAGTCAGTCACTGAGACATTGTGATCAGAACAGTCAGTCACTGTTACATTGGGATCAGAACAGTCAGTCACTGTGACATTGGGATCTGAACAGTCAGTCACTGTTCCATTGGGATCAGAACAGTCAGTCACTGTGACATTGGGATCTGAACAGTCAGTCTCTGTGACACCGGGATCAGAACAGTTAGTCAGTGTGACATTGGGATCTGGTCAATCACTGTGACACCGGGATCAGAACAGTCAGTCACTGTGACATTGGGATCAGAACAGTCAGTGACTGTGACAACGGGATCAGAACAGTCAGCCAGTGTGACATTGGGATCAGAACAGTCAGTCACTGTGACACTGGGATCAGAACAGTCAGTCACTGTGACATTGGGATCAGAACAGTCAGTCACTGTGACACCGGGATCAGAACAGTCAGTGACTCTGACACCAGGATCAGGACAGTCAGTGACTGTGACACCGGGATCAGAACAGTCAGTGACTGTGACATTGGGATCAGAACAGTCAGTGACTGTGACATTGGGATCAGAACAGTCAGTGACGGTGACACCGGATTCAGAACAGTCAGTCACCGTGAGATTGGGATCAGAACAGTCAGTCACTGTGACACCGGGATCAGAACAGTCAGTCACTGTGAAATTGAGATCGGAACAGTCAGTCACTGTGACACAGGGATCAGAACAGTCAGTCACAGTGACACTGGGATCAGAACAGGCAGTCACTGTGACATTGGGATCAGAACAGTCAGTCACTGTGACACTGGGATCAGAACAGTCAGTCACTGTGACATTGTGATCAGAACAGTCAGTCACTGTGACACCGGTATCAGAACAGTCAGTGACTGTGACATTGGGATCAGAACAGTCAGTCACTGTGCCACTGGGATCAGAACAGTCATGCACTGTGAGACCGGGATCAGAACAGTCAGTCACTGTTTCACCCGGATCAGAACAGTCAGTAACTGTGACACCGGGATCATAACAATCAGTGACTGTGACACTGGGATCAGAACAGTCAGTGACTGCCACATTGTGATCAGAACAGTCAGTGACTGTGACACCGGGATCAGAACAGTCAGTGTGACATTGGGATCAGAACAGTCAGTGACTGTGAAACCGGGATCAGAACAGTCAGTCAGTGTAACATTGGGATCAGAACTATCAGCCACTGTGTCACCGGGATCAGAACAGTCAGTCACTGACATTGGAATCAGAGCAGTCACTCACTGTGATACCGGGATCAGAACAGTCACTGTGACATTGGGATCAGAACAGTCAGTCACTGTGACACCGGGATCAGAACAGTCAGTCTGTGTGACATTGGAATCAGATCACTCAGTGACTTTGACATTGGGATCAGAATAGTCAGTGACTGTGACACCAGGATCGGAACAATCAGTTAGTGTGACACCGGGATGAGAACAGTCAGTCTCTGTGACATTGTTATCAGAACAGTCAGTGACTCTGACACCGGGATCAGAACAGTCAGTGACTGTAACACTGGGATCAGAACAGTGAGTGACTGTGACACCGGGATCAGAACAGTCAGTCACTGTGACACAGGGATTAGAGCAATCATTCACTGTGACACCGGGATCAGAAATGTCAGTCACTGTGACATTGGGATCAGAACAGTCAGTCACTGTGACATTGGGATCAGAACAGTCAGTCACTGTGACACAGGGATCAGAACAATCAGTCACTGTGACACCGGGATCAGAAAAGTCAGTCACTCTGACATTGGGATCAGAACAGTCAGTCACTGTTACACCGGGATTAGAACAGTCAGTGACTGTGACACTGGGATCAGAACAGTGAGTCACTGTGACACCGGTATCAGAACAGTCAGTCACTGTGACACTGTGATCAGAACACTCAGTCACTGTGACACCGGGATCAGAACAGTCAGTGACAGTGACACCGGGATCAGAACAGTCAGTTATTGTAACAGTGGGATCAGAACAGTCAGTCACTGTGACACTGGGATCAGAACAGTCAGTCACTGTGACATTGGGATCTGATCAGTCAGTCACTGTGACACAGGGATCAGAACAGTCAGTCACTGTGCCACTGGGATCAGAACAGTCATGCACTGTTAGACCGGGATCAGAACAGTCAGTCACTGTTACACCGGGATTAGAACAGTGAGTCATTGTGATATTAGGATCAGAACAGTCAGTCACTGTGACACTGGGATCAGAACAGTCAATCACTGTGAAATTGGGATCAGAACAGTCAGTCACTGTGACACAGGGATCAGAATAGTCAGTCACTGTGACACCGGGATCAGAACAGTCAGTCACCGTGACACTGGGATCAGAACAGTCAGTCACTGTGACATTGGGATCAGAACAGTCAGTGACAGTGACACCAGGATCAGAACAGTCAGTTATTGTAACATTGGGATCAGAACAGTCAGTCACTGTGAAATTGGGATCAGAACAGTCAGTCACTGTGACACAGGGATCAGAATAGTCAGTGACTGTGACACTGGGATCAGAACAGGCAGTCACTGTGACATTGGGATCAGAACTGTGAGTCACTGTGACACCAGTATCAGAACAGTCAGTCACGGAGACACTGTGATCTGAACAGTCAGTCACTGTGACACCGGTAACAGAACAGTCAGTCACTGTGACATTGGGATCAGAACAGTCAGTCACTGTGACACCGGGATCAGAACAGTCAGTCACTGTGACACTGGGATCAGAACAGTCAGTCACTGTGACATTGGGATCAGAACAGTCAGTGACTGTGACACCGGGATCAGAACAGTCAGTTATTGTAACATTGGGATTAGAACAGTCAGTCACTGTGACACTGGGAACAGAACAGTCAGTCACTGTGTCATTGGGATCTGATCAGTCAGTCACTGTGACATTGGGATCAGAGCAGTCAGTCACTGTGACATTGGGATCAGAACAGTCTGTGACTGTGACACCGGGATCAGAACAGTCAGTCACTGTGACATTGGGATCAGAACAGTCAGTCACTGTGACACCGGGATCAGAACAGTCAGTCATAGTGACATTGGGATCAGAACAGTCAGTCACTGTGACACCGGGAACAGAACAGTCAGTCATTGTGACATTGGGATCAGAACAGTCAGTCACTGTGACACAGGGATCAGAACAGTCAGTCACGGTGACACTGGGATCAGAACAGTCAGTCACTGTGACATCGGGATGAGAACAGTCAGTCACTGTGACACCGGGATCAGAACAGTAAGTCAGTGTGACATTGGGATCAGAACAGTCAGTCACTGTGACACAGGGATCAGAACAATCAGTCACTGTGACACCGGGATCAGAAAAGTCAGTCACTCTGACATTGGGATCAGAACAGTCAGTCACTGTTACACCGGGATTAGAACAGTCAGTGACTGTGACACTGGGATCAGAACAGTGAGTCACTGTGACACCGGTATCAGAACAGTCAGTCACTGTGACACTGTGATCAGAACACTCAGTCACTGTGACACCGGGATCAGAACAGTCAGTGACAGTGACACCGGGATCAGAGCAGTCAGTTATTGTAACACTGGGATCAGAACAGTCAGTCACTGTGACACTGGGATCAGCATAGTCAGTCACTGTGACATTGGGATCTGATCAGTCAGTCACTGTGACACAGGGATCAGAACAGTCAGTCACTGTGCCACTGGGATCAGAACAGTCATGCACTGTGAGACCGGGATCAGAACAGTCAGTCACTGTTACACCGGGATTAGAACAGTGAGTCATTGTGATATTAGGATCAGAACAGACAGTCACTGTGACACTGGGATCAGAACAGTCAATCACTGTGAAATTGGGATCAGAACAGTCAGTCACTGTGACACAGGGATCAGAATAGTCAGTCACTGTGACACCGGGATCAGAACAGTCAGTCACCGTGACACTGGGATCAGAACAGTCAGTCACTGTGACATTGGGATCAGAACAGTCAGTGACAGTGACACCAGGATCAGAACAGTCAGTTATTGTAACATTGGGATCAGAACAGTCAGTCACTGTGACACTGGGATCAGAACAGTCAGTCACTGTGACATTGGGATCTGATCAGTCAGTCACTCTGACACAGGGATCAGAACAGTCAGTCACTGTGCCACTGGGATCACAACAGTCATGCACTGTGAGACCGGGATCAGAACAGTCAGTCACTGTGTCACCCGGATCAGAACAGTCAGTAACTGTGACACCGGGCTCATAACAATCAGTTAGTGTGACACCAGGATCAGAACAGGCAGTTAGTGTGACACCGGGATCCAAACAGTCAGTCACTGTGACACCGGGATCAGAACAGTCAGTCACGGTGACATTGGGATCAGAGCACTCAGTCACTGTGACACAGGGATCAGAACAGTCAGTCACTGTGACACTGGGATCAGAACAGTAAGTCAGTGTGACATTGGGATCAGAACAGTCAGTCACTGTGAGACAGGTATCAGAACAATCATTCACTGTGACACCGGGATCAGAAAAGTCAGTCACTGTGACATTGGGATCAGAACAGTCAGTCACTGAGACACTGGGATCAGACAGTCAGTCACTGTAAATTGGGATCAGAAGTCAGTCACTGTGACACAGGGATCAGAACAGTCAGTCACTGTGACATTGGGATCAGAACAGTCAGTGACTGTGACACCGGGATCAGGACAGTCAGTCATAGTGACATTGGGATCAGAACAGTCAGTCACTGTGACACCGGGAACAGAACAGTCAGTCACTGTGACATTGGGATCAGAACAGTCAGTCACTGTGAGACAGGGATCAGAACAGTCAGTCACTGTGACACTGGGATCAGAACAGTCAGTCACTGTGACATTGGGATCAGAGCAGTCAGTCACTGTGACACAGGGATCAGAACAATCAATCACTGTGACACCGGGATCAGTAAAGTCAGTCACTGTGACATTGGGATCAGAACAGTCAGTCACTGAGACACTGGGATCAGACAGTCAGTCACTGTAAATTGGGATCAGAACAGTCAATCACTGTGACACAGGGATCAGAACAGTCAGTCACTGTGACACTGCGATCAGAACAGTCAGTCACTGTGACATTGGGATCAGAACAGTCAGTCACTGTGACACAGGGATCAGAACAGTCAGTCACAGTGACACTGGGATGAGAACAGTCAGTCACTGTGACACCGGGATCAGAACAGTAAGTCAGTGTGGCATTGGGATCAGAACAGTCAGTCACTGTGACACAGGGATCAGAACAATCATTCACTGTGACACCGGGATCAGAAAAGTCAGTCACTGTGACATTGGGATCAGAACAGTCAGTCACTGTTACACCGGGATTAGAACAGTGAGTCATTGTGATATTGGGATCAGAACAGTCAGTCACTGTGACACTGGGATCAGAACAGTCAGTCACTGTGAAATTGGGATCAGAACAGTCAGTCACTGTGACACAGGGATCAGAATAGTCAGTCACTGTTACACTGGGATCAGAACAGGCAGTCACTGTGACATTGGGATCAGAACAGTGAGTCACTGTTACACCGGGATTAGAACAGTCAGTGACTGTGACACTGGGATCAGAACAGTGAGTCACTGTGACACCGGTATCAGAACAGTCAGTCACTGTGACACTGTGATCAGAACAGTCAGTCACTGTGACATTGGGATCTGATCAGTCAGTCACTGTGACACAGGGATCAGAACAGTCAGTCACTGTGCCACTGGGATCAGAACAGTCATGCACTGTGAGACCGGGATCAGAACAGTCAGTCACTGTTTCACCCGGATCAGAACAGTCAGTAACTGTGACACCGGGATCATAACAATCAGTGACTGTGACACTGGGATCAGAACAGTCAGTGACTGCCACATTGTGATCAGAACAGTCAGTGACTGTGACACCGGGATCAGAACAGTCAGTGTGACATTGGGATCAGAACAGTCAGTGACTGTGAAACCGGGATCAGAACAGTCAGTCAGTGTAACATTGGGATCAGAACTATCAGCCACTGTGTCACCGGGATCAGAACAGTCAGTCACTGACATTGGAATCAGAGCAGTCAGTCACTGTGATACCGGGATCAGAACAGTCACTGTGACATTGGGATCAGAACAGTCAGTCACTGTGACACCGGGATCAGAACAGTCAGTCTGTGTGACATTGGAATCAGATCACTCAGTGACTTTGACATTGGGATCAGAATAGTCAGTGACTGTGACACCAGGATCGGAACAATCAGTTAGTGTGACACCGGGATGAGAACAGTCAGTCTCTGTGACATTGTTATCAGAACAGTCAGTGACTCTGACACCGGGATCAGAACAGTCAGTGACTGTAACACTGGGATCAGAACAGTGAGTGACTGTGACACCGGGATCAGAACAGTCAGTCACTGTGACACAGGGATTAGAGCAATCATTCACTGTGACACCGGGATCAGAAATGTCAGTCACTGTGACATTGGGATCAGAACAGTCAGTCACTGTGACATTGGGATCAGAACAGTCAGTCACTGTGACACAGGGATCAGAACAATCAGTCACTGTGACACCGGGATCAGAAAAGTCAGTCACTCTGACATTGGGATCAGAACAGTCAGTCACTGTTACACCGGGATTAGAACAGTCAGTGACTGTGACACTGGGATCAGAACAGTGAGTCACTGTGACACCGGTATCAGAACAGTCAGTCACTGTGACACTGTGATCAGAACACTCAGTCACTGTGACACCGGGATCAGAACAGTCAGTGACAGTGACACCGGGATCAGAACAGTCAGTTATTGTAACACTGGGATCAGAACAGTCAGTCACTGTGACACTGGGATCAGAACAGTCAGTCACTGTGACATTGGGATCTGATCAGTCAGTCACTGTGACACAGGGATCAGAACAGTCAGTCACTGTGCCACTGGGATCAGAACAGTCATGCACTGTTAGACCGGGATCAGAACAGTCAGTCACTGTTACACCGGGATTAGAACAGTGAGTCATTGTGATATTAGGATCAGAACAGTCAGTCACTGTGACACTGGGATCAGAACAGTCAATCACTGTGAAATTGGGATCAGAACAGTCAGTCACTGTGACACAGGGATCAGAATAGTCAGTCACTGTGACACCGGGATCAGAACAGTCAGTCACCGTGACACTGGGATCAGAACAGTCAGTCACTGTGACATTGGGATCAGAACAGTCAGTGACAGTGACACCAGGATCAGAACAGTCAGTTATTGTAACATTGGGATCAGAACAGTCAGTCACTGTGAAATTGGGATCAGAACAGTCAGTCACTGTGACACAGGGATCAGAATAGTCAGTGACTGTGACACTGGGATCAGAACAGGCAGTCACTGTGACATTGGGATCAGAACTGTGAGTCACTGTGACACCAGTATCAGAACAGTCAGTCACGGAGACACTGTGATCAGAACAGTCAGTCACTGTGACACCGGTAACAGAACAGTCAGTCACTGTGACATTGGGATCAGAACAGTCAGTCACTGTGACACCGGGATCAGAACAGTCAGTCACTGTGACACTGGGATCAGAACAGTCAGTCACTGTGACATTGGGATCAGAACAGTCAGTGACTGTGACACCGGGATCAGAACAGTCAGTTATTGTAACATTGGGATTAGAACAGTCAGTCACTGTGACACTGGGAACAGAACAGTCAGTCACTGTGTCATTGGGATCTGATCAGTCAGTCACTGTGACATTGGGATCAGAGCAGTCAGTCACTGTGACATTGGGATCAGAACAGTCTGTGACTGTGACACCGGGATCAGAACAGTCAGTCACTGTGACATTGGGATCAGAACAGTCAGTCACTGTGACACCGGGATCAGAACAGTCAGTCATAGTGACATTGGGATCAGAACAGTCAGTCACTGTGACACCGGGAACAGAACAGTCAGTCATTGTGACATTGGGATCAGAACAGTCAGTCACTGTGACACAGGGATCAGAACAGTCAGTCACGGTGACACTGGGATCAGAACAGTCAGTCACTGTGACATCGGGATGAGAACAGTCAGTCACTGTGACACCGGGATCAGAACAGTAAGTCAGTGTGACATTGGGATCAGAACAGTCAGTCACTGTGACACAGGGATCAGAACAATCAGTCACTGTGACACCGGGATCAGAAAAGTCAGTCACTCTGACATTGGGATCAGAACAGTCAGTCACTGTTACACTGGGATTAGAACAGTCAGTGACTGTGACACTGGGATCAGAACAGTGAGTCACTGTGACACCGGTATCAGAACAGTCAGTCACTGTGACACTGTGATCAGAACACTCAGTCACTGTGACACCGGGATCAGAACAGTCAGTGACAGTGACACCGGGATCAGAACAGTCAGTTATTGTAACACTGGGATCAGAACAGTCAGTCACTGTGACACTGGGATCAGCATAGTCAGTCACTGTGACATTGGGATCTGATCAGTCAGTCACTGTGACACAGGGATCAGAACAGTCAGTCACTGTGCCACTGGGATCAGAACAGTCATGCACTGTGAGACCGGGATCAGAACAGTCAGTCACTGTTACACCGGGATTAGAACAGTGAGTCATTGTGATATTAGGATCAGAACAGACAGTCACTGTGACACTGGGATCAGAACAGTCAATCACTGTGAAATTGGGATCAGAACAGTCAGTCACTGTGACACAGGGATCAGAATAGTCAGTCACTGTGACACCGGGATCAGAACAGTCAGTCACCGTGACACTGGGATCAGAACAGTCAGTCACTGTGACATTGGGATCAGAACAGTCAGTGACAGTGACACCAGGATCAGAACAGTCAGTTATTGTAACATTGGGATCAGAACAGTCAGTCACTGTGACACTGGGATCAGAACAGTCAGTCACTGTGACATTGGGATCTGATCAGTCAGTCACTCTGACACAGGGATCAGAACAGTCAGTCACTGTGCCACTGGGATCACAACAGTCATGCACTGTGAGACCGGGATCAGAACAGTCAGTCACTGTGTCACCCGGATCAGAACAGTCAGTAACTGTGACACCGGGCTCATAACAATCAGTTAGTGTGACACCAGGATCAGAACAGGCAGTTAGTGTGACACCGGGATCCAAACAGTCAGTCACTGTGACACCGGGATCAGAACAGTCAGTCACGGTGACATTGGGATCAGAGCAGTCAGTCACTGTGACACAGGGATCAGAACAGTCAGTCACTGTGACACTGGGATCAGAACAGTAAGTCAGTGTGACATTGGGATCAGAACAGTCAGTCACTGTGAGACAGGTATCAGAACAATCATTCACTGTGACACCGGGATCAGAAAAGTCAGTCACTGTGACATTGGGATCAGAACAGTCAGTCACTGAGACACTGGGATCAGACAGTCAGTCACTGTAAATTGGGATCAGAAGTCAGTCACTGTGACACAGGGATCAGAACAGTCAGTCACTGTGACATTGGGATCAGAACAGTCAGTGACTGTGACACCGGGATCAGGACAGTCAGTCATAGTGACATTGGGATCAGAACAGTCAGTCACTGTGACACCGGGAACAGAACAGTCAGTCACTGTGACATTGGGATCAGAACAGTCAGTCACTGTGAGACAGGGATCAGAACAGTCAGTCACTGTGACACTGGGATCAGAACAGTCAGTCACTGTGACATTGGGATCAGAGCAGTCAGTCACTGTGACACAGGGATCAGAACAATCAATCACTGTGACACCGGGATCAGAAAAGTCAGTCACTGTGACATTGGGATCAGAACAGTCAGTCACTGAGACACTGGGATCAGACAGTCAGTCACTGTAAATTGGGATCAGAACAGTCAATCACTGTGACACAGGGATCAGAACAGTCAGTCACTGTGACACTGCGATCAGAACAGTCAGTGACTGTGACACCGGGATCAGGACAGTCAGTCACTGTGACATTGGGATCAGAACAGTCAGTCACTGTGACACAGGGATCAGAACAGTCAGTCACAGTGACACTGGGATGAGAACAGTCAGTCACTGTGACACCGGGATCAGAACAGTAAGTCAGTGTGGCATTGGGATCAGAACAGTCAGTCACTGTGACACAGGGATCAGAACAATCATTCACTGTGACACCGGGATCAGAAAAGTCAGTCACTGTGACATTGGGATCAGAACAGTCAGTCACTGTTACACCGGGATTAGAACAGTGAGTCATTGTGATATTGGGATCAGAACAGTCAGTCACTGTGACACTGGGATCAGAACAGTCAGTCACTGTGAAATTGGGATCAGAACAGTCAGTCACTGTGACACAGGGATCAGAATAGTCAGTCACTGTTACACTGGGATCAGAACAGGCAGTCACTGTGACATTGGGATCAGAACAGTGAGTCACTGTGACACCGGTATCAGAACAGTCAGTCACTGTGACACTGTGATCAGAACAGTCAGTCACTGTGACACTGGGATCAGAACAGTCAGTCACTGTGACATTGGGATCAGAACAGTCAGTCACTGTGACACCGGGATCAGAACAGTCAGTCACTGTGCCACTGGGATCAGAACAGTCATGCACTGTGAGACCGGGATCAGAACAGTCAGTCACTGTTTCACCCGGATCAGAACAGTCAGTACCTGTGACACCGGGATCAGAACAATCAGTGACTGTGACACCGGGATCAGAACAGTCAGAGTGACATTGGGATCAGAACAGTCAGTCACTGTGAAACCGGGATCAGAACAGTCAGTCAGTGTGATATTGGGATCAGAACTATCAGCCACTGTGTCACCGGGATCAGAACTGTCAGTCACTGTGATATTGGGATCAGAACAGTCAGTGACTGTGACACCGGGATGAGAACAGTCAGTCACTGTGACACCGGGATCAGAACAGTAAGTCAGTGTGACATTGGGATCAGAACAGTCAGTCACTGTGACACCGGGAAGAGAACAGTCAGTCACTATGACATTGGGATCAGAACAGTCAGTCACTGTGACACCGGGATCAGAACAGTCAGTCACTGACATTGAAATCAGAGCAGTCACTCACTGTGATACCGGGATCAGAACAGTCACTGTGACATTGGGATCAGAACAGTCAGTCACTGTGACACCGGGATCAGAACAGTCAGTCTGTGTGACATTGCAATCAGATCACTCAGTGACTTTGACATTGGGATCAGAATAGTCAGTGACTGTGACACCAGGATCGGAACAATCAGTTAGTGTGACACCGGGATGAGAACAGTCAGTCTCTGTGACATTGTTATCAGAACAGTCAGTGACTCTGACACCGGGATCAGAACAGTCAGTGACTGTAATACTGGGATCAGAACAGTGAGTGACTGTGACACCAGGATCAGAACAGTCAGTCAGTGTGACATTGGGATCAGAACAGTCAGTAACTCTGCCACTGGGATCAGAACAGTCATGCACTGTGACACCGGGATCAGAACAGTCTGTCCCTGTTTCACCCGGATCAGAACAGTCAGTAACTGTGACCCCGGGCTCAGAACAATCAGTCACTGTTACACTGGGATCTGAACAGTCAGTCACTGTGACATCGGGATGAGAACAATCAGTCACTGTGACACCGGGATCAGAACAGTAAGTCAGTGTGACATTGGGATCAGAACAGTCAGACACTGTGACACCGGGATCAGAACAGTCAGTCACTGTGACATTGGGATGTGAACAGTCAGTCACTGTGACATTGGGATCAGAAGAGTTAGTGAGTGTGACATTGGGATCTGAATAGTCAGTCAATCTGACACCAGGATCAGAACAGTCAGTCACTGTGACATTGGGATGTGAACAGTCAGGCACTGTGAAATTGGGATCTGAACAGTCAGTCACTGTGACACAGGGATCTGACCAGTCAGTCACTGTGACATTGGGATCTGAACAGTCAGTCACTGTTACATTGGGATCAGAACAGTCAGTCACTGTGACATTGGGATCTGAAACGTCAGTCACTGTGACACTGCGATCTGAACAGTCAGTCACTGTGATATTGGGTTCTGAACAGTCAGTCACTGTGACATTGGGATCTGAACAGTCAGTCACTGTGACATTGGAATCAGAACAGTCAGTCATTGTGACACAGTGATCAGAACAATTAGTCACTGTGAAATTTGGGATCAGAACAGTCAGTCACTGTGACATTGGGATCAGAACAGTCATTCACCATGACACCCGGGTCAGAACAGTTAGTTACTGTGACATTGGGATGTGAACAGTCAGTCACTGTGAAATTGGGATCAGAACAGTCAGTCACTGTGACATTGGGATCTGAACAGTCAGACACTGTTACATTGGGATCAGAACAGTCAGTCACTGTGACATTGGGATCTGCACAGTCAGCCTCTGTGACACTGCGATCTGAACAGTCAGTCACTGTGATATTGGGATCTGAACAGTCAGTCACTGTGACATTGGGATCTGAACAGTCAGTCACTGTGACATTGGAATCAGAACAGTCAGTCACTGTGACACCGTGATCAGAACAGTTAGTCACTGTGACATTGGAATATGAACAGTCAACCACTTTGACACTGGGATCAGAACAGTCAGTCACTGTGACACCAGGATCAGAACATTTAATCGCTGTGAAACTGGGATCCGAACAGTCAGTCGCTGTGACATTGGGATCCGAACAATCAGTCACTGTGAAACCGGGATCAGAAAAGTCAGTCACTGTGACATGGGATCTGAACAGTTAGTCTCTGTGACATTGGGAACAGAATAGTCAGTCACTGTGACACCGTGATCAGAACAGTCAGTCACTGTGACACGGGGATCTGAAAGGTCAGTCATTGTGACATAGGGTTCAGAACAGTCAGTCACTGTGACATTGTGATCAGAACAGTTAGTCAATGTGACATTGGGATCTGAAAAGTCAGTCAATGTGACACCAGTATCATAACAGTTAGTAAGAATGACATTGGGATCAGAACAGTCAGTCACTGTGACATTGGGATGTGTACAGTCAGTCACTGTGACATTGGGATCAGAACAATTAGTCAGTGTGACATTGGGATCTGAACAGTCAGTCACTGTGACACCGGGATCAGAACAGTCAGTCACTGTGACATTGGGATGTGAACAGTCAGTCACTGTGACACTGGGATCTGAACAGTCACTCACTGTGACATTCAGACCAGAACAGTCAGTCATTGTGACACCGGGATCAGAACAGTTCGTCAGTGTGACATTGGAATCTGAACAGTCAGTCACTGTGACACCGGGATCAGAACATTTAGTCACTGTGACATTAGGATCAGAACAGTCAGTCACTGTGACATTGGGATCAGAACAGTCAGTCACTGTGACACAGTGTTCAGAACAATTAGTCACTGTGAAATTGGGATCAGAACAGTCAGTCACTGTGACATTGTGATCAGAACAGTCAGTCACTGTGACATGGGGATCAGAACAGTCAGTCACTGTGAGACAGGTATCAGAACAATCATTCACTGTGACACCGGGATCAGAAAAGTCAGTCACTGTGACATTGGGATCAGAACAGTCAGTCACTGAGACACTGGGATCAGACAGTCAGTCACTGTAAATTGGGATCAGAAGTCAGTCACTGTGACACAGGGATCAGAACAGTCAGTCACTGTGACATTGGGATCAGAACAGTCAGTGACTGTGACACCGGGATCAGGACAGTCAGTCATAGTGACATTGGGATCAGAACAGTCAGTCACTGTGACACCGGGAACAGAACAGTCAGTCACTGTGACATTGGGATCAGAACAGTCAGTCACTGTGAGACAGGGATCAGAACAGTCAGTCACTGTGACACTGGGATCAGAACAGTCAGTCACTGTGACATTGGGATCAGAGCAGTCAGTCACTGTGACACAGGGATCAGAACAATCAATCACTGTGACACCGGGATCAGAAAAGTCAGTCACTGTGACATTGGGATCAGAACAGTCAGTCACTGAGACACTGGGATCAGACAGTCAGTCACTGTAAATTGGGATCAGAACAGTCAATCACTGTGACACAGGGATCAGAACAGTCAGTCACTGTGACACTGCGATCAGAACAGTCAGTGACTGTGACACCGGGATCAGGACAGTCAGTCACTGTGACATTGGGATCAGAACAGTCAGTCACTGTGACACAGGGATCAGAACAGTCAGTCACAGTGACACTGGGATGAGAACAGTCAGTCACTGTGACACCGGGATCAGAACAGTAAGTCAGTGTGGCATTGGGATCAGAACAGTCAGTCACTGTGACACAGGGATCAGAACAATCATTCACTGTGACACCGGGATCAGAAAAGTCAGTCACTGTGACATTGGGATCAGAACAGTCAGTCACTGTTACACCGGGATTAGAACAGTGAGTCATTGTGATATTGGGATCAGAACAGTCAGTCACTGTGACACTGGGATCAGAACAGTCAGTCACTGTGAAATTGGGATCAGAACAGTCAGTCACTGTGACACAGGGATCAGAATAGTCAGTCACTGTTACACTGGGATCAGAACAGGCAGTCACTGTGACATTGGGATCAGAACAGTGAGTCACTGTGACACCGGTATCAGAACAGTCAGTCACTGTGACACTGTGATCAGAACAGTCAGTCACTGTGACACTGGGATCAGAACAGTCAGTCACTGTGACATTGGGATCAGAACAGTCAGTCACTGTGACACCGGGATCAGAACAGTCAGTCACTGTGCCACTGGGATCAGAACAGTCATGCACTGTGAGACCGGGATCAGAACAGTCAGTCACTGTTTCACCCGGATCAGAACAGTCAGTACCTGTGACACCGGGATCAGAACAATCAGTGACTGTGACACCGGGATCAGAACAGTCAGAGTGACATTGGGATCAGAACAGTCAGTCACTGTGAAACCGGGATCAGAACAGTCAGTCAGTGTGATATTGGGATCAGAACTATCAGCCACTGTGTCACCGGGATCAGAACTGTCAGTCACTGTGATATTGGGATCAGAACAGTCAGTGACTGTGACACCGGGATGAGAACAGTCAGTCACTGTGACACCGGGATCAGAACAGTAAGTCAGTGTGACATTGGGATCAGAACAGTCAGTCACTGTGACACCGGGAAGAGAACAGTCAGTCACTATGACATTGGGATCAGAACAGTCAGTCACTGTGACACCGGGATCAGAACAGTCAGTCACTGACATTGAAATCAGAGCAGTCACTCACTGTGATACCGGGATCAGAACAGTCACTGTGACATTGGGATCAGAACAGTCAGTCACTGTGACACCGGGATCAGAACAGTCAGTCTGTGTGACATTGCAATCAGATCACTCAGTGACTTTGACATTGGGATCAGAATAGTCAGTGACTGTGACACCAGGATCGGAACAATCAGTTAGTGTGACACCGGGATGAGAACAGTCAGTCTCTGTGACATTGGGATGTGAACAGTCAGTCACTGTGACATTGGGATCAGAAGAGTTAGTGAGTGTGACATTGGGATCTGAATAGTCAGTCAATCTGACACCAGGATCAGAACAGTCAGTCACTGTGACATTGGGATGTGAACAGTCAGGCACTGTGAAATTGGGATCTGAACAGTCAGTCACTGTGACACAGGGATCTGACCAGTCAGTCACTGTGACATTGGGATCTGAACAGTCAGTCACTGTTACATTGGGATCAGAACAGTCAGTCACTGTGACATTGGGATCTGAAACGTCAATCACTGTGACACTGCGATCTGAACAGTCAGTCACTGTGATATTGGGTTCTGAACAGTCAGTCACTGTGACATTGGGATCTGAACAGTCAGTCACTGTGACATTGGAATCAGAACAGTCAGTCATTGTGACACAGTGATCAGAACAATTAGTCACTGTGAAATTTGGGATCAGAACAGTCAGTCACTGTGACATTGGGATCAGAACAGTCATTCACCATGACACCCGGGTCAGAACAGTTAGTTACTGTGACATTGGGATGTGAACAGTCAGTCACTGTGAAATTGGGATCAGAACAGTCAGTCACTGTGACATTGGGATCTGAACAGTCAGACACTGTTACATTGGGATCAGAACAGTCAGTCACTGTGACATTGGGATCTGCACAGTCAGCCTCTGTGACACTGCGATCTGAACAGTCAGTCACTGTGATATTGGGATCTGAACAGTCAGTCACTGTGACATTGGGATCTGAACAGTCAGTCACTGTGACATTGGAATCAGAACAGTCAGTCACTGTGACACCGTGATCAGAACAGTTAGTCACTGTGACATTGGAATATGAACAGTCAACCACTGTGACACTGGGATCAGAACAGTCAGTCACTGTGACACCAGGATCAGAACATTTAATCGCTGTGAAACTGGGATCCGAACAGTCAGTCGCTGTGACATTGGGATCCGAACAATCAGTCACTGTGAAACCGGGATCAGAAAAGTCAGTCACTGTGACATGGGATCTGAACAGTTAGTCTCTGTGACATTGGGAACAGAATAGTCAGTCACTGTGACACCGTGATCAGAACAGTCAGTCACTGTGACACGGGGATCTGAAAGGTCAGTCATTGTGACATAGGGTTCAGAACAGTCAGTCACTGTGACATTGTGATCAGAACAGTTAGTCAATGTGACATTGGGATCTGAAAAGTCAGTCAATGTGACACCAGTATCATAACAGTTAGTAAGAATGACATTGGGATCAGAACAGTCAGTCACTGTGACATTGGGATGTGTACAGTCAGTCACTGTGACATTGGGATCAGAACAATTAGTCAGTGTGACATTGGGATCTGAACAGTCAGTCACTGTGACACCGGGATCAGAACAGTCAGTCACTGTGACATTGGGATGTGAACAGTCAGTCACTGTGACACTGGGATCTGAACAGTCACTCACTGTGACATTCAGACCAGAACAGTCAGTCATTGTGACACCGGGATCAGAACAGTTCGTCAGTGTGACATTGGAATCTGAACAGTCAGTCACTGTGACACCGGGATCAGAACATTTAGTCACTGTGACATTAGGATCAGAACAGTCAGTCACTGTGACATTGGGATCAGAACAGTCAGTCACTGTGACACAGTGTTCAGAACAATTAGTCACTGTGAAATTGGGATCAGAACAGTCAGTCACTGTGACATTGTGATCAGAACAGTCAGTCACTGTGACATGGGGATCAGAACAGTCAGTCACTGTGAGACAGGTATCAGAACAATCATTCACTGTGACACCGGGATCAGAAAAGTCAGTCACTGTGACATTGGGATCAGAACAGTCAGTCACTGAGACACTGGGATCAGACAGTCAGTCACTGTAAATTGGGATCAGAAGTCAGTCACTGTGACACAGGGATCAGAACAGTCAGTCACTGTGACATTGGGATCAGAACAGTCAGTGACTGTGACACCGGGATCAGGACAGTCAGTCATAGTGACATTGGGATCAGAACAGTCAGTCACTGTGACACCGGGAACAGAACAGTCAGTCACTGTGACATTGGGATCAGAACAGTCAGTCACTGTGAGACAGGGATCAGAACAGTCAGTCACTGTGACACTGGGATCAGAACAGTCAGTCACTGTGACATTGGGATCAGAGCAGTCAGTCACTGTGACACAGGGATCAGAACAATCAATCACTGTGACACCGGGATCAGAAAAGTCAGTCACTGTGACATTGGGATCAGAACAGTCAGTCACTGAGACACTGGGATCAGACAGTCAGTCACTGTAAATTGGGATCAGAACAGTCAATCACTGTGACACAGGGATCAGAACAGTCAGTCACTGTGACACTGCGATCAGAACAGTCAGTGACTGTGACACCGGGATCAGGACAGTCAGTCACTGTGACATTGGGATCAGAACAGTCAGTCACTGTGACACAGGGATCAGAACAGTCAGTCACAGTGACACTGGGATGAGAACAGTCAGTCACTGTGACACCGGGATCAGAACAGTAAGTCAGTGTGGCATTGGGATCAGAACAGTCAGTCACTGTGACACAGGGATCAGAACAATCATTCACTGTGACACCGGGATCAGAAAAGTCAGTCACTGTGACATTGGGATCAGAACAGTCAGTCACTGTTACACCGGGATTAGAACAGTGAGTCATTGTGATATTGGGATCAGAACAGTCAGTCACTGTGACACTGGGATCAGAACAGTCAGTCACTGTGAAATTGGGATCAGAACAGTCAGTCACTGTGACACAGGGATCAGAATAGTCAGTCACTGTTACACTGGGATCAGAACAGGCAGTCACTGTGACATTGGGATCAGAACAGTGAGTCACTGTGACACCGGTATCAGAACAGTCAGTCACTGTGACACTGTGATCAGAACAGTCAGTCACTGTGACACTGGGATCAGAACAGTCAGTCACTGTGACATTGGGATCAGAACAGTCAGTCACTGTGACACCGGGATCAGAACAGTCAGTCACTGTGCCACTGGGATCAGAACAGTCATGCACTGTGAGACCGGGATCAGAACAGTCAGTCACTGTTTCACCCGGATCAGAACAGTCAGTACCTGTGACACCGGGATCAGAACAATCAGTGACTGTGACACCGGGATCAGAACAGTCAGAGTGACATTGGGATCAGAACAGTCAGTCACTGTGAAACCGGGATCAGAACAGTCAGTCAGTGTGATATTGGGATCAGAACTATCAGCCACTGTGTCACCGGGATCAGAACTGTCAGTCACTGTGATATTGGGATCAGAACAGTCAGTGACTGTGACACCGGGATGAGAACAGTCAGTCACTGTGACACCGGGATCAGAACAGTAAGTCAGTGTGACATTGGGATCAGAACAGTCAGTCACTGTGACACCGGGAAGAGAACAGTCAGTCACTATGACATTGGGATCAGAACAGTCAGTCACTGTGACACCGGGATCAGAACAGTCAGTCACTGACATTGAAATCAGAGCAGTCACTCACTGTGATACCGGGATCAGAACAGTCACTGTGACATTGGGATCAGAACAGTCAGTCACTGTGACACCGGGATCAGAACAGTCAGTCTGTGTGACATTGCAATCAGATCACTCAGTGACTTTGACATTGGGATCAGAATAGTCAGTGACTGTGACACCAGGATCGGAACAATCAGTTAGTGTGACACCGGGATGAGAACAGTCAGTCTCTGTGACATTGTTATCAGAACAGTCAGTGACTCTGACACCGGGATCAGAACAGTCAGTGACTGTAATACTGGGATCAGAACAGTGAGTGACTGTGACACCAGGATCAGAACAGTCAGTCAGTGTGACATTGGGATCAGAACAGTCAGTAACTCTGCCACTGGGATCAGAACAGTCATGCACTGTGACACCGGGATCAGAACAGTCTGTCCCTGTTTCACCCGGATCAGAACAGTCAGTAACTGTGACCCCGGGCTCAGAACAATCAGTCACTGTTACACTGGGATCTGAACAGTCAGTCACTGTGACATCGGGATGAGAACAATCAGTCACTGTGACACCGGGATCAGAACAGTAAGTCAGTGTGACATTGGGATCAGAACAGTCAGACACTGTGACACCGGGATCAGAACAGTCAGTCACTGTGACATTGGGATGTGAACAGTCAGTCACTGTGACATTGGGATCAGAAGAGTTAGTGAGTGTGACATTGGGATCTGAATAGTCAGTCAATCTGACACCAGGATCAGAACAGTCAGTCACTGTGACATTGGGATGTGAACAGTCAGGCACTGTGAAATTGGGATCTGAACAGTCAGTCACTGTGACACAGGGATCTGACCAGTCAGTCACTGTGACATTGGGATCTGAACAGTCAGTCACTGTTACATTGGGATCAGAACAGTCAGTCACTGTGACATTGGGATCTGAAACGTCAGTCACTGTGACACTGCGATCTGAACAGTCAGTCACTGTGATATTGGGTTCTGAACAGTCAGTCACTGTGACATTGGGATCTGAACAGTCAGTCACTGTGACATTGGAATCAGAACAGTCAGTCATTGTGACACAGTGATCAGAACAATTAGTCACTGTGAAATTTGGGATCAGAACAGTCAGTCACTGTGACATTGGGATCAGAACAGTCATTCACCATGACACCCGGGTCAGAACAGTTAGTTACTGTGACATTGGGATGTGAACAGTCAGTCACTGTGAAATTGGGATCAGAACAGTCAGTCACTGTGACATTGGGATCTGAACAGTCAGACACTGTTACATTGGGATCAGAACAGTCAGTCACTGTGACATTGGGATCTGCACAGTCAGCCTCTGTGACACTGCGATCTGAACAGTCAGTCACTGTGATATTGGGATCTGAACAGTCAGTCACTGTGACATTGGGATCTGAACAGTCAGTCACTGTGACATTGGAATCAGAACAGTCAGTCACTGTGACACCGTGATCAGAACAGTTAGTCACTGTGACATTGGAATATGAACAGTCAACCACTGTGACACTGGGATCAGAACAGTCAGTCACTGTGACACCAGGATCAGAACATTTAATCGCTGTGAAACTGGGATCCGAACAGTCAGTCGCTGTGACATTGGGATCCGAACAATCAGTCACTGTGAAACCGGGATCAGAAAAGTCAGTCACTGTGACATGGGATCTGAACAGTTAGTCTCTGTGACATTGGGAACAGAATAGTCAGTCACTGTGACACCGTGATCAGAACAGTCAGTCACTGTGACACGGGGATCTGAAAGGTCAGTCATTGTGACATAGGGTTCAGAACAGTCAGTCACTGTGACATTGTGATCAGAACAGTTAGTCAATGTGACATTGGGATCTGAAAAGTCAGTCAATGTGACACCAGTATCATAACAGTTAGTAAGAATGACATTGGGATCAGAACAGTCAGTCACTGTGACATTGGGATGTGTACAGTCAGTCACTGTGACATTGGGATCAGAACAATTAGTCAGTGTGACATTGGGATCTGAACAGTCAGTCACTGTGACACCGGGATCAGAACAGTCAGTCACTGTGACATTGGGATGTGAACAGTCAGTCACTGTGACACTGGGATCTGAACAGTCACTCACTGTGACATTCAGACCAGAACAGTCAGTCATTGTGACACCGGGATCAGAACAGTTCGTCAGTGTGACATTGGAATCTGAACAGTCAGTCACTGTGACACCGGGATCAGAACATTTAGTCACTGTGACATTAGGATCAGAACAGTCAGTCACTGTGACATTGGGATCAGAACAGTCAGTCACTGTGACACAGTGTTCAGAACAATTAGTCACTGTGAAATTGGGATCAGAACAGTCAGTCACTGTGACATTGTGATCAGAACAGTCAGTCACTGTGACATGGGGATCAGAACAGTCAGTCACTATGACACCCGGATCAGAACAGTTAGTTACTTTGACATTGGGATGTGAACAGTCAGTCACTGTGACATTGGGATCAGAACAGTCAGTCACTGTGACATTGGGATCTGAACAGTCAGTCACTGTTACATTGGAATCAGAACAGTCAGTCATTGTGACACCGGGATCAGAACAGTTCGTCAGTGTGACATTGGGATCTGAACAGTCAGTCACTGTGACACCGGGATCAGAACATTTAGTCACAGTGATATTGGGATCAGAACAGTCAGTCACTGTGACATTGGGATGTGTACAGTCAGTCACTGTGACATTGGGATCAGAACAATTAGTCAGTGTGACATTGGGATCTGAACAGTCAGTCACTGTGACACCGGGATCAGAACAGTCAGTCACTGTGACATTGGGATGTGAACAGTCAGTCACTGTGACATTAGGATGTGAACAGTCAGTCACTGTGACACTGGGATCTGAACAGTCACTCACTGTGACATTCGGATCAGAACAGTCAGTCATTGTGACACCGGGATCAGAACAGTTCGTCAGTGTGACATTGGGATCTGAACAGTCAGTCACTGTGACACCGGGATCAGAACATTTAGTCTCTGAGACATTGGGATCAGAACAGTCAGTCACTGTGACATTGGGATCAGAACAGTCAGTCACTGTGGCACAGTGATCAGAACAATTAGTCACTGTGAAATTGGGATCAGAACAGTCAGTCACTGTGACATTGGGATCAGAACAGTCAGTCACTGTGACATGGGGATCAGAACAGTCAGTCACTATGACACCCGGATCAGAACAGTTAGTTACTTTGACATTGGGATGTGAAAAATCAGTCACTGTGACATTGGGATCAGAACAGTCAGTCACTGTGACATTGGGATCTGAATAGTCAGTCACTGTTACATTGGAATCAGAACAGTCAGTCACTGTGACATTGGGATCTGAACAGTCAGTCACTGTGACACTGGGATCTGAACAGTCAGTCACTGTGACACCGGGATCAGAACAGTCAGTCACTGTGACATTGGGATGTGAACAGTCACTCACTGTGACATTGGGATCAGAAGAGTTCGTGAGTGTGACATTGGGATCTGAATAGTCAGTCAATGTGACACCAGGATCAGAACAGTCAGTCACTGTGACATTGGGATGTGAACAGTCAGTCACTGTGACACCGGGATCAGAACATTTAGTCACAGTGATATTGGGATCAGAACAGTCAGTCACTGTGACATTGGGATGTGTACAGTCAGTCACTGTGACATTGGGATCAGAACAATTAGTCAGTGTGACATTGGGATCTGAACAGTCAGTCACTGTGACACCGGGATCAGAACAGTCAGTCACTGTGACATTGGGATGTGAACAGTCAGTCACTGTGACATTAGGATGTGAACAGTCAGTCACTGTGACACTGGGATCTGAACAGTCACTCACTGTGACATTCGGATCAGAACAGTCAGTCATTGTGACACCGGGATCAGAACAGTTCGTCAGTGTGACATTGGGATCTGAACAGTCAGTCACTGTGACACCGGGATCAGAACATTTAGTCTCTGAGACATTGGGATCAGAACAGTCAGTCACTGTGACATTGGGATCAGAACAGTCAGTCACTGTGGCACAGTGATCAGAACAATTAGTCACTGTGAAATTGGGATCAGAACAGTCAGTCACTGTGACATTGGGATCAGAACAGTCAGTCACTGTGACATGGGGATCAGAACAGTCAGTCACTATGACACCCGGATCAGAACAGTTAGTTACTTTGACATTGGGATGTGAAAAATCAGTCACTGTGACATTGGGATCAGAACAGTCAGTCACTGTGACATTGGGATCTGAATAGTCAGTCACTGTTACATTGGAATCAGAACAGTCAGTCACTGTGACATTGGGATCTGAACAGTCAGTCACTGTGACACTGGGATCTGAACAGTCAGTCACTGTGACATTGGGTTCAGAACAGTCAGTCACTGTGACATTGGGATTAGAACAGTCAGTCACTGTGACATTGGGATCTGAACAGTCAGTCACTGTGACACCGGGATCAGAACAGTTAGTCAGTGTGACATTGGGATCACAATAGTCAGTCACTGTGACACCGGGATCAGAACAGTCAGTCACTGTGACATTGGGATGTGAACAGTCACTCACTGTGACATTGGGATCAGAAGAGTTCGTGAGTGTGACATTGGGATCTGAATAGTCAGTCAATGTGACACCAGGATCAGAACAGTCAGTCACTGTGACATTGGGATGTGAACAGTCAGTCACTGTGACACCGGGATCAGAACATTTAGTCACTGTGACATTGGGATCAGAACAGTCAGTCACTGTGACATTGGGATGCGTACAGTCAGTCACTGTGACATTGGGATCAGAACAATTAGTCAGTGTGACATTGGGATCTGAACAGTCAGTCACTGTGACACCGGGATCAGAACAGTCAGTCACTGTGACATTGGGATGTGAACAGTCAGTCACTGTGACATTAGGATGTGAACAGTCAGTCACTGTGACACTGGGATCTGAACAGTCACTCACTGTGACATTCGGATCAGAACAGTCAGTCATTGTGACACCGGGATCAGAACAGTTCGTCAGTGTGACATTGGGATCTGAACAGTCAGTCACTGTGACACCGGGATCAGAACATTTAGTCACTGTGACATTGGGATCAGAACAGTCAGTCACTGTGACATTGGGATCAGAACAGTCAGTCACTGTGACACCGTGATCAGAACAATTAGTCACTGTGAAATTGGGATCAGAACAGTCAGTCACTGTGACATTGGGATCAGAACAGTCAGTCACTGTGACATGGGGATCAGAACAGTCAGTCACTATGACACCCGGATCAGAACAGTTAGTTACTTTGACATTGGGATGTGAACAGTCAGTCACTGTGACATTGGGATCAGAACAGTCAGTCACTGTGACATTGGGATCTGAACAGTCAGTCACTGTTACATTGGAATCAGAACAGTCAGTCACTGTGACATTGGGATCAGAACAGTCAGTCACTGTGACACTGGGATCTGAACAGTCAGTCACTGTGACATTGGGTTCAGAACAGTCAGTCACTGTGACATTGGGATTAGAACAGTCAGTCACTGTGACATTGGGATCTGAACAGTCAGTCACTGTGACACCGGGATCAGAACAGTTAGTCAGTGTGACATTGGGATCACAACAGTCAGTCACTGTGACACCGGGATCAGAACAGTCAGTCACTGTGACATTGGGATGTGAACAGTCAGTCACTGTGACATTGGGATCAGAAGAGTTCGTGAGTGTGACATTGGGATCTGAATAGTCAGTCAATGTGACACCAGGATCAGAACAGTCAGTCACTGTGACATTGGGATGTGAACAGTCAGTCACTGTGACATTGGGATCTGAACAGTCAGTCACTGTGACACTGGGATCTGAACAGTCAGTCACTGTGACATTGGGATCAGATCAGTCAGTCACTGTGACACCGGGATCAGAACAGTTAGTCAGTGTGACATTGGGATCTGAACAGTCAGTCACTGTGACACCGGGATCAGAACAGTCAGACACTGTGACATTGGGATCTGAACAGTGAGTCACTGTGACATTGGGTTCTGACAAGTCAGTCACTGTGACACCGGGATCAGAACAGCTGGTCACGATGACATTGGGATCAGAAAAGTCAGTCACTGTGACATTGGGATCTGAACCGTCAGTCACTGTGACATTGGGATCAGAACAGTCAGTCACTGTGACACCGGGATCTGAACAGCTGGTCACGATGACATTGGGATCTGAACAGTCAGTCACTGTGACATTGGGATCTGAACCGTCAGTCACTGTGACATGGGGATCAGAACGGTCAGTCACTGTGACATTGGGATCTGAACAGTCAGACACTGTGACATTGGGATCTGCACAGTCAGTCACCGTGACACGGGGATCAGAACAGTTAGTCACTGTGACATTAAGATGTGAACAGTCAGTCACTGTGACATTGGGATCAGAACAGTCAGTCACTGTGACATTGGGATCAGAACAGTCAGTCCCTGGGACATTGGGCTATGAACACTCAGTCACTGTGACATTGGGATCAGAACAGTCAGTCACTGTGACACAGAGATCAGAACAATTAGTCACTGTGACATTGGGATCTGAACAGTCAGTCACTGTGACATTGGGATCAGAACAGTCAGTCACTGTGACACTGGGATCTGAACAGTCAGTCACTGTGACATTGGGATCAGAACAGTCAGTCACTGTGACACTGGGATCTGAAAAGTCAGTCAATGTGACATTGGGATCAGAACAGTCACTCACTGTGACTTCGGGATCAGAACAGTTAGTCAGTGTGACACTGGGATCTGAACATTCAGTCACTGTGACACCGGGATCAGAACAGTCAGTCACTGTGACATTGGCATCTGAACAGTCAGTCACTGTGACATTGGGATCAGAACAATCAGTCACTGTGACACCGGGATCAGAACAGTTAGTCACTATGACATTGGGATCAGAACAGTCAGGCACTGTGACATTGGGATCTGAACAGTCAGTCACTGTGACATTGGGATCAGAACAGTCAGTCACTGTGACACCGTGATCAGAACAGTCAGTCACTGTGACATTGGGATCAGAACAGTCAGTCACTGTGACAGTGGGATCAGAACAGTCAGTCACTGTGACATTGGGCTCTGAAAAGTCAGTCAATGTGACATTGGGATCAGAACAGTCAGTCACTGTGACACAGTGATCAGAACAATTAATCACTGTGACATTGGGATCTGAACAGTCAGTCACTGTGACATTGGGATCTGAACCGTCAGTCACTGTGACATGGGGATCAGAACGGTCAGTCACTGTGACATTGGGATCTGAACAGTCAGACACTGTGACATTGGGATCTGCACAGTCAGTCACCGTGACACGGGGATCAGAACAGTTAGTCACTGTGACATTAAGATGTGAACAGTCAGTCACTGTGACATTGGCATCAGAACAGTCAGTCACTGTTACACTGGGATCTGAACAGTCAGTCACTGTGACATTGGGATCAGAACAGTCAGTCACTGTGACACTGGGATCTGAAAAGTCAGTCAATGTGACATTGGGATCAGAACAGTCACTCACTGTGACTTCGGGATCAGAACAGTTAGTCAGTGTGACACTGGGATCTGAACATTCAGTCACTGTGACACCGGGATCAGATCAGTCAGTCACTGTGACATTGGCATCTGAACAGTCAGTCACTGTGACATTGGGATCAGAATAATCAGTCACTGTGACACCGGGATCAGAACAGTTAGTCACTATGACATTGGGATCAGAACAGTCAGTCACTGTGACATTGGGATCTGAACAGTCAGTCACTGTGACATTGGGATCAGAACAGTCAGTCACTGTGACACCGTGATCAGAACAGTCAGTCACTGTGACATTGGGATCAGAACAGTCAGTCACTGTGACAGTGGGATCAGAACAGTCAGTCACTGTGACATTGGGCTCTGAAAAGTCAGTCAATGTGACATTGGGATCAGAACAGTCAGTCACTGTGACACAGTGATCAGAACAATTAATCACTGTGACATTGGGATCTGAACAGTCAGTCACTGTGACATTGGGATCAGAACAGTCAGTCACTATGACACCCGCCTCAGAACAGTAAGTTACTGTGACATTG
The DNA here is from genome assembly GCA_026770705.1 of Isurus oxyrinchus. NCBI lineage: Eukaryota > Metazoa > Chordata > Chondrichthyes > Lamniformes > Lamnidae > Isurus > Isurus oxyrinchus. Next base: position 5,522,576 of record JANJGN010000028.1, on the reverse strand, counting down.
TGATGTGAACAGTCAGTCACTGAGACATTGTGATCAGAACAGTCAGTCACTGTGACATTGGGATCTGAACAGTCAGTCACTGTGACATTGGGATCTGAACAGTCAGTCACTGTTCCATTGGGATCAGAACAGTCAGTCACTGTGACATTGGGATCTGAAAAGTCAGTCACTGTGACACTGGGATCTGAACAGTCAGTCACTGAGACATTGGGTACAGAACAGTCAGTCACTGTGACATTGGGCTCTGAAAAGTCAGTCAATGTGACATTGGGATCAGAACAGTCAGTCACTGTGACACAGTGATCAGAACAATTAATCACTGTGACATTGGGATCTGAACAGTCAGTCACTGTGACATTGGGATCAGAACAGTCAGTCACTATGACACCCGCCTCAGAACAGTAAGTTACTGTGACATTGTGATGTGAACAGTCAGTCACTGAGACATTGTGATCAGAACAGTCAGTCACTGTTACATTGGGATCAGAACAGTCAGTCACTGTGACATTGGGATCTGAACAGTCAGTCACTGTTCCATTGGGATCAGAACAGTCAGTCACTGTGACATTGGGATCTGAACAGTCAGTCTCTGTGACACCGGGATCAGAACAGTTAGTCAGTGTGACATTGGGATCTGGTCAATCACTGTGACACCGGGATCAGAACAGTCAGTCACTGTGACATTGGGATGTGAACAGTCAGTCACTGTGACATTGGGATCAGAACAGTTAGTCAGTGTGACATTGGGATTTGAATAGTCAGTCACTGTGACACCGGGATCAGAACAGTCAGTCACTGTGACATTGGGATGTGAATAGTCAGTCACTGTGACATTGGGTTCTGAACAGTCAGTCACTGTGACACTGGGATCTGAACAGTCAGTCACTGTGACATTGGGATCAGAACAGTCAGTCACTGTGACACCGGGATCAGAACAGTTAGTCATTGTGACATTGGGATCTGAACAGTCAGTCACTGTGACACCGGGATCAGAACAGTCTGTCACTGTGACATTGGTATCTGAACAGTCAGTCACTGTGAGATTGGCATCAGAACAGTCAGTCACTGTGACACCGGGATCAGAACAGTTAGTCACTATGACATTGGAATCAGAAGAGTCAGTCACTGTGACATTGGGATCAGAACAGTCAGTCACTGTGACATTGGGATCAGAACAGTCAGTCACTGTGACATTGGGCTCTGAACAGTCAGTCAATGTGACATTGGGATCAGAACAGTCAGTCACTGTGACACAGTGATCAGAACAATTAATCACTGTGACATTGGGATCAGTACAGTCAGTCACTGTGACATTGGGATCTGAACAGTCAGTCACTGTGACATTGGGATCAGAACAGTCAGTCACTATGACACCCGGCTCAGAACAGTCAGTCACTGTGATATTGGGATGTGAACAGTCAGTCACTGGGACATTGGGATCAGAAAGTCAGTCACTGTGACATTGCGATCTGAACAGTCAGTCACTGTTACATTGGGATCAGAACAGTCAGTCACTGTGACATTGGGATCAGAACAGTCAGTCACTGTGACATTGGGATGTGAACAGTCAGTCACTGTGACATTGGGATCAGAACAGTTAGTCAGTGAGACATTGGGATTTGAACAGTCAGTCACTGTGACACCGGGATCAGAACAGTCAGTCACTGTGACATTGGGTTCTGAACAGTCAGTCACTGTGACACTGGGATCTGAAGAGTCAATCACTGTGACATTGGGATCAGAACAGTCAGTCACTGTGACACCGGGATCAGAACAGTTAGTCAGTGTGACATTGGGATCGGAACAGTCAGTCACTGTGACACCGGGATCAGAACAGTCAGTCACTGTGACATTGGCATCTGAACAGTTAGTCACTGTGACATTGGGATCAGAACAGTCAGTCATTGTGACACCGGGATCAGAACCGTTAGTTAGTATGACATTGGGATCAGAACAGTCAGTCACTGTGACATTGGGATCTGAACAGTCAGTCACTGTGACATTGGGATCAGAACAGTCAGTCACTGTGACACCGGGATCAGAACCGTCAGTCACAGTGACATTGGGATCAGAACAGTCAGTCACTGTGACATTGGGATCAGAACAGTCAGTCACTGTGACATTGGGATCTGAACAGTCAATCACTGTGACATTGGGATCAGAACAGTCAGTCACTGTGACATTGGGATCTGAACAGTCAGTCACTGTGACATTGGGATCTGAACAGTCAGTCACTCTAACACTGGGATCAGAAAAGTTAGGCAGTGTGACATTGGTATCTGAACAGTCAGTCACTGTGACACCGGGATCAGAGCAGTCTGCCACTGTGACATTGGGATCAGAACAGTCAGTCACTGTGACATTGGGATCAGAATAGTCCATCACTGTGACACCGGGATCAGAACAGATAGTCCGTGTGACATTGGGATCTGAGCATTCAGTCACTGTGACATTGGGATCAGAACAGTCAGTCACTGTGACACTGGGATCTGAACAGTCAGTCACTGTGACATTGGGATCAGAACAGTCAGTCACTGTGACACTGGGATCTGAACAGTCAGTCACTGTGACATTGGGATCAGAACAGTTAGTCAGTGTGACATTGGGATCTCAACAGTCAGTCATTGTGACACCGGGATCAAGACAGTCAGTCACTGTGACATTGGGATGTGAACAGTCAGTCACTGTGACATTGGGATCAGAACAGTTAGTCACTATGACATTGGGATCAGAACAGTCAGTCACTGTGACATTGGGATCAGAACAGTTAGTCAGTGTGACATTGGGATTTGAACAGTAAGTCACTGTGACACCGGGATAAGAACAGTGAGTCACTGTGACATAGGGATGTGAACAGTCAGTTACTGTGAGATTGGGTTCTGAACAGTCAGTCATTGTGACACTGGGATCAGAACAGTCAGTCACTGTGACATTGGGATCAGAACAGTCAGTCACTGTGACACTGGGATCTGAACAGTCAGTCACTGTGACATTGGGATCAGAACAGTCAGTCACTGTGACACCGTGATCAGAACAGTTAATCACTGTGACATTGGGATCAGAACAGTCAGTCACTGTGACATTGGGATCAGAACAGTCAGTCACTGTGACATTGGGATCTGAACAGTCAGTCACTGTGACATTGGGATCAGAACAGTCAGTCACTATGACACCCGGATCAGAACAGTTAGTTACTTTGACATTGGGATGTGAACAGTCAGTCACTGTTACATTGGGATCAGAACAGTAAGTCACTGTGACATTGGGTTCTGAACAGTCAGTCACTGTGACACTGGGATCTGAACAGTCAGTCACTGTGACATTGGGATCAGAACAGTCAGTCACTGTGACACCGGGATCAGAACAGTTATTCAGGGAGATATTGGGATCTGAACAGTCACTCACTGTGACACCGGGATCAGAACAGTCAGTCACTGTGACATTGGGATCAGAAAAGTCAGTCCCTGTGACACCAGGATCAGAACAGTAAGTCACTGTGACATTGGGATCAGAACAGTCAGTCACTGTGACATTGGGATCTGAACAGTTAGTCACTGTGACATTGCGTTCAGAACAGTCAGTCACTGTGACACGGTGATCTGAACATTTAGTCACAGTGACATTGGGATCAGAACAGTCAGTCACTGTGACATTGGGATCAGAACAGTCAGTCACTGTGACATTGGGATCTGCACAATCAGTCACCGTGACACCGGGATCAGAAGAGTTAGTCACTGTGACATTAAGATGTGAACAGTCAGTCACTGTGACATTGGGATCAGAACAATCAATCACTGTGACACCGTGATCAGAACAGTTAGTCACTGTGACATTGGGATCTGAACAGTCAGTCACTGTGACTTTGGGAACAGAACAGTCAGTCACTGTGACATTGGGATGCGAACAGTCAGTCACTGTGACATTGGGTTCTGAACAGTCAGTCACTGTGACACTGGGATCTGAACAGTCAATCACTGTGACATTGGGATCAGAACAGTCAGTCACTGTGACACCGGGATCAGAACAGTTAGTCAGTGTGACATTGGGATCGGAACAGTCAGTCACTGTGACACCGGGATCAGAACAGTCAGTCACTGTGACATTGGCATCTGAACAGTTAGTCACTGTGACACTGGGATCAGAACAGTCAGTCATTGTGACACCGGGATCAGAACCGTTAGTCAGTATAGACATTGGGATCAGAACAGTCAGTCACTGTGACATTGGGATTCGAACAGTCAGTCACTGTGACATTGGGATCAGAACAGTCAGTCACTGTGACACCGGGATCAGAAGCGTCAGTCACAGTGACATTGGGATCAGAACAGTCAGTCACTGTGACATTGGGATCAGAACAGTCAGTCACTGTGACATTGGGATCTGAACAGTCAATCACTGTGACATTGGGATCAGAACAGTCAGTCACTGTGACATTGGGATCTGAACAGTCAGTCACTGTGACATTGGGATCTGAACAGTCAGTCACTGTTACATTGGGATCAGAACAGTCAGTCACTGTGACATTGGGATCTGAACAGTCAGTCACTGTTCCATTGGGATCAGAACAGTCAGTCACTGTGACATTGGGATCTGAAAAGTCAGTCACTGTGACACTGGGATCTGAACAGTCAGTCACTGAGACATTGGGTACAGAACAGTCAGTCACTGTGACATTGGGATCAGAACAGTCAGTCACTGTGACATTGGGATCTGAACAGTCAGTCACTGTGACATTGGGATGAGAACAGTTAGTCAGTGTGACATTGGGATTTGAATAGTCAGTCACTGTGACACCGGGATCAGAACAGTCAGTCACTGTGACATTGGGATGTGAACAGTCAGTCACTGTGACATTGGGATGAGAACAGTTAGTCAGTGTGACATTGGGATTTGAATAGTCAGTCACTGTGACACCGGGATCAGAACAGTCAGTCACTGTGACATTGGGATGTGATAAGTCAGTCACTGTGACATTGGGTTCTGAACAGTCAGTCACTGTGACACTGGGATCTGAACAGTCAGTCACTGTGACAGTGGGATCAGAACAGTCAGTCACTGTGACACCGGGATCAGAACAGTTAGTCAGTGTGACATTGGGATCTGAACAGTCAGCCACTGTGACACCGGGATCAGAACAGTCAGTCACTGTGACATTGGGATGTGAACAGTCAGTCACTGTGACATTGGGATCAGAAGAGTTAGTGAGTGTGACATTGGGATCTGAATAGTCAGTCAATCTGACACCAGGATCAGAACAGTCAGTCACTGTGACATTGGGATGTGAACAGTCAGGCACTGTGAAATTGGGATCTGAACAGTCAGTCACTGTGACACAGGGATCTGACCAGTCAGTCACTGTGACATTGGGATCTGAACAGTCAGTCACTGTTACATTGGGATCAGAACAGTCAGTCACTGTGACATTGGGATCTGAAACGTCAGTCACTGTGACACTGCGATCTGAACAGTCAGTCACTGTGATATTGGGTTCTGAACAGTCAGTCACTGTGACATTGGGATCTGAACAGTCAGTCACTGTGACATTGGAATCAGAACAGTCAGTCATTGTGACACAGTGATCAGAACAATTAGTCACTGTGAAATTTGGGATCAGAACAGTCAGTCACTGTGACATTGGGATCAGAACAGTCATTCACCATGACACCCGGGTCAGAACAGTTAGTTACTGTGACATTGGGATGTGAACAGTCAGTCACTGTGAAATTGGGATCAGAACAGTCAGTCACTGTGACATTGGGATCTGAACAGTCAGACACTGTTACATTGGGATCAGAACAGTCAGTCACTGTGACATTGGGATCTGCACAGTCAGCCTCTGTGACACTGCGATCTGAACAGTCAGTCACTGTGATATTGGGATCTGAACAGTCAGTCACTGTGACATTGGGATCTGAACAGTCAGTCACTGTGACATTGGAATCAGAACAGTCAGTCACTGTGACACCGTGATCAGAACAGTTAGTCACTGTGACATTGGAATATGAACAGTCAACCACTGTGACACTGGGATCAGAACAGTCAGTCACTGTGACACCAGGATCAGAACATTTAATCGCTGTGAAACTGGGATCCGAACAGTCAGTCGCTGTGACATTGGGATCCGAACAATCAGTCACTGTGAAACCGGGATCAGAAAAGTCAGTCACTGTGACATGGGATCTGAACAGTTAGTCTCTGTGACATTGGGAACAGAATAGTCAGTCACTGTGACACCGTGATCAGAACAGTCAGTCACTGTGACACGGGGATCTGAATGGTCAGTCATTGTGACATAGGGTTCAGAAGAGTCAGTCACTGTGACATTGTGATCAGAAGAGTTAGTCACTGTGACATTGGGATCTGAAAAGTCAGTCAATGTGACACCGGTATCATAACAGTTAGTAAGAATGACATTGGGATCAGAACAGTCAGTCACTGTGACATTGGGATGTGTACAGTCAGTCACTGTGACATTGGGATCAGAACAATTAGTCAGTGTGACATTGGGATCTGAACAGTCAGTCACTGTGACACCGGGATCAGAACAGTCAGTCACTGTGACATTGGGATGTGAACAGTCAGTTACTGTGACACTGGGATCTAAACAGTCACTCACTGTGACATTCGGATCAGAACAGTCAGTCATTGTGACACCGGGATCAGAACAGTTCGTCAGTGTGACATTGGAATCTGAACAGTCAGTCACTGTGACACCGGGATCAGAACATTTAGTCACTGTGACATTGGGATCAGAACAGTCAGTCACTGTGACATTGGGATCAGAAGTCAGTCACTGTGACACAGTGTTCAGAACAATTAGTCACTGTGAAATTGGGATCAGAACAGTCAGTCACTGTGACATTGTGATCAGAACAGTCAGTCACTGTGACATGGGGATCAGAACAGTCAGTCACTATGACACCCGGATCAGAACAGTTAGTTACTTTGACATTGGGATGTGAACAGTCAGTCACTGTGACATTGGGATCAGAACAGTCAGTCACTGTGACATTGGGATCTGAACAGTCAGTCACTGTTACATTGGAATCAGAACAGTCAGTCATTGTGACACCGGGATCAGAACAGTTCTTCAGTGTGACATTGGGATCTGAACAGTCAGTCACTGTGACACCGGGATCAGAACATTTAGTCACAGTGATATTGGGATCAGAACAGTCAGTCACTGTGACATTGGGATGTGTACAGTCAGTCACTGTGACATTGGGATCAGAACAATTAGTCAGTGTGACATTGGGATCTGAACAGTCAGTCACTGTGACACCGGGATCAGAACAGTCAGTCACTGTGACATTGGGATGTGAACAGTCAGTCACTGTGACATTAGGATGTGAACAGTCAGTCACTGTGACACTGGGATCTGAACAGTCACTCACTGTGACATTCGGATCAGAACAGTCAGTCATTGTGACACCGGGATCAGAACAGTTCGTCAGTGTGACATTGGGATCTGAACAGTCAGTCACTGTGACACCGGGATCAGAACATTTAGTCTCTGAGACATTGGGATCAGAACAGTCAGTCACTGTGACATTGGGATCAGAACAGTCAGTCACTGTGGCACAGTGATCAGAACAATTAGTCACTGTGAAATTGGGATCAGAACAGTCAGTCACTGTGACATTGGGATCAGAACAGTCAGTCACTGTGACATGGGGATCAGAACAGTCAGTCACTATGACACCCGGATCAGAACAGTTAGTTACTTTGACATTGGGATGTGAACAATCAGTCACTGTGACATTGGGATCAGAACAGTCAGTCACTGTGACATTGGGATCTGAATAGTCAGTCACTGTTACATTGGAATCAGAACAGTCAGTCACTGTGACATTGGGATCTGAACAGTCAGTCACTGTGACACTGGGATCTGAACAGTCAGTCACTGTGACATTGGGTTCAGAACAGTCAGTCACTGTGACATTGGGATTAGAACAGTCAGTCACTGTGACATTGGGATCTGAACAGTCAGTCACTGTGACACCGGGATCAGAACAGTTAGTCAGTGTGACATTGGGATCACAACAGTCAGTCACTGTGACACCGGAATCAGAACAGTCAGTCACTGTGACATTGGGATGTGAACAGTCAGTCAATGTGACACCAGGATCAGAACAGTCAGTCACTGTGACATTGGGATGTGAACAGTCAGTCACTGTGACACCGGGATCAGAACATTTAGTCACTGTGACATTGGGATCAGAACAGTCAGTCACTGTGACATTGGGATGTGTACAGTCAGTCACTGTGACATTGGGATCAGAACAATTAGTCAGTGTGACATTGGGATCTGAACAGTCAGTCACTGTGACACCGGGATCAGAACAGTCAGTCACTGTGACATTGGGATGTGAACAGTCAGTCACTGTGACATTAGGATGTGAACAGTCAGTCACTGTGACACTGGGATCTGAACAGTCACTCACTGTGACATTCGGATCAGAACAGTCAGTCATTGTGACACCGGGATCAGAACAGTTCGTCAGTGTGACATTGGGATCTGAACAGTCAGTCACTGTGACACCGGGATCAGAACATTTAGTCACTGTGACATTGGGATCAGAACAGTCTGTCACTGTGACATTGGGATAAGAACAGTCAGTCACTGTGACACCGTGATCAGAACAATTAGTCACTGTGAAATTGGGATCAGAACAGTCAGTCACTGTGACATTGGGATCAGAACAGTCAGTCACTGTGACATGGGGATCAGAACAGTCAGTCACTATGACACCCGGATCAGAACAGTTAGTTACTTTGACATTGGGATGTGAACAGTCAGTCACTGTGACATTGGGATCAGAACAGTCAGTCACTGTGACATTGGGATCTGAACAGTCAGTCACTGTTACATTGGAATCAGAACAGTCAGTCACTGTGACATTGGGATCAGAACAGTCAGTCACTGTGACACTGGGATCTGAACAGTCAGTCACTGTGACATTGGGTTCAGAACAGTCAGTCTCTGTGACATTGGGATTAGAACAGTCAGTCACTGTGACATTGGGATCTGAACAGTCAGTCACTGTGACACAGGGATCAGAACAGTTAGTCAGTGTGACATTGGGATCACAACAGTCAGTCACTGTGACACCGGGATCAGAACAGTCAGTCACTGTGACATTGGGATGTGAACAGTCAGTCACTGTGACATTGGGATCATAAGAGTTCGTGAGTGTGACATTGGGATCTGAATAGTCAGTCAATGTGACACCAGGATCAGAACAGTCAGTCACTGTGACATTGGGATGTGAACAGTCAGTCACTGTGACATTGGGATCTGAACAGTCAGTCACTGTGACACTGGGATCTGAACAGTCAGTCACTGTGACATTGGGATCAGATCAGTCAGTCACTGTGACACCGGGATCAGAACAGTTAGTCAGTGTGACATTGGGATCTGAACAGTCAGTCACTGTGACACCGGGATCAGAACAGTCAGACACTGTGACGTTGGGATCTGAACAGTGAGTCACTGTGACATTGGGTTCTGACAAGTCAGTCACTGTGACACCGGGATCAGAACAGCTGGTCACGATGACATTGGGATCAGAAAAGTCAGTCACTGTGACATTGGGATCTGAACCGTCAGTCACTGTGACATTGGGATCAGAACAGTCAGTCACTGTGACACCGGGATCTGAACAGCTGGTCACGATGACATTGGGATCTGAACAGTCAGTCACTGTGACATTGGGATCTGAACCGTCAGTCACTGTGACATGGGGATCAGAACGGTCAGTCACTGTGACATTGGGATCTGAACAGTCAGACACTGTGACATTGGGATCTGCACAGTCAGTCACCGTGACACGGGGATCAGAACAGTTAGTCACTGTGACATTAAGATGTGAACAGTCAGTCACTGTGACATTGGCATCAGAACAGTCAGTCACTGTTACACCCTGATCAGAACAGTTAGTCACTGTGACATTGGGATCAGAACAGTCAGTCACTGTGACATTGGGATCAGAACAGTCAGTCCCTGGGACATTGGGCTATGAACACTCAGTCACTGTGACATTGGGATCAGAACAGTCAGTCACTGTGACACAGAGATCAGAACAATTAGTCACTGTGACATTGGGATCTGAACAGTCAGTCACTGTGACATTGGGATCAGAACAGTCAGTCACTGTGACACTGGGATCTGAACAGTCAGTCACTGTGACATTGGGATCAGAACAGTCAGTCACTGTGACACTGGGATCTGAAAAGTCAGTCAATGTGACATTGGGATCAGAACAGTCACTCACTGTGACTTCGGGATCAGAACAGTTAGTCAGTGTGACACTGGGATCTGAACATTCAGTCACTGTGACACCGGGATCAGAACAGTCAGTCACTGTGACATTGGCATCTGAACAGTCAGTCACTGTGACATTGGGATCAGAACAATCAGTCACTGTGACACCGGGATCAGAACAGTTAGTCACTATGACATTGGGATCAGAACAGTCAGTAACTGTGACCTTGGGATCTGAACAGTCAGTCACTGTGACATTGGGATCAGAACAGTCAGTCACTGTGACACCGTGATCAGAACAGTCAGTCACTGTGACATTGGGATCAGAACAGTCAGTCACTGTGACAGTGGGATCAGAACAGTCAGTCACTGTGACATTGGGCTCTGAAAAGTCAGTCAATGTGACATTGGGATCAGAACAGTCAGTCACTGTGACACAGTGATCAGAACAATTAATCACTGTGACATTGGGATCTGAACAGTCAGTCACTGTGACACCGGGATCAGAACAGTCAGACTCTGTGAAACCGGGATCAGAACAGTCAGTCAGTGTGATATTGGGATCAGAACTATCAGCCACTGTGTCACCGGGATCAGAACTGTCAGTCACTGTGATATTGGGATCAGAACAGTCAGTGACTGTGACACCGGGATGAGAACAGTCAGTCACTGTGACACCGGGATCAGAACAGTAAGTCAGTGTGACATTGGGATCAGAACAGTCAGTCACTGTGACACCGGGAAGAGAACAGTCAGTCACTATGACATTGGGATCAGAACAGTCAGTCACTGTGACACCGGGATCAGAACAGTCAGTCACTGACATTGAAATCAGAGCAGTCACTCACTGTGATACCGGGATCAGAACAGTCACTGTGACATTGGGATCTGCACAGTCAGTCACCGTGACACGGGGATCAGAACAGTTAGTCACTGTGACATTAAGATGTGAACAGTCAGTCACTTTGACATTGGCATCAGAACAGTCAGTCACTGTTACACCCTGATCAGAACAGTTAGTCACTGTGACATTGGGATCAGAACAGTCAGTCACTGTGACATTGGGATCAGAACAGTCAGTCCCTGGGACATTGGGCTATGAACACTCAGTCACTGTGACATTGGGATCAGAACAGTCAGTCACTGTGACACAGAGATCAGAACAATTAGTCACTGTGACATTGGGATCTGAACAGTCAGTCACTGTGACATTGGGATCAGAACAGTCAGTCACTGTGACACTGGGATCTGAACAGTCAGTCACTGTGACATTGGGATCAGAACAGTCAGTCACTGTGACACTGGGATCTGAAAAGTCAGTCAATGTGACATTGGGATCAGAACAGTCACTCACTGTGACTTCGGGATCAGAACAGTTAGTCAGTGTGACACTGGGATCTGAACATTCAGTCACTGTGACACCGGGATCAGAACAGTCAGTCACTGTGACATTGGCATCTGAACAGTCAGTCAATGTGACATTGGGATCAGAACAGTCAGTCACTGTGACACAGTGATCAGAACAATTAATCACTGTGACATTGGGATCTGAACAGTCAGTCACTGTGACACCGGGATCAGAACAGTCAGACACTGTGAAACCGGGATCAGAACAGTCAGTCAGTGTGATATTGGGATCAGAACTATCAGCCACTGTGTCACCGGGATCAGAACTGTCAGTCACTGTGATATTGGGATCAGAACAGTCAGTGACTGTGACACCGGGATGAGAACAGTCAGTCACTGTGACACCGGGATCAGAACAGTAAGTCAGTGTGACATTGGGATCAGAACAGTCAGTCACTGTGACACCGGGAAGAGAACAGTCAGTCACTATGACATTGGGATCAGAACAGTCAGTCACTGTGACACCGGGATCAGAACAGTCAGTCACTGACATTGAAATCAGAGCAGTCACTCACTGTGATACCGGGATCAGAACAGTCACTGTGACATTGGGATCAGAACAGTCAGTCACTGTGACACCGGGATCAGAACAGTCAGTCTGTGTGACATTGCAATCAGATCACTCAGTGACTTTGACATTGGGATCAGAATAGTCAGTGACTGTGACACCAGGATCGGAACAATCAGTTAGTGTGACACCGGGATGAGAACAGTCAGTCTCTGTGACATTGTTATCAGAACAGTCAGTGACTCTGACACCGGGATCAGAACAGTCAGTGACTGTAATACTGGGATCAGAACAGTGAGTGACTGTGACACCAGGATCAGAACAGTCAGTCAGTGTGACATTGGGATCAGAACAGTCAGTAACTCTGCCACTGGGATCAGAACAGTCATGCACTGTGACACCGGGATCAGAACAGTCTGTCCCTGTTTCACCCGGATCAGAACAGTCAGTAACTGTGACCCCGGGCTCAGAACAATCAGTCACTGTTACACTGGGATCTGAACAGTCAGTCACTGTGACATCGGGATGAGAACAATCAGTCACTGTGACACCGGGATCAGAACAGTAAGTCAGTGTGACATTGGGATCAGAACAGTCAGACACTGTGACACCGGGATCAGAACAGTCAGTCACTGTGACATTGGGATGTGAACAGTCAGTCACTGTGACATTGGGATCAGAAGAGTTAGTGAGTGTGACATTGGGATCTGAATAGTCAGTCAATCTGACACCAGGATCAGAACAGTCAGTCACTGTGACATTGGGATGTGAACAGTCAGGCACTGTGAAATTGGGATCTGAACAGTCAGTCACTGTGACACAGGGATCTGACCAGTCAGTCACTGTGACATTGGGATCTGAACAGTCAGTCACTGTTACATTGGGATCAGAACAGTCAGTCACTGTGACATTGGGATCTGAAACGTCAGTCACTGTGACACTGCGATCTGAACAGTCAGTCACTGTGATATTGGGTTCTGAACAGTCAGTCACTGTGACATTGGGATCTGAACAGTCAGTCACTGTGACATTGGAATCAGAACAGTCAGTCATTGTGACACAGTGATCAGAACAATTAGTCACTGTGAAATTTGGGATCAGAACAGTCAGTCACTGTGACATTGGGATCAGAACAGTCATTCACCATGACACCCGGGTCAGAACAGTTAGTTACTGTGACATTGGGATGTGAACAGTCAGTCACTGTGAAATTGGGATCAGAACAGTCAGTCACTGTGACATTGGGATCTGAACAGTCAGACACTGTTACATTGGGATCAGAACAGTCAGTCACTGTGACATTGGGATCTGCACAGTCAGCCTCTGTGACACTGCGATCTGAACAGTCAGTCACTGTGATATTGGGATCTGAACAGTCAGTCACTGTGACATTGGGATCTGAACAGTCAGTCACTGTGACATTGGAATCAGAACAGTCAGTCACTGTGACACCGTGATCAGAACAGTTAGTCACTGTGACATTGGAATATGAACAGTCAACCACTGTGACACTGGGATCAGAACAGTCAGTCACTGTGACACCAGGATCAGAACATTTAATCGCTGTGAAACTGGGATCCGAACAGTCAGTCGCTGTGACATTGGGATCCGAACAATCAGTCACTGTGAAACCGGGATCAGAAAAGTCAGTCACTGTGACATGGGATCTGAACAGTTAGTCTCTGTGACATTGGGAACAGAATAGTCAGTCACTGTGACACCGTGATCAGAACAGTCAGTCACTGTGACACGGGGATCTGAAAGGTCAGTCATTGTGACATAGGGTTCAGAACAGTCAGTCACTGTGACATTGTGATCAGAACAGTTAGTCAATGTGACATTGGGATCTGAAAAGTCAGTCAATGTGACACCAGTATCATAACAGTTAGTAAGAATGACATTGGGATCAGAACAGTCAGTCACTGTGACATTGGGATGTGTACAGTCAGTCACTGTGACATTGGGATCAGAACAATTAGTCAGTGTGACATTGGGATCTGAACAGTCAGTCACTGTGACACCGGGATCAGAACAGTCAGTCACTGTGACATTGGGATGTGAACAGTCAGTCACTGTGACACTGGGATCTGAACAGTCACTCACTGTGACATTCAGACCAGAACAGTCAGTCATTGTGACACCGGGATCAGAACAGTTCGTCAGTGTGACATTGGAATCTGAACAGTCAGTCACTGTGACACCGGGATCAGAACATTTAGTCACTGTGACATTAGGATCAGAACAGTCAGTCACTGTGACATTGGGATCAGAACAGTCAGTCACTGTGACACTGGGATCTGAACATTCAGTCACTGTGACACCGGGATCAGAACAGTCAGTCACTGTGACATTGGCATCTGAACAGTCAGTCACTGTGACATTGGGATCAGAACAATCAGTCACTGTGACACCGGGATCAGAACAGTTAGTCACTATGACATTGGGATCAGAACAGTCAGTCACTGTGACATTGGGATCTGAACAGTCAGTCACTGTGACATTGGGATCAGAACAGTCAGTCACTGTGACACCGTGATCAGAACAGTCAGTCACTGTGACATTGGGATCAGAACAGTCAGTCACTGTGACAGTGGGATCAGAACAGTCAGTCACTGTGACATTGGGCTCTGAAAAGTCAGTCAATGTGACATTGGGATCAGAACAGTCAGTCACTGTGACACAGTGATCAGAACAATTAATCACTGTGACATTGGGATCTGAACAGTCAGTCACTGTGACACCGGGATCAGAACAGTCAGACACTGTGAAACCGGGATCAGAACAGTCAGTCAGTGTGATATTGGGATCAGAACTATCAGCCACTGTGTCACCGGGATCAGAACTGTCAGTCACTGTGATATTGGGATCAGAACAGTCAGTGACTGTGACACCGGGATGAGAACAGTCAGTCACTGTGACACCGGGATCAGAACAGTAAGTCAGTGTGACATTGGGATCAGAACAGTCAGTCACTGTGACACCGGGAAGAGAACAGTCAGTCACTATGACATTGGGATCAGAACAGTCAGTCACTGTGACACCGGGATCAGAACAGTCAGTCACTGACATTGAAATCAGAGCAGTCACTCACTGTGATACCGGGATCAGAACAGTCACTGTGACATTGGGATCAGAACAGTCAGTCACTGTGACACCGGGATCAGAACAGTCAGTCTGTGTGACATTGCAATCAGATCACTCAGTGACTTTGACATTGGGATCAGAATAGTCAGTGACTGTGACACCAGGATCGGAACAATCAGTTAGTGTGACACCGGGATGAGAACAGTCAGTCTCTGTGACATTGTTATCAGAACAGTCAGTGACTCTGACACCGGGATCAGAACAGTCAGTGACTGTAATACTGGGATCAGAACAGTGAGTGACTGTGACACCAGGATCAGAACAGTCAGTCAGTGTGACATTGGGATCAGAATAGTCAGTAACTCTGCCACTGGGATCAGAACAGTCATGCACTGTGACACCGGGATCAGAACAGTCTGTCCCTGTTTCACCCGGATCAGAACAGTCAGTAACTGTGACCCCGGGCTCAGAACAATCAGTCACTGTTACACTGGGATCTGAACAGTCAGTCACTGTGACATCGGGATGAGAACAATCAGTCACTGTGACACCGGGATCAGAACAGTAAGTCAGTGTGACATTGGGATCAGAACAGTCAGACACTGTGACACCGGGATCAGAACAGTCAGTCACTGTGACATTGGGATGTGAACAGTCAGTCACTGTGACATTGGGATCAGAAGAGTTAGTGAGTGTGACATTGGGATCTGAATAGTCAGTCAATCTGACACCAGGATCAGAACAGTCAGTCACTGTGACATTGGGATGTGAACAGTCAGGCACTGTGAAATTGGGATCTGAACAGTCAGTCACTGTGACACAGGGATCTGACCAGTCAGTCACTGTGACATTGGGATCTGAACAGTCAGTCACTGTTACATTGGGATCAGAACAGTCAGTCACTGTGACATTGGGATCTGAAACGTCAGTCACTGTGACACTGCGATCTGAACAGTCAGTCACTGTGATATTGGGTTCTGAACAGTCAGTCACTGTGACATTGGGATCTGAACAGTCAGTCACTGTGACATTGGAATCAGAACAGTCAGTCATTGTGACACAGTGATCAGAACAATTAGTCACTGTGAAATTTGGGATCAGAACAGTCAGTCACTGTGACATTGGGATCAGAACAGTCATTCACCATGACACCCGGGTCAGAACAGTTAGTTACTGTGACATTGGGATGTGAACAGTCAGTCACTGTGAAATTGGGATCAGAACAGTCAGTCACTGTGACATTGGGATCTGAACAGTCAGACACTGTTACATTGGGATCAGAACAGTCAGTCACTGTGACATTGGGATCTGCACAGTCAGCCTCTGTGACACTGCGATCTGAACAGTCAGTCACTGTGATATTGGGATCTGAACAGTCAGTCACTGTGACATTGGGATCTGAACAGTCAGTCACTGTGACATTGGAATCAGAACAGTCAGTCACTGTGACACCGTGATCAGAACAGTTAGTCACTGTGACATTGGAATATGAACAGTCAACCACTGTGACACTGGGATCAGAACAGTCAGTCACTGTGACACCAGGATCAGAACATTTAATCGCTGTGAAACTGGGATCCGAACAGTCAGTCGCTGTGACATTGGGATCCGAACAATCAGTCACTGTGAAACCGGGATCAGAAAAGTCAGTCACTGTGACATGGGATCTGAACAGTTAGTCTCTGTGACATTGGGAACAGAATAGTCAGTCACTGTGACACCGTGATCAGAACAGTCAGTCACTGTGACACGGGGATCTGAAAGGTCAGTCATTGTGACATAGGGTTCAGAACAGTCAGTCACTGTGACATTGTGATCAGAACAGTTAGTCAATGTGACATTGGGATCTGAAAAGTCAGTCAATGTGACACCAGTATCATAACAGTTAGTAAGAATGACATTGGGATCAGAACAGTCAGTCACTGTGACATTGGGATGTGTACAGTCAGTCACTGTGACATTGGGATCAGAACAATTAGTCAGTGTGACATTGGGATCTGAACAGTCAGTCACTGTGACACCGGGATCAGAACAGTCAGTCACTGTGACATTGGGATGTGAACAGTCAGTCACTGTGACACTGGGATCTGAACAGTCACTCACTGTGACATTCAGACCAGAACAGTCAGTCATTGTGACACCGGGATCAGAACAGTTCGTCAGTGTGACATTGGAATCTGAACAGTCAGTCACTGTGACACCGGGATCAGAACATTTAGTCACTGTGACATTAGGATCAGAACAGTCAGTCACTGTGACATTGGGATCAGAACAGTCAGTCACTGTGACACAGTGTTCAGAACAATTAGTCACTGTGAAATTGGGATCAGAACAGTCAGTCACTGTGACATTGTGATCAGAACAGTCAGTCACTGTGACATGGGGATCAGAACAGTCAGTCACTATGACACCCGGATCAGAACAGTTAGTTACTTTGACATTGGGATGTGAACAGTCAGTCACTGTGACATTGGGATCAGAACAGTCAGTCACTGTGACATTGGGATCTGAACAGTCAGTCACTGTTACATTGGAATCAGAACAGTCAGTCATTGTGACACCGGGATCAGAACAGTTCGTCAGTGTGACATTGGGATCTGAACAGTCAGTCACTGTGACACCGGGATCAGAACATTTAGTCACAGTGATATTGGGATCAGAACAGTCAGTCACTGTGACATTGGGATGTGTACAGTCAGTCACTGTGACATTGGGATCAGAACAATTAGTCAGTGTGACATTGGGATCTGAACAGTCAGTCACTGTGACACCGGGATCAGAACAGTCAGTCACTGTGACATTGGGATGTGAACAGTCAGTCACTGTGACATTAGGATGTGAACAGTCAGTCACTGTGACACTGGGATCTGAACAGTCACTCACTGTGACATTCGGATCAGAACAGTCAGTCATTGTGACACCGGGATCAGAACAGTTCGTCAGTGTGACATTGGGATCTGAACAGTCAGTCACAGTGACACCGGGATCAGAACATTTAGTCTCTGAGACATTGGGATCAGAACAGTCAGTCACTGTGACATTGGGATCAGAACAGTCAGTCACTGTGGCACAGTGATCAGAACAATTAGTCACTGTGAAATTGGGATCAGAACAGTCAGTCACTGTGACATTGGGATCAGAACAGTCAGTCACTGTGACATGGGGATCAGAACAGTCAGTCACTATGACACCCGGATCAGAACAGTTAGTTACTTTGACATTGGGATGTGAAAAATCAGTCACTGTGACATTGGGATCAGAACAGTCAGTCACTGTGACATTGGGATCTGAATAGTCAGTCACTGTTACATTGGAATCAGAACAGTCAGTCACTGTGACATTGGGATCTGAACAGTCAGTCACTGTGACACTGGGATCTGAACAGTCAGTCACTGTGACATTGGGTTCAGAACAGTCAGTCACTGTGACATTGGGATCTGAACAGTCAGTCACTGTGACACCGGGATCAGAACAGTTAGTCAGTGTGACATTGGGATCACAACAGTCAGTCACTGTGACACCGGGATCAGAACAGTCAGTCACTGTGACATTGGGATGTGAACAGTCACTCACTGTGACATTGGGATCAGAAGAGTTCGTGAGTGTGACATTGGGATCTGAATAGTCAGTCAATGTGACACCAGGATCAGAACAGTCAGTCACTGTGACATTGGGATGTGAACAGTCAGTCACTGTGACACCGGGATCAGAACATTTAGTCACTGTGACATTGGGATCAGAACAGTCAGTCACTGTGACATTGGGATGTGTACAGTCAGTCACTGTGACATTGGGATCAGAACAATTAGTCAGTGTGACATTGGGATCTGAACAGTCAGTCACTGTGACACCGGGATCAGAACAGTCAGTCACTGTGACATTGGGATGTGAACAGTCAGTCACTGTGACATTAGGATGTGAACAGTCAGTCACTGTGACACTGGGATCTGAACAGTCACTCACTGTGACATTGGGATCAGAACAGTCAGTCATTGTGACACCGGGATCAGAACAGTTCGTCAGTGTGACATTGGGATCTGAACAGTCAGTCACTGTGACACCGGGATCAGAACATTTAGTCACTGTGACATTGGGATCAGAACAGTCAGTCACTGTGACATTGGGATCAGAACAGTCAGTCACTGTGACACCGTGATCAGAACAATTAGTCACTGTGAAATTGGGATCAGAACAGTCAGTCACTGTGACATTGGGATCAGAACAGTCAGTCACTGTGACATGGGGATCAGAACAGTCAGTCACTATGACACCCGGATCAGAACAGTTAGTTACTTTGACATTGGGATGTGAACAGTCAGTCACTGTGACATTGGGATCAGAACAGTCAGTCACTGTGACATTGGGATCTGAACAGTCAGTCACTGTTACATTGGAATCAGAACAGTCAGTCACTGTGACATTGGGATCAGAACAGTCAGTCACTGTGACACTGGGATCTGAACAGTCAGTCACTGTGACATTGGGTTCAGAACAGTCAGTCACTGTGACATTGGGATTAGAACAGTCAGTCACTGTGACATTGGGATCTGAACAGTCAGTCACTGTGACACCGGGATCAGAACAGTTAGTCAGTGTGACATTGGGATCACAACAGTCAGTCACTGTGACACCGGGATCAGAACAGTCAGTCACTGTGACATTGGGATGTGAACAGTCAGTCACTGTGACATTGGGATCAGAAGAGTTCGTGAGTGTGACATTGGGATCTGAATAGTCAGTCAATGTGACACCAGGATCAGAACAGTCAGTCACTGTGACATTGGGATGTGAACAGTCAGTCACTGTGACATTGGGATCTGAACAGTCAGTCACTGTGACACTGGGATCTGAACAGTCAGTCACTGTGACATTGGGATCAGATCAGTCAGTCACTGTGACACCGGGATCAGAACAGTTAGTCAGTGTGACATTGGGATCTGAACAGTCAGTCACTGTGACACCGGGATCAGAACAGTCAGACACTGTGACATTGGGATCTGAACAGTGAGTCACTGTGACATTGGGTTCTGACAAGTCAGTCACTGTGACACCGGGATCAGAACAGCTGGTCACGATGACATTGGGATCAGAAAAGTCAGTCACTGTGACATTGGGATCTGAACCGTCAGTCACTGTGACATTGGGATCAGAACAGTCAGTCACTGTGACACCGGGATCTGAACAGCTGGTCACGATGACATTGGGATCTGAACAGTCAGTCACTGTGACATTGGGATCTGAACCGTCAGTCACTGTGACATGGGGATCAGAACGGTCAGTCACTGTGACATTGGGATCTGAACAGTCAGACACTGTGACATTGGGATCTGCACAGTCAGTCACCGTGACACGGGGATCAGAACAGTTAGTCACTGTGACATTAAGATGTGAACAGTCAGTCACTGTGACATTGGGATCAGAACAGTCAGTCACTGTGACATTGGGATCAGAACAGTCAGTCCCTGGGACATTGGGCTATGAACACTCAGTCACTGTGACATTGGGATCAGAACAGTCAGTCACTGTGACACAGAGATCAGAACAATTAGTCACTGTGACATTGGGATCTGAACAGTCAGTCACTGTGACATTGGGATCAGAACAGTCAGTCACTGTGACACTGGGATCTGAACAGTCAGTCACTGTGACATTGGGATCAGAACAGTCAGTCACTGTGACACTGGGATCTGAAAAGTCAGTCAATGTGACATTGGGATCAGAACAGTCACTCACTGTGACTTCGGGATCAGAACAGTTAGTCAGTGTGACACTGGGATCTGAACATTCAGTCACTGTGACACCGGGATCAGAACAGTCAGTCACTGTGACATTGGCATCTGAACAGTCAGTCACTGTGACATTGGGATCAGAACAATCAGTCACTGTGACACCGGGATCAGAACAGTTAGTCACTATGACATTGGGAAGAGAACAGTCAGTCACTGTGACATTGGGATCTGAACAGTCAGTCACTGTGACATTGGGATCAGAACAGTCAGTCACTGTGACACCGTGATCAGAACAGTCAGTCACTGTGACATTGGGATCAGAACAGTCAGTCACTGTGACAGTGGGATCAGAACAGTCAGTCACTGTGACATTGGGCTCTGAAAAGTCAGTCAATGTGACATTGGGATCAGAACAGTCAGTCACTGTGACACAGTGATCAGAACAATTAATCACTGTGACATTGGGATCTGAACAGTCAGTCACTGTGACATTGGGATCTGAACCGTCAGTCACTGTGACATGGGGATCAGAACGGTCAGTCACTGTGACATTGGGATCTGAACAGTCAGACACTGTGACATTGGGATCTGCACAGTCAGTCACCGTGACACGGGGATCAGAACAGTTAGTCACTGTGACATTAAGATGTGAACAGTCAGTCACTGTGACATTGGCATCAGAACAGTCAGTCACTGTTACACTGGGATCTGAACAGTCAGTCACTGTGACATTGGGATCAGAACAGTCAGTCACTGTGACACTGGGATCTGAAAAGTCAGTCAATGTGACATTGGGATCAGAACAGTCACTCAATGTGACTTCGGGATCAGAACAGTTAGTCAGTGTGACACTGGGATCTGAACATTCAGTCACTGTGACACCGGGATCAGAACAGTCAGTCACTGTGACATTGGCATCTGAACAGTCAGTCACTGTGACATTGGGATCAGAACAATCAGTCACTGTGACACCGGGATCAGAACAGTTAGTCACTATGACATTGGGATCAGAACAGTCAGTCACTGTGACATTGGGATCTGAACAGTCAGTCACTGTGACATTGGGATCAGAACAGTCAGTCACTGTGACACCGTGATCAGAACAGTCAGTCACTGTGACATTGGGATCTGAACAGTCAGTCACTGTGAAATTGGGATCTGAACAGTCAGTCACTGTTCCATTGGGATCAGAACAGTCAGTCACTGTGACATTGGGATCTGAAAAGTCAGTCACTGTGACACTGGGATCTGAACAGTCAGTCACTGAGACATTGGGTACAGAACAGTCAGTCACTGTGACATTGGGCTCTGAAAAGTCAGTCAATGTGACATTGGGATCAGAACAGTCAGTCACTGTGACACAGTGATCAGAACAATTAATCACTGTGACATTGGGATCTGAACAGTCAGTCACTGTGACATTGGGATCAGAACAGTCAGTCACTATGACACCCGCCTCAGAACAGTAAGTTACTGTGACATTGTGATGTGAACAGTCAGTCACTGAGACATTGTGATCAGAACAGTCAGTCACTGTTACATTGGGATCAGAACAGTCAGTCACTGTGACATTGGGATCTGAACAGTCAGTCACTGTTCCATTGGGATCAGAACAGTCAGTCACTGTGACATTGGGATCTGAAAAGTCAGTCACTGTGACACTGGGATGTGAACAGTCAGTCACTGAGACATTGGGTACAGAACAGTCAGTCACTGTGACATTGGGATCTGAACAGTCAGTCTCTGTGACACCGGGATCAGATCAGTTAGTCAGTGTGACATTGGGATCTGGTCAATCACTGTGACACCGGGATCAGAACAGTCAGTCACTGTGACATTGGGAAGTGAACAGTCAGTCACTGTGACATTGGGATCAGAACAGTTAGTCAGTGTGACATTGGGATTTGAATAGTCAGTCACTGTGACACCGGGATCAGAACAGTCAGTCACTGTGACATTGGGATGTGAATAGTCAGTCACTGTGACATTGGGTTCTGAACAGTCAGTCACTGTGACACTGGGATCTGAACAGTCAGTCACTGTGACATTGGGATCAGAACAGTCAGTCACTGTGACAACGGGATCAGAACAGTTAGTCATTGTGACATTGGGATCTGAACAGTCAGTCACTGTGACACCGGGATCAGAACAGTCTGTCACTGTGACATTGGTATCTGAACAGTCAGTCACTGTGACATTGGCATCAGAACAGTCAGTCACTGTGACACCGGGATCAGAACAGTTAGTCACTATGACATTGGGATCAGAAGAGTCAGTCACTGTGACATTGGGATCAGAACAGTCAGTCACTGTGACATTGGGATCAGAACAGTCAGTCACTGTGACATTGGGCTCTGAACAGTCAGTCAATGTGACATTGGGATCAGAACAGTCAGTCACTGTGACACAGTGATCAGAACAATTAATCACTGCGACATTGGGATCAGAACAGTCAGTCACTGTGACATTGGGATCTGAACAGTCAGTCACTGTGACATTGGGATCAGAACAGTCAGTCACTATGACACCCGGCTCAGAACAGTCAGTCACTGTGATATTGGGATGTGAACAGTCAGTCACTGAGACATTGGGATCAGAAAGTCAGTCACTGTGACATTGCGATCTGAACAGTCAGTCACTGTTACATTGGGATCAGAACAGTCAGTCACTGTGACATTGGGATCAGAACAGTCAGTCACTGTGACATTGGGATGTGAAGAGTCAGTCACTGTGACATTGGGATCAGAACAGTTAGTCAGTGAGACATTGGGATTTGAACAGTCAGTCACTGTGACACCGGGATCAGAACAGTCAGTCACTGTGACATTGGGTTCTGAACAGTCAGTCACTGTGACACTGGGATCTGAAGAGTCAATCACTGTGACATTGGGATCAGAACAGTCAGTCACTGTGACACCGGGATCAGAACAGTTAGTCAGTGTGACATTGGGATCGGAACAGTCAGTCACTGTGACACCGGGATCAGAACAGTCAGTCACTGTGACATTGGCATCTGAACAGTTAGTCACTGTGACATTGGGATCAGAACAGTCAGTCATTGTGACACCGGGATCAGAACCGTTAGTTAGTATGACATTGGGATCAGAACAGTCAGTCACTGTGACATTGGGATCTGAACAGTCAGTCACTGTGACATTGGGATCAGAACAGTCAGTCACTGTGACACCGGGATCAGAACCGTCAGTCACAGTGACATTGGGATCAGAACAGTCAGTCACTGTGACATTGGGATCAGAACAGTCAGTCACTGTGACATTGGGATCTGAACAGTCAATCACTGTGACATTGGGATCAGAACAGTCAGTCACTGTGACATTGGGATCTGAACAGTCAGTCACTGTGACATTGGGATCTGAACAGTCAGTCACTCTAACACTGGGATCAGAAAAGTTAGGCAGTGTGACATTGGTATCTGAACAGTCAGTCACTGTGACATTGGGATCAGAACAGTCAGTCACTGTGACATTGGGATCAGAACAGTCAGTCACTGTGACATTGGGCTCTGAACAGTCAGTCAATGTGACATTGGGATCAGAACAGTCAGTCACTGTGACACAGTGATCAGAACAATTAATCACTGTGACATTGGGATCAGAACAGTCAGTCACTGTGACATTGGGATCTGAACAGTCAGTCACTGTGACATTGGGATCAGAACAGTCAGTCACTATGACACCCGGCTCAGAACAGTCAGTCACTGTGATATTGGGATGTGAACAGTCAGTCACTGAGACATTGGGATCAGAAAGTCAGTCACTGTGACATTGCGATCTGAACAGTCAGTCACTGTTACATTGGGATCAGAACAGTCAGTCACTGTGACATTGGGATCAGAACAGTCAGTCACTGTGACATTGGGATGTGAAGAGTCAGTCACTGTGACATTGGGATCAGAACAGTTAGTCAGTGAGACATTGGGATTTGAACAGTCAGTCACTGTGACACCGGGATCAGAACAGTCAGTCACTGTGACATTGGGTTCTGAACAGTCAGTCACTGTGACACTGGGATCTGAAGAGTCAATCACTGTGACATTGGGATCAGAACAGTCAGTCACTGTGACACCGGGATCAGAACAGTTAGTCAGTGTGACATTGGGATCGGAACAGTCAGTCACTGTGACACCGGGATCAGAACAGTCAGTCACTGTGACATTGGCATCTGAACAGTTAGTCACTGTGACATTGGGATCAGAACAGTCAGTCATTGTGACACCGGGATCAGAACCGTTAGTTAGTATGACATTGGGATCAGAACAGTCAGTCACTGTGACATTGGGATCTGAACAGTCAGTCACTGTGACATTGGGATCAGAACAGTCAGTCACTGTGACACCGGGATCAGAACCGTCAGTCACAGTGACATTGGGATCAGAACAGTCAGTCACTGTGACATTGGGATCAGAACAGTCAGTCACTGTGACATTGGGATCTGAACAGTCAATCACTGTGACATTGGGATCAGAACAGTCAGTCACTGTGACATTGGGATCTGAACAGTCAGTCACTGTGACATTGGGATCTGAACAGTCAGTCACTCTAACACTGGGATCAGAAAAGTTAGGCAGTGTGACATTGGTATCTGAACAGTCAGTCACTGTGACACCGGGATCAGAGCAGTCTGCCACTGTGACATTGGGATCAGAACAGTCAGTCACTGTGACATTGGGATCAGAATCGTCCATCACTGTGACACCGGGATCAGAACCGATAGTCCGTGTGACATTGGGATCTGAGCATTCAGTCACTGTGACATTGGGATCAGAACAGTCAGTCACTGTGACACTGGGATCTGAACAGTCAGTCACTGTGACATTGGGATCAGAACAGTCAGTCACTGTGACACTGGGATCTGAACAGTCAGTCACTGTGACATTGGGATCAGAACAGTTAGTCAGTGTGACATTGGGATCTCAACAGTCAGTCATTGTGACACCGGGATCAAGACAGTCAGTCACTGTGACATTGGGATGTGAACAGTCAGTCACTGTGACATTGGCATCAGAACAGTTAGTCACTATGACATTGGGATCAGAACAGTCAGTCACTGTGACATTGGGATCAGAACAGTTAGTCAGTGTGACATTGGGATTTGAACAGTAAGTCACTGTGACACCGGGATCAGAACAGTGAGTCACTGTGACATAGGGATGTGAACAGTCAGTTACTGTGAGATTGGGTTCTGAACAGTCAGTCGTTGTGACACTGGGATCAGAACAGTCAGTCACTGTGACATTGGGATCAGAACAGTCAGTCACTGTGACACTGGGATCTGAACAGTCAGTCACTGTGACATTGGGATCAGAACAGTCAGTCACTGTGACACTGGGATCTGAACAGTTAGTCACTGTGACATTGGGATCTGAACAGTCAGTCACTGTGACTTTGGGATCAGAACAGTCAGTCACTGTGACATTGGGATGCGAACAGTCAGTCACTGTGACATTGGGTTCTGAACAGTCAGTCACTGTGACACTGGGATCTGAACAGTCAATCACTGTGACATTGGGATCAGAACAGTCAGTCACTGTGACACCGGGATCAGAACAGTTAGTCAGTGTGACATTGGGATCGGAACAGTCAGTCACTGTGACACCGGGATCAGAACAGTCAGTCACTGTGACATTGGCATCTGAACAGTTAGTCACTGTGACACTGGGATCAGAACAGTCAGTCATTGTGACACCGGGATCAGAACCGTTAGTCAGTATAGACATTGGGATCAGAACAGTCAGTCACTGTGACATTGGGATTCGAACAGTCAGTCACTGTGACATTGGGATCAGAACAGTCAGTCACTGTGACACCGGGATCAGAAGCGTCAGTCACAGTGACATTGGGATCAGAACAGTCAGTCACTGTGACATTGGGATCTGAACAGTCAATCACTGTGACATTGGGATCAGAACAGTCAGTCACTGTGACATTGGGATCTGAACAGTCAGTCACTGTGACATTGGGATCTGAACAGTCAGTCACTGTTACATTGGGATCAGAACAGTCAGTCACTGTGACATTGGGATCTGAACAGTCAGTCACTGTTCCATTGGGATCAGAACAGTCAGTCACTGTGACATTGGGATCTGAAAAGTCAGTCAATGTGACACTGGGATCTGAACAGTCAGTCACTGAGACATTGGGTACAGAACAGTCAGTCACTGTGACATTGGGATCAGAACAGTCAGTCACTGTGACATTGGGATCTGAACAGTCAGTCACTGTGACATTGGGATGAGAACAGTTAGTCAGTGTGACATTGGGATTTGAATAGTCAGTCACTGTGACACCGGGATCAGAACAGTCAGTCACTGTGACATTGGGATGTGAACAGACAGTCACTGTGACATTCGGATGAGAACAGTTAGTCAGTGTGACATTGGGATTTGAATAGTCAGTCACTGTGACACCGGGATCAGAACAGTCAGTCACTGTGACATTGGGATGTGATAAGTCAGTCACTGTGACATTGGGTTCTGAACAGTCAGTCACTGTGACACTGGGATCTGAACAGTCAGTCACTGTGACAGTGGGATCAGAACAGTCAGTCACTGTGACACCGGGATCAGAACAGTTAGTCAGTGTGACATTGGGATCTGAACAGTCAGCCACTGTGACACCGGGATCAGAACAGTCAGTCACTGTGACATTGGTATCTGAACAGTCAGTCACTGTGACATTGGCATCAGAACAGTCAGTCACTGTGACACCGGGATCAGAACAGTTAGTCACTATGACATTGGGATCAGAAGAGTCAGTCACTGTGACATTGGGATCAGAACAGTCAGTCACTGTGACATTGGGATCAGAACAGTCAGTCACTGTGACATTGGGCTCTGAACAGTCAGTCAATGTGACATTGGGATCAGAACAGTCAGTCACTGTGACACAGTGATCAGAACAATTAATCACTGTGACATTGGGATCAGAACAGTCAGTCACTGTGACATTGGGATCTGAACAGTCAGTCACTGTGACATTGGGATCAGAACAGTCAGTCACTATGACACCCGGCTCAGAACAGTAAGTTACTGTGAGATTGGGATGTGAACAGTCAGTCACTGAGACATTGGGATCAGAAAGTCAGTCACTGTGACATTGGGATCTGAACAGTCAGTCACTGTTACATTGGGATCAGAACAGTCAGTCACTGTGACACCGGGATCAGAACAGTCAGTCACTGTGACATTGGGATGCGAACAGTCAGTCACTGTGACATTGGGATCAGAACAGTCAGTCACTGTGACACTGGGATCTGAACAGTCAGTCACTGTGACATTGGGATCAGAACAGTTAGTCAGTGTGACATTGGGATCTGAACAGTCAGTCATTGTGACACCGGGATCAGGACAGTCAGTCACTGTGACATTGGGATCAGAACAGTTAGTCACTATGACATTGGGATCAGAACAGTCAGTCACTGTGACATTGGGATCAGAACAGTTAGTCAGTGTGATATTGGGATTTGAACAGTAAGTCACTGTGACACCGGGATCAGAACAGTCAGTCACTGTGACATTGGGATGTGAACAGTCAGTTACTGTGAGATTGGGTTCTGAACAGTCAGTCATTGTGACACTGGGATCAGAACAGTCAGTCACTGTGACATTGGGATCAGAACAGTCAGTCACTGTGACACTGGGATCTGAACAGTCAGTCACTGTGACATTGGGATCAGAACAGTCAGTCACTGTGACACCGTGATCAGAACAGTTAATCACTGTGACATTGGGATCAGAACAGTCAGTCACTGTGACATTGGGATCAGAACAGTCAGTCACTGTGACATTGGGATCTGAACATTCAGTCACTGTGACATTGGGATCAGAACAGTCAGTCACTATGACACCCGGATCAGAACAGTTAGTTACTTTGACATTGGGATGTGAACAGTCAGTCACTGTTACATTGGGATCAGAACAGTAAGTCACTGTGACATTGGGTTCTGAACAGTCAGTCACTGTGACACTGGGATCTGAACAGTCAGTCACTGTGACATTGGGATCAGAACAGTCAGTCACTGTGACACCGGGATCAGAACAGTTATTCAGGGAGACATTGGGATCTGAACAGTCACTCACTGTGACACCGGGATCAGAACAGTCAGTCACTGTGACATTGGGATCAGAAAAGTCAGTCCCTGTGACACCAGGATCAGAACAGAAAGTCACTGTGACATTGGGATCAGAACAGTCAGTCACTGTGACATTGGGATCTGAACAGTTAGTCACTGTGACATTGCGTTCAGAACAGTCAGTCACTGTGACACCGTGATCTGAACAGTTAGTCACAGTGACATTGGGATCAGAACAGTCAGTCACTGTGACATTGGGATCTGCACAATCAGTCACCGTGACACCGGGATCAGAAGAGTTAGTCACTGTGACATTAAGATGTGAACAGTCAGTCACTGTGACATTGGGATCAGAACAATCAATCACTGTGACACCGTGATCAGAACAGTTAGTCACTGTGACATTGGGATCTGAACAGTCAGTCACTGTGACATTGGGATCAGAACAGTCAGTCACTGTGACATTGGGATGCGAACAGTCAGTCACTGTGACACCGGGATCAGAACAGTTAGTCAGTGTGACTTTGGGATCTGAACAGTCAGTCACTGTGACACCGGGATCAGAACAGTCAGTCACTGTGACATTGGCATCTGAACAGTTAGTTACTGTGACACTGGGATCAGAACAGTCAGTCATTGTGACACCGGGATCAGAACCGTTAGTCAGTATAGACATTGGGATCAGAAAAATCAGTCACTGTGACATTGGGATCTGAACAGTCAGTCACTGTGACATTGGGATCAGAACAGTCAGTCACTGTGACACCGGGATCAGAACCGTCAGTCACAGTGACATTGGGATCAGAACAGTCAGTCACTGTGACATTGGGATCAGAACAGTCAGTCACTGTGACATTGGGATCTGAACAGTCAATCACTGTGACATTGGGATCAGAACAGTCAGTCACTGTGACATTGGGATCTGAACAGTCAGTCACTGTGACATTGGGATCTGAACAGTCAGTCACTGTTACATTGGGATCAGAACAGTCAGTCACTGTGACATTGGGATCTGAACAGTCAGTCACTGTTCCATTGGGATCAGAACAGTCAGTCACTGTGACATTGGGATCTGAAAAGTCAGTCACTGTGACACTGGGATCTGAACAGTCAGTCACTGAGACATTGGGTACAGAACAGTCAGTCACTGTGACATTGGGATCAGAACAGTCAGTCACTGTGACATTGGGATCTGAACAGTCAGTCTCTGTGACACCGGGATCAGAACAGTTAGTCAGTGTGACATTGGGATCTGGTCAATCACTGTGACACCGGGATCAGAACAGTCAGTCACTGTGACATTGGGATGTGAACAGTCAGTCACTGTGACATTGGGTTCTGAACAGTCAGTCACTGTGACACTGGGATCTGAACAGTCAGTCACTGTGACATTGGGATCAGAACAGTCAGTCACTGTGACACCGGGATCAGAACAGTTAGTCAGTGTGACATTGGGATCTGAACAGTCAGTCACTGTGACACCGGGATCAGAACAGTCAGTCACTGTGACATTGGGATGTGAACAGTCAGTCACTGTGACATTGGGTTCTGAACAGTCAGTCACTGTGACACTGGGATCTGAACAGTCAGTCAATGTGACATTGGGATCAGAACAGTCAGTCACTGTGACACAGTGATCAGAACAATTAATCACTGTGACATTGGGATCAGAACAGTCAGTCACTGTGACATTGGGATCTGAACAGTCAGTCACTGTGACATTGGGATCAGAACAGTCAGTCACTATGACACCCGGCTCAGAACAGTAAGTTACTGTGACATTGGGATGTGAACAGTCAGTCACTGAGACATTGGGATCAGAAAGTCAGTCACTGTGACATTGGGATCTGAACAGTCAGTCACTGTTACATTGGGATCAGAACAGTCAGTCACTGTGACACCGGGATCAGAACAGTCAGTCACTGTGACATTGGGATGCGAAAAGTCAGTCACTGTGACATTGGGTTCTGAACAGTCAGTCACTGTGACACTGGGATCTGAACAGTCAATCACTGTGACATTGGGATCAGAACAGTCAGTCACTGTGACACCGGGATCAGAAAAGTTAGTCA
This sequence comes from Isurus oxyrinchus, assembly GCA_026770705.1. Classification (NCBI taxonomy): domain Eukaryota; kingdom Metazoa; phylum Chordata; class Chondrichthyes; order Lamniformes; family Lamnidae; genus Isurus; species Isurus oxyrinchus. The sequence continues at coordinate 5,491,421 of JANJGN010000028.1, read as the reverse complement.
GTGTGACATTGGGATCGGAACAGTCAGTCACTGTGACACCGGGATCAGAACCGTTAGTCAGTATAGACATTGGGATCAGAACAGTCAGTCACTGTGACATTGGGATCTGAACAGTCAGTCACTGTGACATTGGGATCAGAACAGTCAGTCACTGTGACACCGGGATCAGAACCGTCAGTCACAGTGACATTGGGATCAGAACAGTCAGTCACTGTGACATTGGGATCAGAACAGTCAGTCACTGTGACATTGGGATCTGAACAGTCAATCACTGTGACATTGGGATCAGAACAGTCAGTCACTGTGACATTGGGATCTGAACAGTCAGTCACTGTGACATTGGGATCTGAACAGTCAGTCACTCTAACTCTGGGATCAGAAAAGTTAGGCAGTGAGATTGGTATCTGAACAGTCAGTCACTGTGACACCGGGATCAGAGCAGTCTGCCACTGTGACATTGGGATCAGAACAGTCAGTCACTGTGACATTGGGATCAGAATAGTCCATCACTATGACACCGGGATCAGAACAGATAGTCAGTGTGACAATGGGATCTGAGCATTCAGTCACTGTGACATTGGGATCAGAACAGTCAGTCACTGTGACACTGGGATCTGAACAGTCAGTCACTGTGACATTGTGATCAGAACAGTCAGTCACTGTGACACTGAGATCTGAACAGTCAGTCACTGTGACATTGGGATCAGAACAGTTAGTCAGTGTGACATTGGGATCTGAACAGTCAGTCACTGTGACACCGGGATCAGGACAGTCAGTCACTGTGACATTGAGATGTGAACAGTCAGTCACTGTGACATTGGGATCAGAACAGTTAGTCACTATGACATTGGGATCAGAACAGTCAGTCACTGTGACATTGGGATCAGAACAGTTAGTCAGTGTGACATTGGGATTTGAACAGTAAGTCACTGTGACACCGGGATCAGAACAGTCAGTCACTGTGACATTGGGATGTGAACAGTCAGTTACTGTGAGATTGGGTTCTGAACAGTCGGTCATTGTGACACTGGGATCAGAACAGTCAGTCACTGTGACATTGGAATCAGAACAGTCAGTCACTGTGACACTGGGATCTGAACAGTCAGTCACTGTGACATTGGGATCAGAACAGTCAGTCACTGTGACACCGTGATCAGAACAGTTAATCACTGTGACATTGGAATCAGAACAGTCAGTCACTGTGACATTGGGATCAGAACAGTCAGTCACTGTGACATTGGGATCTGAACAGTCAGTCACTGTGACATTGGGATCAGAACAGTCAGTCACTATGACACCCGGATCAGAACAGTTAGTTACTTTGACATTGGGATGTGAACAGTCAGTCACTGTTACATTGGGATCAGAACAGTAAGTCACTGTGACATTGGGTTCTGAACAGTCAGTCACTGTGACACTGGGATCTGAACAGTCAGTCACTGTGACATTGGGATCAGAACAGTCAGTCACTGTGACACCGGGATCAGAACAGTTATTCAGGGAGACATTGGGATCTGAACAGTCACTCACTGTGACACCGGGATCAGAACAGTCAGTCACTGTGACATTGGGATCAGAAAAGTCAGTCACTGTGACATTGGGATCTGAACAGTCAGTCACTGTTACATTGGGATCAGAACAGTCAGTCACTGTGACATTGGGATCTGAACAGTCAGTCACTGTTCCATTGGGATCAGAACAGTCAGTCACTGTGACATTGGGATCTGAAAAGTCAGTCACTGTGACACTGGGATCTGAACAGTCAGTCACTGAGACATTGGGTACAGAACAGTCAGTCACTGTGACATTGGGATCAGAACAGTCAGTCACTGTGACATTGGGATCTGAACAGTCAGTCTCTGTGACACCGGGATCAGAACAGTTAGTCAGTGTGACATTGGGATCTGGTCAATCACTGTGACACCGGGATCAGAACAGTCAGTCACTGTGACATTGGGATGTGAACAGTCAGTCACTGTGACATTGGGTTCTGAACAGTCAGTCACTGTGACACTGGGATCTGAACAGTCAGTCACTGTGACATTGGGATCAGAACAGTCAGTCACTGTGACACCGGGATCAGAACAGTTAGTCAGTGTGACATTGGGATCTGAACAGTCAGTCACTGTGACACCGGGATCAGAACAGTCAGTCACTGTGACATTGGGATGTGAACAGTCAGTCACTGTGACATTGGGTTCTGAACAGTCAGTCACTGTGACACTGGGATCTGAACAGTCAGTCAATGTGACATTGGGATCAGAACAGTCAGTCACTGTGACACAGTGATCAGAACAATTAATCACTGTGACATTGGGATCAGAACAGTCAGTCACTGTGACATTGGGATCTGAACAGTCAGTCACTGTGACATTGGGATCAGAACAGTCAGTCACTATGACACCCGGCTCAGAACAGTAAGTTACTGTGACATTGGGATGTGAACAGTCAGTCACTGAGACATTGGGATCAGAAAGTCAGTCACTGTGACATTGGGATCTGAACAGTCAGTCACTGTTACATTGGGATCAGAACAGTCAGTCACTGTGACACCGGGATCAGAACAGTCAGTCACTGTGACATTGGGATGCGAAAAGTCAGTCACTGTGACATTGGGTTCTGAACAGTCAGTCACTGTGACACTGGGATCTGAACAGTCAATCACTGTGACATTGGGATCAGAACAGTCAGTCACTGTGACACCGGGATCAGAAAAGTTAGTCAGTGTGACATTGGGATCGGAACAGTCAGTCACTGTGACACCGGGATCAGAACCGTTAGTCAGTATAGACATTGGGATCAGAACAGTCAGTCACTGTGACATTGGGATCTGAACAGTCAGTCACTGTGACATTGGGATCAGAACAGTCAGTCACTGTGACACCGGGATCAGAACCGTCAGTCACAGTGACATTGGGATCAGAACAGTCAGTCACTGTGACATTGGGATCAGAACAGTCAGTCACTGTGACATTGGGATCTGAACAGTCAATCACTGTGACATTGGGATCAGAACAGTCAGTCACTGTGACATTGGGATCTGAACAGTCAGTCACTGTGACATTGGGATCTGAACAGTCAGTCACTCTAACTCTGGGATCAGAAAAGTTAGGCAGTGAGATTGGTATCTGAACAGTCAGTCACTGTGACACCGGGATCAGAGCAGTCTGCCACTGTGACATTGGGATCAGAACAGTCAGTCACTGTGACATTGGGATCAGAATAGTCCATCACTATGACACCGGGATCAGAACAGATAGTCAGTGTGACAATGGGATCTGAGCATTCAGTCACTGTGACATTGGGATCAGAACAGTCAGTCACTGTGACACTGGGATCTGAACAGTCAGTCACTGTGACATTGTGATCAGAACAGTCAGTCACTGTGACACTGAGATCTGAACAGTCAGTCACTGTGACATTGGGATCAGAACAGTTAGTCAGTGTGACATTGGGATCTGAACAGTCAGTCACTGTGACACCGGGATCAGGACAGTCAGTCACTGTGACATTGAGATGTGAACAGTCAGTCACTGTGACATTGGGATCAGAACAGTTAGTCACTATGACATTGGGATCAGAACAGTCAGTCACTGTGACATTGGGATCAGAACAGTTAGTCAGTGTGACATTGGGATTTGAACAGTAAGTCACTGTGACACCGGGATCAGAACAGTCAGTCACTGTGACATTGGGATGTGAACAGTCAGTTACTGTGAGATTGGGTTCTGAACAGTCGGTCATTGTGACACTGGGATCAGAACAGTCAGTCACTGTGACATTGGAATCAGAACAGTCAGTCACTGTGACACTGGGATCTGAACAGTCAGTCACTGTGACATTGGGATCAGAACAGTCAGTCACTGTGACACCGTGATCAGAACAGTTAATCACTGTGACATTGGAATCAGAACAGTCAGTCACTGTGACATTGGGATCAGAACAGTCAGTCACTGTGACATTGGGATCTGAACAGTCAGTCACTGTGACATTGGGATCAGAACAGTCAGTCACTATGACACCCGGATCAGAACAGTTAGTTACTTTGACATTGGGATGTGAACAGTCAGTCACTGTTACATTGGGATCAGAACAGTAAGTCACTGTGACATTGGGTTCTGAACAGTCAGTCACTGTGACACTGGGATCTGAACAGTCAGTCACTGTGACATTGGGATCAGAACAGTCAGTCACTGTGACACCGGGATCAGAACAGTTATTCAGGGAGACATTGGGATCTGAACAGTCACTCACTGTGACACCGGGATCAGAACAGTCAGTCACTGTGACATTGGGATCAGAAAAGTCAGTCCCTGTGACACCAGGATCAGAACAGTAAGTCACTGTGACATTGGGATCAGAACAGTCAGTCACTGTGACATTGGGATGTGAACAGTTAGTCACTGTGACATTGCGTTCAGAACAGTCAGTCACTGTGACACCATGATCTGAACAGTTAGTCACAGTGACATTGGGATCAGAACAGTCAGTCACTGTGACATTGGGATCAGAACAGTCAGTCACTGTGACATTGGGATCTGCACAATCAGTCACCGTGACACCGGGATCAGAAGAATTAGTCACTGTGACATTAAGATGTGAACAGTCAGTCACTGTGACATTGGGATCAGAACAATCAATCACTGTGACACCGTGATCAGAACAGTTAGTCACTGTGACATTGGGATCTGAACAGTCAGTCACTGTGACATTGGGATCAGAACAGTCAGTCCCTGGGACATTGGGCTATGAACACTCAGTCACTGTCACATTGGGTTCTGAACAGTCAATCACTGTGACACTGTGATCAGAACAATTAGTCACTGTGACATTGGGATCAGAACAGTCAGTCACTGTGACATTGGGATCTGAACTGTCAGTCACTGTGACATTGGGATCAGAACAGTCACTCACTATGACACCCGGATCAGAACAGTTTGTTACTTTGACATTGGGATGTGAACAGTCAGTCACTGTGACATTGGGATCAGAACAGTCAGTCACAGTGACATTGGAATCTGAACAGTCAGCCACTGTTCCATTGGGATCAGAACAGTCAGTCACTGCGACATTGGGATCTGAATAGTCAGTCACTGTGACACTGGGATCTGAACAGTCAGTCACTGTGATATTGGGTTCAGAACAGTCAATCACTGTGACACCGGGATCAGAACCGTCAGTCACTGTGACATTGGGATCAGAACAGTCAGTCACTGTGACATTGGGATCAGAACAGTCAGTCACTGTGACATTGGCATCAGAACAGTCAGTCACTGTGACACCGGGATCAGAACAGTTAGTCAGTGTGACATTGGGATCAGAACAGTCAGTCACTGTGACACCGGGATCAGAACAGTCAGTCACGGTGACATTGGCATCTGAACAGTTAGTCACTGTGACACTGGGATCAGAACAGTCAGTCACTGTGACACCGGGATCAGAACCGTCAGTCACAGTGACATTGGGATCAGAACAGTCAGTCACTGTGACATTGGGATCAGAACAGTCAGTCACTGTGACATTGGGATCTGAACAGTCAATCACTGTGACATTGGGATCAGAACAGTCAGTCACTGTGACATTGGGATCTGAACAGTCAGTCACTGTGACATTGGGATCTGAACAGTCAGTCACTGTTACATTAGGATCAGAACAGTCAGTCACTGTGACATTGGGATCTGAACAGTCAGTCACTGTTCCATTGGGATCAGAACAGTCAGTCACTGTGACATTGGGATCTGAAAAGTCAGTCACTGTGACACTGGGATCTGAACAGTCAGTCACTGAGACATTGGGTACAGAAGAGTCAGTCACTGTGACATTGGGATCAGAACAGTCAGTCACTGTGACATTGGGATCTGAACAGTCAGTCTCTGTGACACCGGGATCAGAACAGTTAGTCAGTGTGACATTGGGATCTGGTCAATCACTGTGACACCGGGATCAGAACAGTCAGTCACTGTGACATTGGGATGTGAACAGTCAGTCACTGTGACATTGGGTTCTGAACAGTCAGTCACTGTGACACTGGGATCTGAACAGTCAGTCACTGTGACATTGGGATCAGAACAGTCAGTCACTGTTACACCGGGATCAGAACAGTTAGTCAGTGTGACATTGGGATCTGAACAGTCAGTCACTGTGACACCGGGATCAGAACAGTCAGTCACTGTGACATTGGGATGTGAACAGTCAGTCACTGTGACATTGGGTTCTGAACAGTCAGTCACTGTGACACTGGGATCTGAACAGTCAGTCACTGTGACATTGGGATCAGAACAGTCAGTCACTGTGACACCGGGATCAGAACAGTTAGTCAGTGTGACATTGGGATCTGAACAGTCAGTCACTGTGACACCGGGATCAGAACAGTCAGTCACTGTGACATTGGTATCTGAACAGTCAGTCACTGTGACATTGGCATCAGAACAGTCAGTCACTGTGACACCGGGATCAGAACAGTTAGTCACTATGACATTGGGATCAGAAGAGTCAGTCACTGTGACATTGGGATCAGAACAGTCAGTCACTGTGACATTGGGATCAGAACAGTCAGTCACTGTGACATTGGGCTCTGAACAGTCAGTCAATGTGACATTGGGATCAGAACAGTCAGTCACTGTGACACAGTGTTCAGAACAATTAATCACTGTGACATTGGGATCAGAACAGTCAGTCACTGTGACAATGGGATCTGAACAGTCAGTCACTGTGACATTGGGATCAGAACAGTCAGTCACTATGACACCCGGCTCAGAACAGTAAGTTACTGTGACATTGGGATGTGAACAGTCAGTCACTGAGACATTGGGATCAGAAAGTCAGTCACTGTGACATTGGGATCTGAACAGTCAGTCACTGTTACATTGGGATCAGAACAGTCAGTCACTGTGACACCGGGATGAGAACAGTCAGTCACTGTGACATTAGGATGCGAACAGTCAGTCACTGTGACATTGGGTTCTATACAGTCAGTCACTGTGACACTGGGATCTGAACAGTCAATCACTGTGACATTGGGATCAGAACAGTCAGTCACTGTGACACCGGGATCAGAAAAGTTAGTCAGTGTGACATTGGGATCGGAACAGTCAGTCACTGTGACACCGGGATCAGAACAGTCAGTCACTGTGACATTGGCATCTGAACAGTTAGTCACTGTGACACTGGGATCAGAACAGTCAGTCATTGTGACACCGGGATCAGAACCGTTAGTCAGTATAGACATTGGGATCAGAACAGTCAGTCACTGTGACATTGGGATCTGAACAGTCAGTCACTGTGACATTGGGATCAGAACAGTCAGTCACTGTGACACCGGGATCAGAACCGTCAGTCACAGTGACATTGGGATCAGAACAGTCAGTCACTGTGACATTGGGATCAGAACAGTCAGTCACTGTGACATTGGGATCTGAACAGTCAATCACTGTGACATTGGGATCAGAACAGTCGGTCACTGTGACATTGGGATCTGAACAGTCAGTCACTGTGACATTGGGATCTGAACAGTCAGTCACTCTAACACTGGGATCAGAAAAGTTAGGCAGTGTGACATTGGTATCTGAACAGTCAGTCACTGTGACACCGGGATCAGAGCAGTCTGCCACTGTGACATTGGGATCAGAACAGTCAGTCACTGTGACATTGGGATCAGAATAGTCCATCACTGTGACACCGGGATCAGAACAGATAGTCAGTGTGACATTGGGATCTGAGCATTCAGTCACTGTGACATTGGGATCAGAACAGTCAGTCACTGTGACATTGAGATGTGAACAGTCAGTCACTGTGACATTGGGATCAGAACAGTTAGTCACTATGACATTGGGATCAGAACAGTCAGTCACTGTGACATTGGGATCAGAACAGTTAGTCAGTGTGACATTGGGATTTGAACAGTAAGTCACTGTGACACCGGGATCAGAACAGTCAGTCACTGTGACATTGGGATGTGAACAGTCAGTTACTGAGAGATTGGGTTCTGAACAGTCGGTCATTGTGACACTGGGATCAGAACAGTCAGTCACTGTGACATTGGGATCTGAACAGTCAGTCACTCTAACACTGGGATCAGAAAAGTTAGGCAGTGTGACATTGGTATCTGAACAGTCAGTCACTGTGACACCGGGATCAGAGCAGTCTGCCACTGTGACATTGGGATCAGAACAGTCAGTCACTGTGACATTGGGATCAGAATAGTCCATCACTGTGACACCGGGATCAGAACAGATAGTCAGTGTGACATTGGGATCTGAGCATTCAGTCACTGTGACATTGTGATCAGAACAGTCAGTCACTGTGACACTGGGATCTGAACAGTCAGTCACTGTGACATTGGGATCAGAACAGTTAGTCAGTGTGACATTGGGATCTGAACAGTCAGTCACTGTGACACCGGGATCAGGACAGTCAGTCACTGTGACATTGAGATGTGAACAGTCAGTCACTGTGACATTGGGATCAGAACAGTTAGTCACTATGACATTGGGATCAGAACAGTCAGTCACTGTGACATTGGGATCAGAACAGTTAGTCAGTGTGACATTGGGATTTGAACAGTAAGTCACTGTGACACCGGGATCAGAACAGTCAGTCACTGTGACATTGGGATTTGAACAGTCAGTTACTGTGAGATTGGGTTCTGAACAGTCAGTCATTGTGACACTGGGATCAGAACAGTCAGTCACTGTGACATTGGGATCTGAACAGTCAGTCACTCTAACACTGGGATCAGAAAAGTTAGGCAGTGTGACATTGGTATCTGAACAGTCAGTCACTGTGACACCGGGATCAGAGCAGTCTGCCACTGTGACATTGGGATCAGAACAGTCAGTCACTGTGACATTGGGATCAGAATAGTCCATCACTGTGACACCGGGATCAGAACAGATAGTCAGTGTGACATTGGGATCTGAGCATTCAGTCACTGTGACATTGTGATCAGAACAGTCAGTCACTGTGACACTGGGATCTGAACAGTCAGTCACTGTGACATTGGGATCAGAACAGTTAGTCAGTGTGACATTGGGATCTGAACAGTCAGTCACTGTGACACCGGGATCAGGACAGTCAGTCACTGTGACATTGAGATGTGAACAGTCAGTCACTGTGACATTGGGATCAGAACAGTTAGTCACTATGACATTGGGATCAGAACAGTCAGTCACTGTGACATTGGGATCAGAACAGTTAGTCAGTGTGACATTGGGATTTGAACAGTAAGTCACTGTGACACCGGGATCAGAACAGTCAGTCACTGTGACATTGGGATTTGAACAGTCAGTTACTGTGAGATTGGGTTCTGAACAGTCGGTCATTGTGACACTGTGATCAGAACAGTCAGTCACTGTGACATTGGGATCAGAACAGTCAGTCACTGTGACACTGGGATCTGAACAGTCAGTCACTGTGACATTGGGATCAGAACAGTCAGTCACTGTGACACCGTGATCAGAACAGTTAATCACTGTGACATTGGAATCAGAACAGTCAGTCACTGTGACATTGGGATCAGAACAGTCAGTCACTGTGACATTGGGATCTGAACAGTCAGTCACTGTGACATTGGGATCAGAACAGTCAGTCACTATGACACCCGGATCAGAACAGTTAGTTACTTTGACATTGGGATGTGAACAGTCAGTCACTGTTACATTGGGATCAGAACAGTAAGTCACTGTGACATTGGGTTCTGAACAGTCAGTCACTGTGACACTGGGATCTGAACAGTCAGTCACTGTGACATTGGGATCAGAACAGTCAGTCACTGTGACACCGGGATCAGAACAGTTATTCAGGGAGACATTGGGATCTGAACAGTCACTCACTGTGACACCGGGATCAGAACAGTCAGTCACTGTGACATTGGGATCAGAAAAGTCAGTCCCTGTGACACCAGGATCAGAACAGTAAGTCACTGTGACATTGGGATCAGAACAGTCAGTCACTGTGACATTGGGATCTGAACAGTTAGTCACTGTGACATTGCGTTCAGAACAGTCAGTCACTGTGACACCGTGATCTGAACAGTTAGTCACAGTGACATTGGGATCAGAACAGTCAGTCACTGTGACATTGGGATCAGAACAGTCAGTCACTGTGACATTGGGATCTGCACAATCAGTCACCGTGACACCGGGATCAGAAGAATTAGTCACTGTGACATTTAGATGTGAACAGTCAGTCACTGTGACATTGGGATCAGAACAATCAATCACTGTGACACCGTGATCAGAACAGTTAGTCACTGTGACATTGGGATCTGAACAGTCAGTCACTGTGACATTGGGATCAGAACAGTCAGTCCCTGGGACATTGGGCTATGAACACTCAGTCACTGTCACATTGGGTTCTGAACAGTCAATCACTGTGACACTGTGATCAGAACAATTAGTCACTGTGACATTGGGATCAGAACAGTCAGTCACTGTGACATTGGGATCTGAACTGTCAGTCACTGTGACATTGGGATCAGAACAGTCACTCACTATGACACCCGGATCAGAACAGTTTGTTACTTTGACATTGGGATGTGAACAGTCAGTCACTGTGACATTGGGATCAGAACAGTCAGTGACAGTGACATTGGAATCTGAACAGTCAGCCACTGTTCCATTGGGATCAGAACAGTCAGTCACTGCGACATTGGGATCTGAATAGTCAGTCACTGTGACACTGGGATCTGAACAGTCAGTCACTGTGATATTGGGTTCAGAACAGTCAGTCACTGTGACATTGGGATCAGAACAGTCAGTCACTGTGACATTGGGATCTGAACAGTCAGTCACTGTGACACCGGGATCAGAACAGTCAGTCACTGTGACATTGGGATGTGAACAGTCAGTCACTGTGACATTTGGATCAGAACAGTTAGTCAGTGTGACATTGGGATTTGAAAAGTCAGTCACTGTGACACCGGGATCAGAACAGTCAGTCACTGTGACATTGGGATGTGAACAGTCAGTCACTGTGACATTTTGTTCTGAACACTCAGTCACTGTGACACTGGGATCTGAACAGTCAGTCACTGTGACATTGGGATCAGAACAGTCACTCACAGTGACACCGAGATCAGAACAGTTAGTCAGCGTGACATTGGGATCAGAACAGTCAGTCACTGTGACACCGGGATCAGAACAGTCAGTCACTGTGACATTGGCATCTGAACAGTTAGTCACTGTGACATTGGGATCAGAACAGTCACTCACTGTGACACCGGGATCAGAACAGTTAGTCACTATGACATTGGGATCAGAACAGTCAGTCACTGTGACATTGGGATCTGAACAGTCAGTCACTGTGACATTGGGATCAGAACAGTCAATCACTGTGACACCGGGATCAGAACCGTCAGTCACTGTGACATTGGGATCAGAACAGTCAGTCACTGTGACATTGGGATCTGAACAGTCAGTCACTGTGACATTGCGATCTGCACAGTCAGTCATCGTGAAACCGGGATCAGAACAGTTAGTCACTGTGATTTTCGGATGTGAACAGTCAGTCACTGTGACATTGGGATCAGAACAGTCAGTCACTGTGACATTGGGAACTGAACAGTCAGTCACTGTGACATTGGGATCTGAACAGTCAATCACTGTGACACTGGGATCAGAACAGTCTGTCACTGTGACATTGGGATCTGAACAGTCAGTCACTGTGACATTGGGATCTGAACAGTCAGTCACTGTAACACTGGGATCAGAACAGTTAGGCAGTGTGACATTGGGATCTGAACAGTCAGTCACTGTGACACCGGGATCAGAGCAGTCTGTCACTGTGACATTGGGATCTGAACAGTCAGTCACTGTGACATTGGGATCAGAACAGTCCGTCACTGTGACACCGGGATCAGAACAGTTAGTCAGTGTGACATTGGGATCTGAACATTCAGTCACTGCCACACTCGGATCAGAACAGTCAGTCACTGTCAGATTGGGATCAGAACAGTTAATCACTGTGACATTGGGATCAAAACATTTAATCACTGTGACATTGGGATCAGAACAGTCAGTCACTGTGACATTGGAATCAGAACAGTCAGTCACTGTGACATTGGGATCTGAACAGTCAGTCACTGTGACATTGGGATCAGAACAGTCAATCACTGTGACACCGTGATCAGAACAGTTAATCACTGTGACATTGGGATCAGAACAGTCAGTCACTGTGACATTGGGAACAGAACAGTCAGTCACTGTGACATTGGGATCAGAACAGTTAGTCAGTGTGACATTGGGATTTGAACAGTAAGTCACTGTGACACCGGGATCAGAACAGTCAGTCACTGTGACATTGGGATGTGAACAGTCAGTTACTGTGAGATTGGGTTCTGAACAGTCGGTCATTGTGACACTGGGATCAGAACAGTCAGTCACTGTGACATTGGGATCTGAACAGTCAGTCACTCTAACACTGGGATCAGAAAAGTTAGGCAGTGTGACATTGGTATCTGAACAGTCAGTCACTGTGACACCGGGATCAGAGCAGTCTGCCACTGTGACATTGGGATCAGAACAGTCAGTCACTGTGACATTGGGATCAGAATAGTCCATCACTGTGACACCGGGATCAGAACAGATAGTCAGTGTGACATTGGGATCTGAGCATTCAGTCACTGTGACATTGTGATCAGAACAGTCAGTCACTGTGACACTGGGATCTGAACAGTCAGTCACTGTGACATTGGGATCAGAACAGTTAGTCAGTGTGACATTGGGATCTGAACAGTCAGTCACTGTGACACCGGGATCAGGACAGTCAGTCACTGTGACATTGAGATGTGAACAGTCAGTCACTGTGACATTGGGATCAGAACAGTTAGTCACTATGACATTGGGATCAGAACAGTCAGTCACTGTGACATTGGGATCAGAACAGTCAGTCACTGTGACATTGGGATTTGAACAGTCAGTTACTGTGAGATTGGGTTCTGAACAGTCGGTCATTGTGACACTGGGATCAGAACAGTCAGTCACTGTGACATTGGGATCTGAACAGTCAGTCACTCTAACACTGGGATCAGAAAAGTTAGGCAGTGTGACATTGGTATCTGAACAGTCAGTCACTGTGACACCGGGATCAGAGCAGTCTGCCACTGTGACATTGGGATCAGAACAGTCAGTCACTGTGACACCGGGATCAGAACAGTTAGTCAGTGTGACTTTGGGATCTGAACAGTCAGTCACTGTGACACCGGGATCAGAACAGTCAGTCAGTGTGACATTGGGATTTGAACAGTCAGTCACTCTAACACTGGGATCAGAAAAGTTAGGCAGTGTGACATTGGTATCTGAACAGTCAGTCACTGTGACACCGGGATCAGAGCAGTCTGCCACTGTGACATTGGGATCAGAACAGTCAGTCACTGTGACACCGGGATCAGAACAGTTAGTCAGTGTGACTTTGGGATCTGAACAGTCAGTCACTGTGACACCGGGATCAGAACAGTCAGTCACTGTGACATTGGGATTTGAACAGTCAGTTACTGTGAGATTGGGTTCTGAACAGTCGGTCATTGTGACACTGTGATCAGAACAGTCAGTCACTGTGACATTGGGATCAGAACAGTCAGTCACTGTGACACTGGGATCTGAACAGTCAGTCACTGTGACATTGGGATCAGAACAGTCAGTCACTGTGACACCGTGATCAGAACAGTTAATCACTGTGACATTGGAATCAGAACAGTCAGTCACTGTGACATTGGGATCAGAACAGTCAGTCACTGTGACATTGGGATCTGAACAGTCAGTCACTGTGACATTGGGATCAGAACAGTCAGTCACTATGACACCCGGATCAGAACAGTTAGTTACTTTGACATTGGGATGTGAACAGTCAGTCACTGTTACATTGGGATCAGAACAGTAAGTCACTGTGACATTGGGTTCTGAACAGTCAGTCACTGTGACACTGGGATCTGAACAGTCAGTCACTGTGACATTGGGATCAGAACAGTCAGTCACTGTGACACCGGGATCAGAACAGTTATTCAGGGAGACATTGGGATCTGAACAGTCACTCACTGTGACACCGGGATCAGAACAGTCAGTCACTGTGACATTGGGATCAGAAAAGTCAGTCCCTGTGACACCAGGATCAGAACAGTAAGTCACTGTGACATTGGGATCAGAACAGTCAGTCACTGTGACATTGGGATCTGAACAGTTAGTCACTGTGACATTGCGTTCAGAACAGTCAGTCACTGTGACACCGTGATCTGAACAGTTAGTCACAGTGACATTGGGATCAGAACAGTCAGTCACTGTGACATTGGGATCAGAACAGTCAGTCACTGTGACATTGGGATCTGCACAATCAGTCACCGTGACACCGGGATCAGAAGAATTAGTCACTGTGACATTAAGATGTGAACAGTCAGTCACTGTGACATTGGGATCAGAACAATCAATCACTGTGACACCGTGATCAGAACAGTTAGTCACTGTGACATTGGGATCTGAACAGTCAGTCACTGTGACATTGGGATCAGAACAGTCAGTCCCTGGGACATTGGGCTATGAACACTCAGTCACTGTCACATTGGGTTCTGAACAGTCAATCACTGTGACACTGTGATCAGAACAATTAGTCACTGTGACATTGGGATCAGAACAGTCAGTCACTGTGACATTGGGATCTGAACTGTCAGTCACTGTGACATTGGGATCAGAACAGTCACTCACTATGACACCCGGATCAGAACAGTTTGTTACTTTGACATTGGGATGTGAACAGTCAGTCACTGTGACATTGGGATCAGAACAGTCAGTCACAGTGACATTGGAATCTGAACAGTCAGCCACTGTTCCATTGGGATCAGAACAGTCAGTCACTGCGACATTGGGATCTGAATAGTCAGTCACTGTGACACTGGGATCTGAACAGTCAGTCACTGTGATATTGGGTTCAGAACAGTCAGTCACTGTGACATTGGGATCAGAACAGTCAGTCACTGTGACATTGGGATCTGAACAGTCAGTCACTGTGACACCGGGATCAGAACAGTCAGTCACTGTGACATTGGGATGTGAACAGTCAGTCACTGTGACATTTGGATCAGAACAGTTAGTCAGTGTGACATTGGGATTTGAAAAGTCAGTCACTGTGACACCGGGATCAGAACAGTCAGTCACTGTGACATTGGGATGTGAACAGTCAGTCACTGTGACATTTTGTTCTGAACAGTCAGTCACTGTGACACTGGGATCTGAACAGTCAGTCACTGTGACATTGGGATCAGAACAGTCACTCACAGTGACACCGAGATCAGAACAGTTAGTCAGCGTGACATTGGGATCAGAACAGTCAGTTACTGTGACACCGGGATCAGAACAGTCAGTCACTGTGACATTGGCATCTGAACAGTTAGTCACTGTGACATTGGGATCAGAACAGTCACTCACTGTGACACCGGGATCAGAACAGTTAGTCACTATGACATTGGGATCAGAACAGTCAGTCACTGTGACATTGGGATCTGAACAGTCAGTCACTGTGACATTGGGATCAGAACAGTCAATCACTGTGACACCGGGATCAGAACCGTCAGTCACTGTGACATTGGGATCAGAACAGTCAGTCACTGTGACATTGGGATCTGAACAGTCAGTCACTGTGACATTGCGATCTGCACAGTCAGTCATCGTGAAACCGGGATCAGAACAGTTAGTCACTGTGACATTCGGATGTGAACAGTCAGTCACTGTGACATTGGGATCAGAACAGTCAGTCACTGTGACATTGGGATCTGAACAGTCAGTTACTGTGACATTGGGATCTGAACAGTCACTCACTGTGACACTGGGATCAGAACAGTCTGTCACTGTGACATTGGGATCTGAACCGTCAGTCACTGTGACATTGGGATCTGAACAGTCAGTCACTGTAACACTGGGATCAGAACAGTTAGGCAGTGTGACATTGGGATCTGAACAGTCAGTCACTGTGACACCGGGATCAGAGCAGTCTGTCACTGTGACATTGGGATCTGAACAGTCAGTCACTGTGACATTGGGATCAGAACAGTCCGTCACTGTGACACCGGGATCAGAACAGTTAGTCAGTGTGACATTGGGATCTGAACATTCAGTCACTGCCACACTCGGATCAGAACAGTCAGTCACTGTCAGATTGGGATCAGAACAGTTAATCACTGTGACATTGGGATCAAAACATTTAATCACTGTGACATTGGGATCAGAACAGTCAGTCACTGTGACATTGGAATCAGAACAGTCAGTCACTGTGACATTGGGATCTGAACAGTCAGTCACTGTGACATTGGGATCAGAACAGTCAATCACTGTGACACCGTGATCAGAACAGTTAATCACTGTGACATTGGGATCAGAACAGTCAGTCACTGTGACATTGGGAACAGAACAGTCAGTCACTGTGACATTGGGATCAGAACAGTTAGTCAGTGTGACATTGGGATTTGAACAGTAAGTCACTGTGACACCGGGATCAGAACAGTCAGTCACTGTGACATTGGGATGTGAACAGTCAGTTACTGTGAGATTGGGTTCTGAACAGTCGGTCATTGTGACACTGGGATCAGAACAGTCAGTCACTGTGACATTGGGATCTGAACAGTCAGTCACTCTAACACTGGGATCAGAAAAGTTAGGCAGTGTGACATTGGTATCTGAACAGTCAGTCACTGTGACACCGGGATCAGAGCAGTCTGCCACTGTGACATTGGGATCAGAACAGTCAGTCACTGTGACATTGGGATCAGAATAGTCCATCACTGTGACACCGGGATCAGAACAGATAGTCAGTGTGACATTGGGATCTGAGCATTCAGTCACTGTGACATTGTGATCAGAACAGTCAGTCACTGTGACACTGGGATCTGAACAGTCAGTCACTGTGACATTGGGATCAGAACAGTTAGTCAGTGTGACATTGGGATCTGAACAGTCAGTCACTGTGACACCGGGATCAGGACAGTCAGTCACTGTGACATTGAGATGTGAACAGTCAGTCACTGTGACATTGGGATCAGAACAGTTAGTCACTATGACATTGGGATCAGAACAGTCAGTCACTGTGACATTGGGATCAGAACAGTTAGTCAGTGTGACATTGGGATTTGAACAGTAAGTCACTGTGACACCGGGATCAGAACAGTCAGTCACTGTGACATTGGGATTTGAACAGTCAGTTACTGTGAGATTGGGTTCTGAACAGTCGGTCATTGTGACACTGGGATCAGAACAGTCAGTCACTGTGACATTGGGATCTGAACAGTCAGTCACTCTAACACTGGGATCAGAAAAGTTAGGCAGTGTGACATTGGTATCTGAACAGTCAGTCACTGTGACACCGGGATCAGAGCAGTCTGCCACTGTGACATTGGGATCAGAACAGTCAGTCACTGTGACATTGGGATCAGAATAGTCCATCACTGTGACACCGGGATCAGAACAGATAGTCAGTGTGACATTGGGATCTGAGCATTCAGTCACTGTGACATTGTGATCAGAACAGTCAGTCACTGTGACACTGGGATCTGAACAGTCAGTCACTGTGACATTGGGATCAGAACAGTTAGTCAGTGTGACATTGGGATCTGAACAGTCAGTCACTGTGACACCGGGATCAGGACAGTCAGTCACTGTGACATTGAGATGTGAACAGTCAGTCACTGTGACATTGGGATCAGAACAGTTAGTCACTATGACATTGGGATCAGAACAGTCAGTCACTGTGACATTGGGATCAGAACAGTTAGTCAGTGTGACATTGGGATTTGAACAGTAAGTCACTGTGACACCGGGATCAGAACAGTCAGTCACTGTGACATTGGGATTTGAACAGTCAGTTACTGTGACATTGGGATTTGAACAGTCAGTCACTCTAACACTGGGATCAGAAAAGTTAGGCAGTGTGACATTGGTATCTGAACAGTCAGTCACTGTGACACCGGGATCAGAGCAGTCTGCCACTGTGACATTGGGATCAGAACAGTCAGTCACTGTGACACCGGGATCAGAACAGTTAGTCAGTGTGACTTTGGGATCTGAACAGTCAGTCACTGTGACACCGGGATCAGAACAGTCAGTCACTGTGACATTGGGATTTGAACAGTCAGTTACTGTGAGATTGGGTTCTGAACAGTCGGTCATTGTGACACTGTGATCAGAACAGTCAGTCACTGTGACATTGGGATCAGAACAGTCAGTCACTGTGACACTGGGATCTGAACAGTCAGTCACTGTGACATTGGGATCAGAACAGTCAGTCACTGTGACACCGTGATCAGAACAGTTAATCACTGTGACATTGGAATCAGAACAGTCAGTCACTGTGACATTGGGATCAGAACAGTCAGTCACTGTGACATTGGGATCTGAACAGTCAGTCACTGTGACATTGGGATCAGAACAGTCAGTCACTATGACACCCGGATCAGAACAGTTAGTTACTTTGACATTGGGATGTGAACAGTCAGTCACTGTTACATTGGGATCAGAACAGTAAGTCACTGTGACATTGGGTTCTGAACAGTCAGTCACTGTGACACTGGGATCTGAACAGTCAGTCACTGTGACATTGGGATCAGAACAGTCAGTCACTGTGACACCGGGATCAGAACAGTTATTCAGGGAGACATTGGGATCTGAACAGTCACTCACTGTGACACCGGGATCAGAACAGTCAGTCACTGTGACATTGGGATCAGAAAAGTCAGTCCCTGTGACACCAGGATCAGAACAGTAAGTCACTGTGACATTGGGATCAGAACAGTCAGTCACTGTGACATTGGGATCTGAACAGTTAGTCACTGTGACATTGCGTTCAGAACAGTCAGTCACTGTGACACCGTGATCTGAACAGTTAGTCACAGTGACATTGGGATCAGAACAGTCAGTCACTGTGACATTGGGATCAGAACAGTCAGTCACTGTGACATTGGGATCTGCACAATCAGTCACCGTGACACCGGGATCAGAAGAATTAGTCACTGTGACATTAAGATGTGAACAGTCAGTCACTGTGACATTGGGATCAGAACAATCAATCACTGTGACACCGTGATCAGAACAGTTAGTCACTGTGACATTGGGATCTGAACAGTCAGTCACTGTGACATTGGGATCAGAACAGTCAGTCCCTGGGACATTGGGCTATGAACACTCAGTCACTGTCACATTGGGTTCTGAACAGTCAATCACTGTGACACTGTGATCAGAACAATTAGTCACTGTGACATTGGGATCAGAACAGTCAGTCACTGTGACATTGGGATCTGAACTGTCAGTCACTGTGACATTGGGATCAGAACAGTCACTCACTATGACACCCGGATCAGAACAGTTTGTTACTTTGACATTGGGATGTGAACAGTCAGTCACTGTGACATTGGGATCAGAACAGTCAGTCACAGTGACATTGGAATCTGAACAGTCAGCCACTGTTCCATTGGGATCAGAACAGTCAGTCACTGCGACATTGGGATCTGAATAGTCAGTCACTGTGACACTGGGATCTGAACAGTCAGTCACTGTGATATTGGGTTCAGAACAGTCAGTCACTGTGACATTGGGATCAGAACAGTCAGTCACTGTGACATTGGGATCTGAACAGTCAGTCACTGTGACACCGGGATCAGAACAGTCAGTCACTGTGACATTGGGATGTGAACAGTCAGTCACTGTGACATTTGGATCAGAACAGTTAGTCAGTGTGACATTGGGATTTGAAAAGTCAGTCACTGTGACACCGGGATCAGAACAGTCAGTCACTGTGACATTGGGATGTGAACAGTCAGTCACTGTGACATTTTGTTCTGAACAGTCAGTCACTGTGACACTGGGATCTGAACAGTCAGTCACTGTGACATTGGGATCAGAACAGTCACTCACAGTGACACCGAGATCAGAACAGTTAGTCAGCGTGACATTGGGATCAGAACAGTCAGTTACTGTGACACCGGGATCAGAACAGTCAGTCACTGTGACATTGGCATCTGAACAGTTAGTCACTGTGACATTGGGATCAGAACAGTCACTCACTGTGACACCGGGATCAGAACAGTTAGTCACTATGACATTGGGATCAGAACAGTCAGTCACTGTGACATTGGGATCTGAACAGTCAGTCACTGTGACATTGGGATCAGAACAGTCAATCACTGTGACACCGGGATCAGAACCGTCAGTCACTGTGACATTGGGATCAGAACAGTCAGTCACTGTGACATTGGGATCTGAACAGTCAGTCACTGTGACATTGCGATCTGCACAGTCAGTCATCGTGAAACCGGGATCAGAACAGTTAGTCACTGTGACATTCGGATGTGAACAGTCAGTCACTGTGACATTGGGATCAGAACAGTCAGTCACTGTGACATTGGGATCTGAACAGTCAGTTACTGTGACATTGGGATCTGAACAGTCACTCACTGTGACACTGGGATCAGAACAGTCTGTCACTGTGACATTGGGATCTGAACCGTCAGTCACTGTGACATTGGGATCTGAACAGTCAGTCACTGTAACACTGGGATCAGAACAGTTAGGCAGTGTGACATTGGGATCTGAACAGTCAGTCACTGTGACACCGGGATCAGAGCAGTCTGTCACTGTGACATTGGGATCTGAACAGTCAGTCACTGTGACATTGGGATCAGAACAGTCCGTCACTGTGACACCGGGATCAGAACAGTTAGTCAGTGTGACATTGGGATCTGAACATTCAGTCACTGCCACACTCGGATCAGAACAGTCAGTCACTGTCAGATTGGGATCAGAACAGTTAATCACTGTGACATTGGGATCAAAACATTTAATCACTGTGACATTGGGATCAGAACAGTCAGTCACTGTGACATTGGAATCAGAACAGTCAGTCACTGTGACATTGGGATCTGAACAGTCAGTCACTGTGACATTGGGATCAGAACAGTCAATCACTGTGACACCGTGATCAGAACAGTTAATCACTGTGACATTGGGATCAGAACAGTCAGTCACTGTGACATTGGGAACAGAACAGTCAGTCACTGTGACATTGGGATCAGAACAGTTAGTCAGTGTGACATTGGGATTTGAACAGTAAGTCACTGTGACACCGGGATCAGAACAGTCAGTCACTGTGACATTGGGATGTGAACAGTCAGTTACTGTGAGATTGGGTTCTGAACAGTCGGTCATTGTGACACTGGGATCAGAACAGTCAGTCACTGTGACATTGGGATCTGAACAGTCAGTCACTCTAACACTGGGATCAGAAAAGTTAGGCAGTGTGACATTGGTATCTGAACAGTCAGTCACTGTGACACCGGGATCAGAGCAGTCTGCCACTGTGACATTGGGATCAGAACAGTCAGTCACTGTGACATTGGGATCAGAATAGTCCATCACTGTGACACCGGGATCAGAACAGATAGTCAGTGTGACATTGGGATCTGAGCATTCAGTCACTGTGACATTGTGATCAGAACAGTCAGTCACTGTGACACTGGGATCTGAACAGTCAGTCACTGTGACATTGGGATCAGAACAGTTAGTCAGTGTGACATTGGGATCTGAACAGTCAGTCACTGTGACACCGGGATCAGGACAGTCAGTCACTGTGACATTGAGATGTGAACAGTCAGTCACTGTGACATTGGGATCAGAACAGTTAGTCACTATGACATTGGGATCAGAACAGTCAGTCACTGTGACATTGGGATCAGAACAGTTAGTCAGTGTGACATTGGGATTTGAACAGTAAGTCACTGTGACACCGGGATCAGAACAGTCAGTCACTGTGACATTGGGATTTGAACAGTCAGTTACTGTGAGATTGGGTTCTGAACAGTCGGTCATTGTGACACTGGGATCAGAACAGTCAGTCACTGTGACATTGGGATCTGAACAGTCAGTCACTCTAACACTGGGATCAGAAAAGTTAGGCAGTGTGACATTGGTATCTGAACAGTCAGTCACTGTGACACCGGGATCAGAGCAGTCTGCCACTGTGACATTGGGATCAGAACAGTCAGTCACTGTGACATTGGGATCAGAATAGTCCATCACTGTGACACCGGGATCAGAACAGATAGTCAGTGTGACATTGGGATCTGAGCATTCAGTCACTGTGACATTGTGATCAGAACAGTCAGTCACTGTGACACTGGGATCTGAACAGTCAGTCACTGTGACATTGGGATCAGAACAGTTAGTCAGTGTGACATTGGGATCTGAACAGTCAGTCACTGTGACACCGGGATCAGGACAGTCAGTCACTGTGACATTGAGATGTGAACAGTCAGTCACTGTGACATTGGGATCAGAACAGTTAGTCACTATGACATTGGGATCAGAACAGTCAGTCACTGTGACATTGGGATCAGAACAGTTAGTCAGTGTGACATTGGGATTTGAACAGTAAGTCACTGTGACACCGGGATCAGAACAGTCAGTCACTGTGACATTGGGATTTGAACAGTCAGTTACTGTGAGATTGGGTTCTGAACAGTCGGTCATTGTGACACTGGGATCAGAACAGTCAGTCACTGTGACATTGGGATCTGAACAGTCAGTCACTCTAACACTGGGATCAGAAAAGTTAGGCAGTGTGACATTGGTATCTGAACAGTCAGTCACTGTGACACCGGGATCAGAGCAGTCTGCCACTGTGACATTGGGATCAGAACAGTCAGTCACTGTGACATTGGGATCAGAATAGTCCATCACTGTGACACCGGGATCAGAACAGATAGTCAGTGTGACATTGGGATCTGAGCATTCAGTCACTGTGACATTGTGATCAGAACAGTCAGTCACTGTGACACTGGGATCTGAACAGTCAGTCACTGTGACATTGGGATCAGAACAGTTAGTCAGTGTGACATTGGGATCTGAACAGTCAGTCACTGTGACACCGGGATCAGGACAGTCAGTCACTGTGACATTGAGATGTGAACAGTCAGTCACTGTGACATTGGGATCAGAACAGTTAGTCACTATGACATTGGGATCAGAACAGTCAGTCACTGTGACATTGGGATCAGAACAGTTAGTCAGTGTGACATTGGGATTTGAACAGTAAGTCACTGTGACACCGGGATCAGAACAGTCAGTCACTGTGACATTGGGATTTGAACAGTCAGTTACTGTGAGATTGGGTTCTGAACAGTCGGTCATTGTGACACTGTGATCAGAACAGTCAGTCACTGTGACATTGGGATCAGAACAGTCAGTCACTGTGACACTGGGATCTGAACAGTCAGTCACTGTGACATTGGGATCAGAACAGTCAGTCACTGTGACACCGTGATCAGAACAGTTAATCACTGTGACATTGGAATCAGAACAGTCAGTCACTGTGACATTGGGATCAGAACAGTCAGTCACTGTGACATTGGGATCTGAACAGTCAGTCACTGTGACATTGGGATCAGAACAGTCAGTCACTATGACACCCGGATCAGAACAGTTAGTTACTTTGACATTGGGATGTGAACAGTCAGTCACTGTTACATTGGGATCAGAACAGTAAGTCACTGTGACATTGGGTTCTGAACAGTCAGTCACTGTGACACTGGGATCTGAACAGTCAGTCACTGTGACATTGGGATCAGAACAGTCAGTCACTGTGACACCGGGATCAGAACAGTTATTCAGGGAGACATTGGGATCTGAACAGTCACTCACTGTGACACCGGGATCAGAACAGTCAGTCACTGTGACATTGGGATCAGAAAAGTCAGTCCCTGTGACACCAGGATCAGAACAGTAAGTCACTGTGACATTGGGATCAGAACAGTCAGTCACTGTGACATTGGGATCTGAACAGTTAGTCACTGTGACATTGCGTTCAGAACAGTCAGTCACTGTGACACCGTGATCTGAACAGTTAGTCACAGTGACATTGGGATCAGAACAGTCAGTCACTGTGACATTGGGATCAGAACAGTCAGTCACTGTGACATTGGGATCTGCACAATCAGTCACCGTGACACCGGGATCAGAAGAATTAGTCACTGTGACATTTAGATGTGAACAGTCAGTCACTGTGACATTGGGATCAGAACAATCAATCACTGTGACACCGTGATCAGAACAGTTAGTCACTGTGACATTGGGATCTGAACAGTCAGTCACTGTGACATTGGGATCAGAACAGTCAGTCCCTGGGACATTGGGCTATGAACACTCAGTCACTGTCACATTGGGTTCTGAACAGTCAATCACTGTGACACTGTGATCAGAACAATTAGTCACTGTGACATTGGGATCAGAACAGTCAGTCACTGTGACATTGGGATCTGAACTGTCAGTCACTGTGACATTGGGATCAGAACAGTCACTCACTATGACACCCGGATCAGAACAGTTTGTTACTTTGACATTGGGATGTGAACAGTCAGTCACTGTGACATTGGGATCAGAACAGTCAGTGACAGTGACATTGGAATCTGAACAGTCAGCCACTGTTCCATTGGGATCAGAACAGTCAGTCACTGCGACATTGGGATCTGAATAGTCAGTCACTGTGACACTGGGATCTGAACAGTCAGTCACTGTGATATTGGGTTCAGAACAGTCAGTCACTGTGACATTGGGATCAGAACAGTCAGTCACTGTGACATTGGGATCTGAACAGTCAGTCACTGTGACACCGGGATCAGAACAGTCAGTCACTGTGACATTGGGATGTGAACAGTCAGTCACTGTGACATTTGGATCAGAACAGTTAGTCAGTGTGACATTGGGATTTGAAAAGTCAGTCACTGTGACACCGGGATCAGAACAGTCAGTCACTGTGACATTGGGATGTGAACAGTCAGTCACTGTGACATTTTGTTCTGAACACTCAGTCACTGTGACACTGGGATCTGAACAGTCAGTCACTGTGACATTGGGATCAGAACAGTCACTCACAGTGACACCGAGATCAGAACAGTTAGTCAGCGTGACATTGGGATCAGAACAGTCAGTCACTGTGACACCGGGATCAGAACAGTCAGTCACTGTGACATTGGCATCTGAACAGTTAGTCACTGTGACATTGGGATCAGAACAGTCACTCACTGTGACACCGGGATCAGAACAGTTAGTCACTATGACATTGGGATCAGAACAGTCAGTCACTGTGACATTGGGATCTGAACAGTCAGTCACTGTGACATTGGGATCAGAACAGTCAATCACTGTGACACCGGGATCAGAACCGTCAGTCACTGTGACATTGGGATCAGAACAGTCAGTCACTGTGACATTGGGATCTGAACAGTCAGTCACTGTGACATTGCGATCTGCACAGTCAGTTATCGTGAAACCGGGATCAGAACAGTTAGTCACTGTGACTTTCGGATGTGAACAGTCAGTCACTGTGACATTGGGATCAGAACAGTCAGTCACTGTGACATTGGGAACTGAACAGTCAGTCACTGTGACATTGGGATCTGAACAGTCAATCACTGTGACACTGGGATCAGAACAGTCTGTCACTGTGACATTGGGATCTGAACAGTCAGTCACTGTGACATTGGGATCTGAACAGTCAGTCACTGTAACACTGGGATCAGAACAGTTAGGCAGTGTGACATTGGGATCTGAACAGTCAGTCACTGTGACACCGGGATCAGAGCAGTCTGTCACTGTGACATTGGGATCTGAACAGTCAGTCACTGTGACATTGGGATCAGAACAGTCCGTCACTGTGACACCGGGATCAGAACAGTTAGTCAGTGTGACATTGGGATCTGAACATTCAGTCACTGCCACACTCGGATCAGAACAGTCAGTCACTGTCAGATTGGGATCAGAACAGTTAATCACTGTGACATTGGGATCAAAACATTTAATCACTGTGACATTGGGATCAGAACAGTCAGTCACTGTGACATTGGAATCAGAACAGTCAGTCACTGTGACATTGGGATCTGAACAGTCAGTCACTGTGACATTGGGATCAGAACAGTCAATCACTGTGACACCGTGATCAGAACAGTTAATCACTGTGACATTGGGATCAGAACAGTCAGTCACTGTGACATTGGGAACAGAACAGTCAGTCACTGTGACATTGGGATCAGAACAGTTAGTCAGTGTGACATTGGGATTTGAACAGTAAGTCACTGTGACACCGGGATCAGAACAGTCAGTCACTGTGACATTGGGATGTGAACAGTCAGTTACTGTGAGATTGGGTTCTGAACAGTCGGTCATTGTGACACTGGGATCAGAACAGTCAGTCACTGTGACATTGGGATCTGAACAGTCAGTCACTCTAACACTGGGATCAGAAAAGTTAGGCAGTGTGACATTGGTATCTGAACAGTCAGTCACTGTGACACCGGGATCAGAGCAGTCTGCCACTGTGACATTGGGATCAGAACAGTCAGTCACTGTGACATTGGGATCAGAATAGTCCATCACTGTGACACCGGGATCAGAACAGATAGTCAGTGTGACATTGGGATCTGAGCATTCAGTCACTGTGACATTGTGATCAGAACAGTCAGTCACTGTGACACTGGGATCTGAACAGTCAGTCACTGTGACATTGGGATCAGAACAGTTAGTCAGTGTGACATTGGGATCTGAACAGTCAGTCACTGTGACACCGGGATCAGGACAGTCAGTCACTGTGACATTGAGATGTGAACAGTCAGTCACTGTGACATTGGGATCAGAACAGTTAGTCACTATGACATTGGGATCAGAACAGTCAGTCACTGTGACATTGGGATCAGAACAGTCAGTCACTGTGACATTGGGATTTGAACAGTCAGTTACTGTGAGATTGGGTTCTGAACAGTCGGTCATTGTGACACTGGGATCAGAACAGTCAGTCACTGTGACATTGGGATCTGAACAGTCAGTCACTCTAACACTGGGATCAGAAAAGTTAGGCAGTGTGACATTGGTATCTGAACAGTCAGTCACTGTGACACCGGGATCAGAGCAGTCTGCCACTGTGACATTGGGATCAGAACAGTCAGTCACTGTGACACCGGGATCAGAACAGTTAGTCAGTGTGACTTTGGGATCTGAACAGTCAGTCACTGTGACACCGGGATCAGAACAGTCAGTCACTGTGACATTGGGATTTGAACAGTCAGTCACTCTAACACTGGGATCAGAAAAGTTAGGCAGTGTGACATTGGTATCTGAACAGTCAGTCACTGTGACACCGGGATCAGAGCAGTCTGCCACTGTGACATTGGGATCAGAACAGTCAGTCACTGTGACACCGGGATCAGAACAGTTAGTCAGTGTGACTTTGGGATCTGAACAGTCAGTCACTGTGACACCGGGATCAGAACAGTCAGTCACTGTGACATTGGGATTTGAACAGTCAGTTACTGTGAGATTGGGTTCTGAACAGTCGGTCATTGTGACACTGTGATCAGAACAGTCAGTCACTGTGACATTGGGATCAGAACAGTCAGTCACTGTGACACTGGGATCTGAACAGTCAGTCACTGTGACATTGGGATCAGAACAGTCAGTCACTGTGACACCGTGATCAGAACAGTTAATCACTGTGACATTGGAATCAGAACAGTCAGTCACTGTGACATTGGGATCAGAACAGTCAGTCACTGTGACATTGGGATCTGAACAGTCAGTCACTGTGACATTGGGATCAGAACAGTCAGTCACTATGACACCCGGATCAGAACAGTTAGTTACTTTGACATTGGGATGTGAACAGTCAGTCACTGTTACATTGGGATCAGAACAGTAAGTCACTGTGACATTGGGTTCTGAACAGTCAGTCACTGTGACACTGGGATCTGAACAGTCAGTCACTGTGACATTGGGATCAGAACAGTCAGTCACTGTGACACCGGGATCAGAACAGTTATTCAGGGAGACATTGGGATCTGAACAGTCACTCACTGTGACACCGGGATCAGAACAGTCAGTCACTGTGACATTGGGATCAGAAAAGTCAGTCCCTGTGACACCAGGATCAGAACAGTAAGTCACTGTGACATTGGGATCAGAACAGTCAGTCACTGTGACATTGGGATCTGAACAGTTAGTCACTGTGACATTGCGTTCAGAACAGTCAGTCACTGTGACACCGTGATCTGAACAGTTAGTCACAGTGACATTGGGATCAGAACAGTCAGTCACTGTGACATTGGGATCAGAACAGTCAGTCACTGTGACATTGGGATCTGCACAATCAGTCACCGTGACACCGGGATCAGAAGAATTAGTCACTGTGACATTAAGATGTGAACAGTCAGTCACTGTGACATTGGGATCAGAACAATCAATCACTGTGACACCGTGATCAGAACAGTTAGTCACTGTGACATTGGGATCTGAACAGTCAGTCACTGTGACATTGGGATCAGAACAGTCAGTCCCTGGGACATTGGGCTATGAACACTCAGTCACTGTCACATTGGGTTCTGAACAGTCAATCACTGTGACACTGTGATCAGAACAATTAGTCACTGTGACATTGGGATCAGAACAGTCAGTCACTGTGACATTGGGATCTGAACTGTCAGTCACTGTGACATTGGGATCAGAACAGTCACTCACTATGACACCCGGATCAGAACAGTTTGTTACTTTGACATTGGGATGTGAACAGTCAGTCACTGTGACATTGGGATCAGAACAGTCAGTCACAGTGACATTGGAATCTGAACAGTCAGCCACTGTTCCATTGGGATCAGAACAGTCAGTCACTGCGACATTGGGATCTGAATAGTCAGTCACTGTGACACTGGGATCTGAACAGTCAGTCACTGTGATATTGGGTTCAGAACAGTCAGTCACTGTGACATTGGGATCAGAACAGTCAGTCACTGTGACATTGGGATCTGAACAGTCAGTCACTGTGACACCGGGATCAGAACAGTCAGTCACTGTGACATTGGGATGTGAACAGTCAGTCACTGTGACATTTGGATCAGAACAGTTAGTCAGTGTGACATTGGGATTTGAAAAGTCAGTCACTGTGACACCGGGATCAGAACAGTCAGTCACTGTGACATTGGGATGTGAACAGTCAGTCACTGTGACATTTTGTTCTGAACAGTCAGTCACTGTGACACTGGGATCTGAACAGTCAGTCACTGTGACATTGGGATCAGAACAGTCACTCACAGTGACACCGAGATCAGAACAGTTAGTCAGCGTGACATTGGGATCAGAACAGTCAGTTACTGTGACACCGGGATCAGAACAGTCAGTCACTGTGACATTGGCATCTGAACAGTTAGTCACTGTGACATTGGGATCAGAACAGTCACTCACTGTGACACCGGGATCAGAACAGTTAGTCACTATGACATTGGGATCAGAACAGTCAGTCACTGTGACATTGGGATCTGAACAGTCAGTCACTGTGACATTGGGATCAGAACAGTCAATCACTGTGACACCGGGATCAGAACCGTCAGTCACTGTGACATTGGGATCAGAACAGTCAGTCACTGTGACATTGGGATCTGAACAGTCAGTCACTGTGACATTGCGATCTGCACAGTCAGTCATCGTGAAACCGGGATCAGAACAGTTAGTCACTGTGACATTCGGATGTGAACAGTCAGTCACTGTGACATTGGGATCAGAACAGTCAGTCACTGTGACATTGGGATCTGAACAGTCAGTTACTGTGACATTGGGATCTGAACAGTCACTCACTGTGACACTGGGATCAGAACAGTCTGTCACTGTGACATTGGGATCTGAACCGTCAGTCACTGTGACATTGGGATCTGAACAGTCAGTCACTGTAACACTGGGATCAGAACAGTTAGGCAGTGTGACATTGGGATCTGAACAGTCAGTCACTGTGACACCGGGATCAGAGCAGTCTGTCACTGTGACATTGGGATCTGAACAGTCAGTCACTGTGACATTGGGATCAGAACAGTCCGTCACTGTGACACCGGGATCAGAACAGTTAGTCAGTGTGACATTGGGATCTGAACATTCAGTCACTGCCACACTCGGATCAGAACAGTCAGTCACTGTCAGATTGGGATCAGAACAGTTAATCACTGTGACATTGGGATCAAAACATTTAATCACTGTGACATTGGGATCAGAACAGTCAGTCACTGTGACATTGGAATCAGAACAGTCAGTCACTGTGACATTGGGATCTGAACAGTCAGTCACTGTGACATTGGGATCAGAACAGTCAATCACTGTGACACCGTGATCAGAACAGTTAATCACTGTGACATTGGGATCAGAACAGTCAGTCACTGTGACATTGGGAACAGAACAGTCAGTCACTGTGACATTGGGATCAGAACAGTTAGTCAGTGTGACATTGGGATTTGAACAGTAAGTCACTGTGACACCGGGATCAGAACAGTCAGTCACTGTGACATTGGGATGTGAACAGTCAGTTACTGTGAGATTGGGTTCTGAACAGTCGGTCATTGTGACACTGGGATCAGAACAGTCAGTCACTGTGACATTGGGATCTGAACAGTCAGTCACTCTAACACTGGGATCAGAAAAGTTAGGCAGTGTGACATTGGTATCTGAACAGTCAGTCACTGTGACACCGGGATCAGAGCAGTCTGCCACTGTGACATTGGGATCAGAACAGTCAGTCACTGTGACATTGGGATCAGAATAGTCCATCACTGTGACACCGGGATCAGAACAGATAGTCAGTGTGACATTGGGATCTGAGCATTCAGTCACTGTGACATTGTGATCAGAACAGTCAGTCACTGTGACACTGGGATCTGAACAGTCAGTCACTGTGACATTGGGATCAGAACAGTTAGTCAGTGTGACATTGGGATCTGAACAGTCAGTCACTGTGACACCGGGATCAGGACAGTCAGTCACTGTGACATTGAGATGTGAACAGTCAGTCACTGTGACATTGGGATCAGAACAGTTAGTCACTATGACATTGGGATCAGAACAGTCAGTCACTGTGACATTGGGATCAGAACAGTTAGTCAGTGTGACATTGGGATTTGAACAGTAAGTCACTGTGACACCGGGATCAGAACAGTCAGTCACTGTGACATTGGGATTTGAACAGTCAGTTACTGTGAGATTGGGTTCTGAACAGTCGGTCATTGTGACACTGGGATCAGAACAGTCAGTCACTGTGACATTGGGATCTGAACAGTCAGTCACTCTAACACTGGGATCAGAAAAGTTAGGCAGTGTGACATTGGTATCTGAACAGTCAGTCACTGTGACACCGGGATCAGAGCAGTCTGCCACTGTGACATTGGGATCAGAACAGTCAGTCACTGTGACATTGGGATCAGAATAGTCCATCACTGTGACACCGGGATCAGAACAGATAGTCAGTGTGACATTGGGATCTGAGCATTCAGTCACTGTGACATTGTGATCAGAACAGTCAGTCACTGTGACACTGGTATCTGAACAGTCAGTCACTGTGACATTGGGATCAGAACAGTTAGTCAGTGTGACATTGGGATCTGAACAGTCAGTCACTGTGACACCGGGATCAGGACAGTCAGTCACTGTGACATTGAGATGTGAACAGTCAGTCACTGTGACATTGGGATCAGAACAGTTAGTCACTATGACATTGGGATCAGAACAGTCAGTCACTGTGACATTGGGATCAGAACAGTTAGTCAGTGTGACATTGGGATTTGAACAGTAAGTCACTGTGACACCGGGATCAGAACAGTCAGTCACTGTGACATTGGGATTTGAACAGTCAGTTACTGTGAGATTGGGTTCTGAACAGTCGGTCATTGTGACACTGTGATCAGAACAGTCAGTCACTGTGACATTGGGATCAGAACAGTCAGTCACTGTGACACTGGGATCTGAACAGTCAGTCAGTGTGACATTGGGATCAGAACAGTCAGTCACTGTGACACCGTGATCAGAACAGTTAATCACTGTGACATTGGAATCAGAACAGTCAGTCACTGTGACATTGGGATCAGAACAGTCAGTCACTGTGACATTGGGATCTGAACAGTCAGTCACTGTGACATTGGGATCAGAACAGTCAGTCACTATGACACCCGGATCAGAACAGTTAGTTACTTTGACATTGGGATGTGAACAGTCAGTCACTGTTACATTGGGATCAGAACAGTAAGTCACTGTGACATTGGGTTCTGAACAGTCAGTCACTGTGACACTGGGATCTGAACAGTCAGTCACTGTGACATTGGGATCAGAACAGTTATTCAGGGAGACATTGGGATCTGAACAGTCACTCACTGTGACACCGGGATCAGAACAGTCAGTCACTGTGACATTGGGATCAGAAAAGTCAGTCCCTGTGACACCAGGATCAGAACAGTAAGTCACTGTGACATTGGGATCAGAACAGTCACTGTGACATTGGGATCTGAACAGTTAGTCACTGTGACATTGCGTTCAGAACAGTCAGTCACTGTGACACCGTGATCTGAACAGTTAGTCACAGTGACATTGGGATCAGAACAGTCAGTCACTGTGACATTGGGATCAGAACAGTCAGTCACTGTGACATTGGGATCTGCACAATCAGTCACCGTGACACCGGGATCAGAAGAATTAGTCACTGTGACATTAAGATGTGAACAGTCAGTCACTGTGACATTGGGATCAGAACAATCAATCACTGTGACACCGTGATCAGAACAGTTAGTCACTGTGACATTGGGATCTGAACAGTCAGTCACTGTGACATTGGGATCAGAACAGTCAGTCCCTGCGACATTGGGCTATGAACACTCAGTCACTGTCACATTGGGTTCTGAACAGTCAATCACTGTGACACTGTGATCAGAACAATTAGTCACTGTGACATTGGGATCAGAACAGTCAGTCACTGTGACATTGGGATCTGAACTGTCAGTCACTGTGACATTGGGATCAGAACAGTCACTCACTATGACACCCGGATCAGAACAGTTTGTTACTTTGACATTGGGATGTGAACAGTCAGTCACTGTGACATTGGGATCAGAACAGTCAGTGACAGTGACATTGGAATCTGAACAGTCAGCCACTGTTCCATTGGGATCAGAACAGTCAGTCACTGCGACATTGGGATCTGAATAGTCAGTCACTGTGACACTGGGATCTGAACAGTCAGTCACTGTGATATTGGGTTCAGAACAGTCAGTCACTGTGACATTGGGATCAGAACAGTCAGTCACTGTGACATTGGGATCTGAACAGTCAGTCACTGTGACACCGGGATCAGAACAGTCAGTCACTGTGACATTGGGATGTGAACAGTCAGTCACTGTGACATTTGGATCAGAACAGTTAGTCAGTGTGACATTGGGATTTGAAAAGTCAGTCACTGTGACACCGGGATCAGAACAGTCAGTCACTGTGACATTGGGATGTGAACAGTCAGTCACTGTGACATTTTGTTCTGAACACTCAGTCACTGTGACACTGGGATCTGAACAGTCAGTCACTGTGACATTGGGATCAGAACAGTCACTCACAGTGACACCGAGATCAGAACAGTTAGTCAGCGTGACATTGGGATCAGAACATTCAGTCACTGTGACACCGGGATCAGAACAGTCAGTCACTGTGACATTGGCATCTGAACAGTTAGTCACTGTGACATTGGGATCAGAACAGTCACTCACTGTGACACCGGGATCAGAACAGTTAGTCACTATGACATTGGGATCAGAACAGTCAGTCACTGTGACATTGGGATCTGAACAGTCAGTCACTGTGACATTGGGATCAGAACAGTCAATCACTGTGACACCGGGATCAGAACCGTCAGTCACTGTGACATTGGGATCAGAACAGTCAGTCACTGTGACATTGGGATCTGAACAGTCAGTCACTGTGACATTGCGATCTGCACAGTCAGTCATCGTGAAACCGGGATCAGAACAGTTAGTCACTGTGACATTCGGATGTGAACAGTCAGTCACTGTGACATTGGGATCAGAACAGTCAGTCACTGTGACATTGGGATCTTAACAGTCAGTCACTGTGACATTGGGATCTGAACAGTCAATCACTGTGACACTGGGATCAGAACAGTCTGTCACTGTGACATTGGGATCTGAACAGTCAGTCACTGTGACATTGGGATCTGAACAGTCAGTCACTGTAACACTGGGATCAGAACAGTTAGGCAGTGTGACATTGGGATCTGAACAGTCAGTCACTGTGACACCGGGATCAGAGCAGTCTGTCACTGTGACATTGGGATCTGAACAGTCAGTCACTGTGACATTGGGATCAGAACAGTCCGTCACTGTGACACCGGGATCAGAACAGTTAGTCAGTGTGACATTGGGATCTGAACATTCAGTCACTGCCACACTGGGATCAGAACAGTCAGTCACTGTCAGATTGGGATCAGAACAGTTAATCACTGTGACATTGGGATCAAAACATTTAATCACTGTGACATTGGGATCAGAACAGTCAGTCACTGTGACATTGGAATCAGAACAGTCAGTCACTGTGACATTGGGATCTGAACAGTCAGTCACTGTGACATTGGGATCAGAACAGTCAGTCACTGTGACACCGTGATCAGAACAGTTAATCACTGTGACATTGGGATCAGAACAGTCAGTCACTGTGACATTGGGAACAGAACAGTCAGTCACTGTGACATTGGGCTCTGAACAGTCAGTCACTGTGACATTGGGATCAGAACAGTCAGTCACTATGACACCCGGATCAGAACAGTTAGTTACTTTGACATTGGGATGTGAACAGTCAGTCATTGTTACATTGGGATCAGAACAGTAAGTCACTGTGACATTGGGTTCTGAACAGTCAGTCACTGTGACACTGGGATCTGAACAGTCAGTCACTGTGACAGCGGGATCAGAACAGTCAGTCAGTGTGACATTGGGATCAGAACAGTCAGTCACTGTGACACCGGGATCAGAAAATTCAGTCACTGTGACATTGGAATGTGAACAGTCAGTCACAGTGACATTGGGATCAGAAGATTTAGTCAGTGTGACATTGGGATCTGAATAGTCAGTCAATGTGACACCGGGATCAGAACAGTTAGTCACTGTGACATTGGGATGTGAACAGTCAGTCAGTGTGACATTGGGATCTGAACAGTCAGTCACTGTGACACTGGGATCTGAACAGTCAATCACTGTGACACCGGGATCAGAACAGTCAGACACTGTGACATTGGGATCAGAACAGTCAGTGACTGTGACATTGCGATCTGCACAGTCAGTCATCGTGAAACCGGGATCAGAACAGTTAGTCACTGTGACATTAGGATGTGAACAGTCAGTCACTGTGACATTGGGATCAGAACAGTCAATCACTGTGACACTGGGATCAGAACAGTCAGTCACTGTGACACCGGGATCTGAACAGTCAGTCACTGTAACACCGGGATCAGAACAGTCAGTCACTGTCACATTGGGATCAGAACAGTTAATCACTGTGACATTGGGATCAAAACATTTAATCACTGTGACATTGGGATCATAACAGTCAGTCACTGTGACATTGGAATCAGAACAGTCAGTCACTGTGACATTGGGATCAGAACAGTCAGTCACTGTGACACCGTGATCAGAACAGTTAATCACTGTGACATTGGGATCAGAACAGTCAGTCACTGTGACATTGGGAACAGAACAGTCAGTCACTGTGACATTGGGCTCTGAACAGTCAGTCACTTTGACATTGGGATCAGAACAGTCAGTCACTGTGACACAGTGATCAGAACAATTAGTCACTGTGACATTGGGATCAGAACAGTCAGTCATTGTGACATTGGGATCTGAACAGTCAGTCACTGTGACATTGGGATCAGAACATTCAGTCACTATGACACCCGGATCAGAACAGTTAGTTACTTTGACATTGGGATGTGAACAGTCAGTCACGGTTACATTGGGATCAGAACAGTAAGTCACTGTGACATTGGGTTCTGAAAAGTCAGTCACTGTGACACTGGGATCTGAACAGTCAGTCACTGTGACAGCAGGATCAGAACAGTTAGTCAGTGTGACATTGGGATCAGAACAGTCAGTCACTGTGACACCGGGATCAGAAAAGTCAGTCACTCTGTCATTGGGATGTGAACAGCCAGTCACAGTGACATTGGGATCAGAAGATTTAGTCAGTGTGATATTGGGATCTGAATAGTCAGTCAATGTGACACCGGGATCAGAACAGTCAGTCACTGTGACATTGGGATGTGAACAGTCAGTCAGTGTGACATTGGGATCTGAACAGTCAGTCACTGTGACACCGGGATCTGAACAGTCAGTCACTATGACATTGGGATCAGAACAGTCAGTCACTGTGACATTGGGATCTGAACAGTCAGTCACTGTGACATTGGGATCTGAACAGTCACTCACTGTGACACCGGGATCTGAACAGTCAGTCACTGTGACATTGGGATCAGAACGGTCAGTCACTGTGACATTGGGATCTGAACAGTCAGTCACTGTGACACCGGGATCAGAACAGTTAGTCAGTGTGACATTGGGATCTGAACAGTCAGTCACTGTGACACCGGGATCAGAACAGTCAGTCACTGTGACATTGGGATCTGACAAGTCAGTCACTGTGACACCGGGATCAGAACAGTTAGTCACTATGACATTGGGATCAGAACAGTCAGTCACTGTGACATTGGGATCTGAACAGTCAGTCACTGTGACATTTGGATCAGAACAGTCAGTCACTGTGACACCGGGATCTGAACAGTCAGTCACTGTGACATTGGGATCAGAACGGTCAGTCACTGTGACATTGGGATCTGAACAGTCAGTCACTGTGACATCGGGATCTGCACAGTCAGTCACCATGACACCGGGATCAGAACAGTTAGTCACTGTGACATTAAGATGTGAACAGTCAGTCACTGTGACATTGGGATCAGAACAGTCAGTCACTGTGACATTGGTATCTGAACAGTTAGTCACTGTGACATTGGGATCAGAACAGTCAGTCACTGTGACATTGGGATCTGAACAGTCAGTCACTGTGACATTGGGATCTGAACAGTCCGTCACTGTAACACTGGAATCAGAACAGTTAGGCAGTGTGACATTGGGAACTGAACAGTCAGTCACTGTGACACCGGGATCAGAGCAGTCTGTCACTGTGACATTGGGATCAGAACAGTCAGTCACTGTGACACCGGGATCAGAACAGTTAGTCAGTGTGACATTGGGATCTGAACAGTCAGTCACTGTGACACCGGGATCAGAACAGTCAGTCACTGTGACATTGGGATCAAAACATTTAATCACTGTGACATTGGGATCAGAACAGTTAGTCACTGTGACACTGGGATCAGAACAATCAGTCACTGTGACACCGGGATCAGAACAGTCAGTCACTGTGACATTGGGATCAGAGCAGTCAGTCACTGTGACATTGGGATCAGAACATTCAGTTACTGTGACACCGGGATCAGAACAGTTATTCACTGTGACACCGGGATCAGAACAGTCAGTCACTGTGAGATTGGGATCAGAACAGTAATTCACTGTGACACCGGGATCAGAACAGTTAGTCATTGTGACATTGGGTTCAGAACAGTCAGTCACTGTGACACTGGGATCAGAACAGTCAGTCCCTGTGACACCGGGATGAGAACAGTTAGTCACTGTGACATTCGGATCAGAACAGTCAGTCACTGTGACATTGGTATCTGAACAGTCCGTCACTGTAACACTGGAATCAGAACAGTCAGTCACTGTGACATCGGGATCAGAACAGTCAGTCACTGTGACACCGGGATCAGAACAGTTAGTCATTGTGACATTGGGTTCAGAACAGTCAGTCACTGTGACACTGGGATCAGAACAGTCAGTCCCTTTGACACCGGGATGAGAACAGTTAGTCACTGTGACATTGGGATCAGAACAGTCAGTCACTGTGACATTG
This sequence comes from Isurus oxyrinchus, assembly GCA_026770705.1. Lineage (NCBI taxonomy): Eukaryota > Metazoa > Chordata > Chondrichthyes > Lamniformes > Lamnidae > Isurus > Isurus oxyrinchus. Next base: position 5,453,595 of record JANJGN010000028.1, on the reverse strand, counting down.
GTATCTGAACAGTCAGTCACTGTGACATCGGGATCAGAACAGTCAGTCACTGTGACACCGGGATCCGAACAGTTAGTCACTGTGACATTGTGATCTGAACAATCAGTCACTGTGACATTGGGATCAGAACAGTCAGTCACTGTGACATTGGGTTCAGAACAGTTAGTCACTGTGACATTCGGATCAAAACATTTAATCACTGTGACATTGGGATCAGAACAGTTAGTCACTGTGACACTGGGATCAGAACAATCAGTCACTGTGACACCGGGATCAGAACAGTCAGTCACTGTGACATTGGGATCAGAGCAGTCAGTCACTGTGACATTGGGATCAGAGCAGTCAGTCACTGTGACATTGGGATCAGAACATTCAGTTACTGTGACACCGGGATCAGAACAGTCAGTCACTGTGACACCGGGATCAGAACAGTCAGTCACTGTGACATTGGGATCAGAACAGTAATTCACTGTCACACCGGGATCAGAACAGTTAGTCACTGTGACATTGGGTTCAGAACAGTCAGTCCCTGTGACACCGGGATGAGAACAGTTAGTCACTGTGACATTGGGATCAGAACAGTCAGTCACTGTGACATTGGGATCTGAACAGTCAGTCACTGAGACATCGGGATCAGAACAGTCAGTCACTGTGACACCGGGATCCGAACAGTTAGTCACTGTGACATTGTGATCTGAACAATCAGTCACTGTGACATTGGGATCAGAACAGTCAGTCACTGTGACATTGGGATCTGAACAGTCAGTCACTGTGACATTGGGATCAGAACAGTCAGTCTCTGTGACACCGGGATCAGAACAGTTAGTCACTGTGACATTGGGATCAGAACAGTCAGTCACTGTGACATTGGGTTCAGAACAGTCAGTCGCTGTGACATTGTGATCTGAACAGTTGTTCACTGTGACACCTGGATCAGAACAGTCAGTCGCTGTGACATTGTGATCTGAACAGTTGTTCACTGTGACACCGGTATCAGAACAGTCAGTCACTGTTACATTGGGATCAGAACAGTTAGTCACTATGACATTGGGATCAGAACAGTCAGTCACTGTGACATTTGGATCTGAGCAGTCAGTCACTGTGACATTGGGAACAGAAGTCAGTCACTGTGACACCGGAGTCAGAACAGTTAGTCACTGTGACATTGGGATCAGAACAGTCAGTCACTGTGACATTCAGATCTGAACAGTCAGTCACTGTGACATTGGGTTCAGAACAGTCAGTCACTGTGACATTCAGATCTGAACTGTCAGTCACTGTAACATTGGGATCAGAACAGTCAGTCACTGTGACATTCGGATCAGAACAGTCAGTCACTGTGACATTGGGTTCAGAACAGTTAGTCACTGTGACATTGGGATCAAAACATTTAATCACTGTGACATTGGTATCAGAACAGTTAGTCACTGTGAAACTGGGATCAGAACAATCAGTCACTGTGACACCGGGATCAGAACAGTCAGTCACTGTGACATTGGGATCAGAGCAGTCAGTCACTGTGACATTGGGATCAGAACATTCAGTTACTGTGACACCGGGATCAGAACAGTCAGTCACTGTGACACCGGGATCAGAACAGTCAGTCACTGTGACATTGGGAACAGAACAGTCAGTCACTCTGACATTGGGCTCTGAACAGTCAGTCACTTTGACATTGGGATCAGAAGATTTAGTCAGTGTGACATTGGGATCTGAATAGTCAGTCAATGTGACACCGGGATCAGAACAGTTAGTCACTGTGACATTGGGATGTGAACAGTCAGTCAGTGTGACATTGGGATCTGAACAGTCAGTCACTGTGACACTGGGATCTGAACAGTCAATCACTGTGACACCGGGATCAGAACAGTCAGACACTGTGACATTGGGATCAGAACAGTCAGTGACTGTGACATTGCGATCTGCACAGTCAGTCATCGTGAAACCGGGATCAGAACAGTTAGTCACTGTGACATTAGGATGTGAACAGTCAGTCACTGTGACATTGGGATCAGAACAGTCAATCACTGTGACACTGGGATCAGAACAGTCAGTCACTGTGACACCGGGATCTGAACAGTCAGTCACTGTAACACCGGGATCAGAACAGTCAGTCACTGTCACATTGGGATCAGAACAGTTAATCACTGTGACATTGGGATCAAAACATTTAATCACTGTGACATTGGGATCATAACAGTCAGTCACTGTGACATTGGAATCAGAACAGTCAGTCACTGTGACATTGGGATCAGAACAGTCAGTCACTGTGACACCGTGATCAGAACAGTTAATCACTGTGACATTGGGATCAGAACAGTCAGTCACTGTGACATTGGGAACAGAACAGTCAGTCACTGTGACATTGGGCTCTGAACAGTCAGTCACTTTGACATTGGGATCAGAACAGTCAGTCACTGTGACACAGTGATCAGAACAATTAGTCACTGTGACATTGGGATCAGAACAGTCAGTCATTGTGACATTGGGATCTGAACAGTCAGTCACTGTGACATTGGGATCAGAACATTCAGTCACTATGACACCCGGATCAGAACAGTTAGTTACTTTGACATTGGGATGTGAACAGTCAGTCACGGTTACATTGGGATCAGAACAGTAAGTCACTGTGACATTGGGTTCTGAAAAGTCAGTCACTGTGACACTGGGATCTGAACAGTCAGTCACTGTGACAGCAGGATCAGAACAGTTAGTCAGTGTGACATTGGGATCAGAACAGTCAGTCACTGTGACACCGGGATCAGAAAAGTCAGTCACTCTGTCATTGGGATGTGAACAGCCAGTCACAGTGACATTGGGATCAGAAGATTTAGTCAGTGTGATATTGGGATCTGAATAGTCAGTCAATGTGACACCGGGATCAGAACAGTCAGTCACTGTGACATTGGGATGTGAACAGTCAGTCAGTGTGACATTGGGATCTGAACAGTCAGTCACTGTGACACCGGGATCTGAACAGTCAGTCACTATGACATTGGGATCAGAACAGTCAGTCACTGTGACATTGGGATCTGAACAGTCAGTCACTGTGACATTGGGATCTGAACAGTCACTCACTGTGACACCGGGATCTGAACAGTCAGTCACTGTGACATTGGGATCAGAACGGTCAGTCACTGTGACATTGGGATCTGAACAGTCAGTCACTGTGACACCGGGATCAGAACAGTTAGTCAGTGTGACATTGGGATCTGAACAGTCAGTCACTGTGACACCGGGATCAGAACAGTCAGTCACTGTGACATTGGGATCTGACAAGTCAGTCACTGTGACACCGGGATCAGAACAGTTAGTCACTATGACATTGGGATCAGAACAGTCAGTCACTGTGACATTGGGATCTGAACAGTCAGTCACTGTGACATTTGGATCAGAACAGTCAGTCACTGTGACACCGGGATCTGAACAGTCAGTCACTGTGACATTGGGATCAGAACGGTCAGTCACTGTGACATTGGGATCTGAACAGTCAGTCACTGTGACATCGGGATCTGCACAGTCAGTCACCATGACACCGGGATCAGAACAGTTAGTCACTGTGACATTAAGATGTGAACAGTCAGTCACTGTGACATTGGGATCAGAACAGTCAGTCACTGTGACATTGGTATCTGAACAGTTAGTCACTGTGACATTGGGATCAGAACAGTCAGTCACTGTGACATTGGGATCTGAACAGTCAGTCACTGTGACATTGGGATCTGAACAGTCCGTCACTGTAACACTGGAATCAGAACAGTTAGGCAGTGTGACATTGGGAACTGAACAGTCAGTCACTGTGACACCGGGATCAGAGCAGTCTGTCACTGTGACATTGGGATCTGAACAGTCAGTCACTGTGACATTGGGATCAGAACAGTCAGTCACTGTGACACCGGGATCAGAACAGTTAGTCAGTGTGACATTGGGATCTGAACAGTCAGTCACTGTGACACCGGGATCAGAACAGTCAGTCACTGTGACATTGGGATCAAAACATTTAATCACTGTGACATTGGGATCAGAACAGTTAGTCACTGTGACACTGGGATCAGAACAATCAGTCACTGTGACACCGGGATCAGAACAGTCAGTCACTGTGACATTGGGATCAGAGCAGTCAGTCACTGTGACATTGGGATCAGAACATTCAGTTACTGTGACACCGGGATCAGAACAGTTATTCACTGTGACACCGGGATCAGAACAGTCAGTCACTGTGAGATTGGGATCAGAACAGTAATTCACTGTGACACCGGGATCAGAACAGTTAGTCATTGTGACATTGGGTTCAGAACAGTCAGTCACTGTGACACTGGGATCAGAACAGTCAGTCCCTGTGACACCGGGATGAGAACAGTTAGTCACTGTGACATTCGGATCAGAACAGTCAGTCACTGTGACATTGGTATCTGAACAGTCCGTCACTGTAACACTGGAATCAGAACAGTCAGTCACTGTGACATCGGGATCAGAACAGTCAGTCACTGTGACACCGGGATCAGAACAGTTAGTCATTGTGACATTGGGTTCAGAACAGTCAGTCACTGTGACACTGGGATCAGAACAGTCAGTCCCTTTGACACCGGGATGAGAACAGTTAGTCACTGTGACATTGGGATCAGAACAGTCAGTCACTGTGACATTGGTATCTGAACAGTCAGTCACTGTGACATCGGGATCAGAACAGTCAGTCACTGTGACACCGGGATCCGAACAGTTAGTCACTGTGACATTGTGATCTGAACAATCAGTCACTGTGACATTGGGATCAGAACAGTCAGTCACTGTGACATTGGGTTCAGAACAGTTAGTCACTGTGACATTCGGATCAAAACATTTAATCACTGTGACATTGGGATCAGAACAGTTAGTCACTGTGACACTGGGATCAGAACAATCAGTCACTGTGACACCGGGATCAGAACAGTCAGTCACTGTGACATTGGGATCAGAGCAGTCAGTCACTGTGACATTGGGATCAGAGCAGTCAGTCACTGTGACATTGGGATCAGAACATTCAGTTACTGTGACACCGGGATCAGAACAGTCAGTCACTGTGACACCGGGATCAGAACAGTCAGTCACTGTGACATTGGGATCAGAACAGTAATTCACTGTCACACCGGGATCAGAACAGTTAGTCACTGTGACATTGGGTTCAGAACAGTCAGTCCCTGTGACACCGGGATGAGAACAGTTAGTCACTGTGACATTGGGATCAGAACAGTCAGTCACTGTGACATTGGGATCTGAACAGTCAGTCACTGAGACATCGGGATCAGAACAGTCAGTCACTGTGACACCGGGATCCGAACAGTTAGTCACTGTGACATTGTGATCTGAACAATCAGTCACTGTGACATTGGGATCAGAACAGTCAGTCACTGTGACATTGGGATCTGAACAGTCAGTCACTGTGACATTGGGATCAGAACAGTCAGTCTCTGTGACACCGGGATCAGAACAGTTAGTCACTGTGACATTGGGATCAGAACAGTCAGTCACTGTGACATTGGGTTCAGAACAGTCAGTCGCTGTGACATTGTGATCTGAACAGTTGTTCACTGTGACACCTGGATCAGAACAGTCAGTCGCTGTGACATTGTGATCTGAACAGTTGTTCACTGTGACACCGGTATCAGAACAGTCAGTCACTGTTACATTGGGATCAGAACAGTTAGTCACTATGACATTGGGATCAGAACAGTCAGTCACTGTGACATTTGGATCTGAGCAGTCAGTCACTGTGACATTGGGAACAGAAGTCAGTCACTGTGACACCGGAGTCAGAACAGTTAGTCACTGTGACATTGGGATCAGAACAGTCAGTCACTGTGACATTCGGATCTGAACAGTCAGTCACTGTGACATTGGGTTCAGAACAGTCAGTCACTGTGACATTCAGATCTGAACTGTCAGTCACTGTAACATTGGGATCAGAACAGTCAGTCACTGTGACATTCGGATCAGAACAGTCAGTCACTGTGACATTGGGTTCAGAACAGTTAGTCACTGTGACATTGGGATCAAAACATTTAATCACTGTGACATTGGTATCAGAACAGTTAGTCACTGTGAAACTGGGATCAGAACAATCAGTCACTGTGACACCGGGATCAGAACAGTCAGTCACTGTGACATTGGGATCAGAGCAGTCAGTCACTGTGACATTGGGATCAGAACATTCAGTTACTGTGACACCGGGATCAGAACAGTCAGTCACTGTGACACCGGGATCAGAACAGTCAGTCACTGTGACATTGGGAACAGAACAGTCAGTCACTCTGACATTGGGCTCTGAACAGTCAGTCACTTTGACATTGGGATCAGAACAGTCAGTCACTGTGACACAGTGATCAGAACAATTAGTCACTGTGACATTGGGATCAGAACAGTCAGTCACTGTGACATTGGGATCTGAACAGTCAGTCACTGTGACATTGGGATCAGAACATTCAGTCACTATGACACCCGGATCAGAACAGTTAGTTACTTTGACATTGGGATGTGAACAGTCAGTCACGGTTACATTGGGATCAGAACAGTAATTCACTGTGACATTGGGTTCTGAACAGTCAGTCACTGTGACACTGGGATCTGAACAGTCAGTCACTGTGACAGCAGGATCAGAACAGTTAATCACTGTGACATTGGGATCAGAACAGTCAGTCACTGTGACATTGGGAACAGAACAGTCAGTCACTGTGACATTGGGCTCTGAACAGTCAGTCACTTTGACATTGGGATCAGAACAGTCAGTCACTGTGACACAGTGATCAGAACAATTAGTCACTGTGACATTGGGATCAGAACAGTCAGTCACTGTGACATTGGGATCTGAACAGTCAGTCACTGTGACATTGGGATCAGAACATTCAGTCACTATGACACCCGGATCAGAACAGTTAGTTACTTTGACATTGGGATGTGAACAGTCAGTCACGGTTACATTGGGATCAGAACAGTAAGTCACTGTGACATTGGGTTCTGAACAGTCAGTCACTGTGACACTGGGATCTGAACAGTCAGTCACTGTGACAGCAGGATCAGAACAGTTAGTCAGTGTGACATTGGGATCAGAACAGTCAGTCACTGTGACACCGGGATCAGAAAAGTCAGTCACTGTGTCATTGGGATGTGAACAGTCAGTCACAGTGACATTGGGATCAGAAGATTTAGTCAGTGTGATATTGGGATCTGAATAGTCAGTCAATGTGACACCGGGATCAGAACAGTCAGTCACTGTGACATTGGGATGTGAACAGTCAGTCAGTGTGACATTGGGATCTGAACAGTCAGTCACTGTGACACCGGGATCTGAACAGTCAGTCACTATGACATTGGGATCAGAACAGTCAGTCACTGTGACATTGGGATCTGAACAGTCAGTCACTGTGACATTGGGATCTGAACAGTCACTCACTGTAACACCGGGATCTGAACAGTCAGTCACTGTGACATTGGGATCAGAACGGTCAGTCACTGTGACATTGGGATCTGAACAGTCAGTCACTGTGACACCGGGATCAGAACAGTTAGTCAGTGTGACATTGGGATCTGAACAGTCAGTCACTGTGACACCGGGATCAGAACAGTCAGTCACTGTGACATTGGGATCTGACAAGTCAGTCACTGTGACACCGAGATCAGAACAGTTAGTCACTATGACATTGGGATCAGAACAGTCAGTCACTGTGACATTGGGATCTGAACAGTCAGTCACTGTGACATTTGGATCAGAACAGTCAGTCACTGTGACACCGGGATCTGAACAGTCAGTCACTGTGACATTGGGATCAGAACGGTCAGTTACTGTGACATTGGGATCTGAACAGTCAGTCACTGTGACATCGGGATCTGCACAGTCAGTCACCATGACACCGCGATCAGAACAGTTAGTCACTGTGACATTAAGATGTGAACAGTCAGTCACTGTGACATTGGGATCAGAACAGTCAGTCACTGTGACATTGGTATCTGAACAGTTAGTCACTGTGACATTGGGATCAGAGCAGTCAGTCACTGTGACACTGGGATCTGAACAGTCAGTCACTGTGACATTGGGATCTGAACAGTCCGTCACTGTAACACTGGAATCAGAACAGTTAGGCAGTGTGACATTGGGAACTGAACAGTCAGTCACTGTGACACCGGGATCAGAGCAGTCTGTCACTGTGACATTGGGATCTGAACAGTCAGTCACTGTGACATTGGGATCAGAACAGTCAGTCACTGTGACACCGGGATCAGAACAGTTAGTCAGTGTGACATTGGGATCTGAACAGTCAGTCACTGTGACACCGGGATCAGAACAGTCAGTCACTGTGACATTGGGATCAAAACATTTAATCACTGTGACATTGGGATCAGAACAGTTAGTCACTGTGACACTGGGATCAGAACAATCAGTCACTGTGACACCGGGATCAGAACAGTCAGTCACTGTGACATTGGGATCAGAGCAGTCAGTCACTGTGACATTGGGATCAGAACATTCAGTTACTGTGACACCGGGATCAGAACAGTTATTCACTGTGACACCGGGATCAGAACAGTCAGTCACTGTGACATTGGGATCAGAACAGTAATTCACTGTGACACCAGGATCAGAACAGTTAGTCATTGTGACATTGGGTTCAGAACAGTCAGTCACTGTGACACTGGGATCAGAACAGTCAGTCCCTGTGACACCGGGATGAGAACAGTTAGTCACTGTGACATTGGGATCAGAACAGTCTGTCACTGTGACATTGGTATCTGAACAGTCAGTCACTGTGACATCGGGATGAGAACAGTCAGTCACTGTGACACCGGGATCAGAACAGTAAGTCAGTGTGATATTGGGATCTGAACAGTCACTCACTGTGACACCGGGATCAGAACAGTCAGTCACTGTGACATTGGGATCAGAAAAGTCAGTCCCTGTGACACCAGGATCAGAACAGTAAGTCACTGTGACATTGGGATCAGAACAGTCAGTCACTGTGACATTGGGATCTGAACAGTTAGTCACTGTGACATTGCGTTCAGAACAGTCAGTCACTGTGACACCGTGATCTGAACAGTTAGTCACAGTGACATTGGGATCAGAACAGTCAGTCACTGTGACATTGGGATCAGAACAGTCAGTCACTGTGACATTGGGATCTGCACAATCAGTCACCGTGACACCGGGATCAGAAGAATTAGTCACTGTGACATTAAGATGTGAACAGTCAGTCACTGTGACATTGGGATCAGAACAATCAATCACTGTGACACCGTGATCAGAACAGTTAGTCACTGTGACATTGGGATCTGAACAGTCAGTCACTGTGACATTGGGATCAGAACAGTCAGTCCCTGGGACATTGGGCTATGAACACTCAGTCACTGTCACATTGGGTTCTGAACAGTCAATCACTGTGACACTGTGATCAGAACAATTAGTCACTGTGACATTGGGATCAGAACAGTCAGTCACTGTGACATTGGGATCTGAACTGTCAGTCACTGTGACATTGGGATCAGAACAGTCACTCACTATGACACCCGGATCAGAACAGTTTGTTACTTTGACATTGGGATGTGAACAGTCAGTCACTGTGACATTGGGATCAGAACAGTCAGTGACAGTGACATTGGAATCTGAACAGTCAGCCACTGTTCCATTGGGATCAGAACAGTCAGTCACTGCGACATTGGGATCTGAATAGTCAGTCACTGTGACACTGGGATCTGAACAGTCAGTCACTGTGATATTGGGTTCAGAACAGTCAGTCACTGTGACATTGGGATCTGAACAGTCAGTCACTGTGACATTGGGATCTGAACAGTCCGTCACTGTAACACTGGAATCAGAACAGTTAGGCAGTGTGACATTGGGAACTGAACAGTCAGTCACTGTGACACCGGGATCAGAGCAGTCTGTCACTGTGACATTGGGATTTGAACAGTCAGTCACTGTGACATTGGGATCAGAACAGTCAGTCACTGTGACACCGGGATCAGAACAGTTAGTCAGTGTGACATTGGGATCTGAACAGTCAGTCACTGTGACACCGGGATCAGAACAGTCAGTCACTGTGACATTGGGATCAAAACATTTAATCACTGTGACATTGGGATCAGAACAGTTAGTCACTGTGACACTGGGATCAGAACAATCAGTCACTGTGACACCGGGATCAGAACAGTCAGTCACTGTGACATTGGGATCAGAGCAGTCAGTCACTGTGACATTAGGATCAGAACAGTCAGTCCCTGGGAAATTGGGCTATGAACACTCAGTCACTGTCACATTGGGTTCTGAACAGTCAATCACTGTGACACTGTGATCAGAACAATTAGTCACTGTGACACTGGGATCAGAACAGTCAGTCACTGTGACATTGGGATCTGAACTGTCAGTCACTGTGACATTGGGGTCAGAACAGTCACTCACTATGACACCCGGATCAGAACAGTTTGTTACTTTGACATTGGGATGTGAACAGTCAGTCACTGTGACATTGGGATCAGAACAGTCAGTCACAGTGACATTGGAATCTGAACAGTCAGCCACTGTTCCATTGGGATCAGAACAGTCAGTCACTGCGACATTGGGATCTGAATAGTCAGTCACTGTGACACTGGGATCTGAATAGTCAGTCACTGTGATATTGGGTTCAGAACAGTCAGTCACTGTGACATTGGGATCTGAACAGTCAGTCACTGTGACATTGGGATCTGAACAGTCCGTCACTGTAACACTGGAATCAGAACAGTTAGGCAGTGTGACATTGGGAACTGAACAGTCAGTCACTGTGACACCGGGATCAGAGCAGTCTGTCACTGTGACATTGGGATCTGAACAGTCAGTCACTGTGACATTGGGATCAGAACAGTCAGTCACTGTGACACCGGGATCAGAACAGTTAGTCAGTGTGACATTGGGATCTGAACAGTCAGTCACTGTGACACCGGGATCAGAACAGTCAGTCACTGTGACATTGGGATCAAAACATTTAATCACTGTGACATTGGGATCAGAACAGTTAGTCACTGTGACACTGGGATCAGAACAATCAGTCACTGTGACACCGGGATCAGAACAGTCAGTCACTGTGACATTGGGATCAGAGCAGTCAGTCACTGTGACATTGGGATCAGAACATTCAGTTACTGTGACACCGGGATCAGAACAGTTATTCACTGTGACACCGGGATCAGAACAGTCAGTCACTGTGACATTGGGATCAGAACAGTAATTCACTGTGACACCGGGATCAGAACAGTTAGTCATTGTGACATTGGGTTCAGAACAGTCAGTCACTGTGACACTGGGATCAGAACAGTCAGTCCCTGTGACACCGGGATGAGAACAGTTAGTCACTGTGACATTGGGATCAGAACAGTCAGTCACTGTGACATTGGTATCTGAACAGTCAGTCACTGTGACATCGGGATCAGAACAGTCAGTCACTGTGACACCGGGATCAGAACAGTTAGTCATTGTGACATTGGGTTCAGAACAGTCAGTCACTGTGACACTGGGATCAGAACAGTCAGTCCCTGTGACACCGGGATGAGAACAGTTAGTCACTTTGACATTGGGATCAGAACAGTCAGTCACTGTGACATTGGTATCTGAACAGTCAGTCACTGTGACATCGGGATCAGAACAGTCAGTCACTGTGACACCGGGATCCGAACAGTTAGTCACTGTGACATCGTGATCTGAACAATCAGTCACTGTGACATTGGGATCAGAACAGTCAGTCACTGTGACATTGGGTTCAGAACAGTTAGTCACTGTGACATTGGGATCAAAACATTTAATCACTGTGACATTGGGATCAGAACAGTTAGTCACTGTGACACTGGGATCAGAACAATCAGTCACTGTGACACCGGGATCAGAACAGTCAGTCACTGTGACATTGGGATCAGAGCAGTCAGTCACTGTGACATTGGGATCAGAACATTCAGTTACTGTGACACCGGGATCAGAACAGTCAGTCACTGTGACACCGGGATCAGAACAGTCAGTCACTGTGACATTGGGATCAGAACAGTAATTCACTGTCACACCGGGATCAGAACAGTTAGTCACTGTGACATTGGGTTCAGAACAGTCAGTCCCTGTGACACCGGGATGAGAACAGTTAGTCACTGTGACATTGGGATCAGAACAGTCAGTCACTGTGACATTGGGATCTGAACAGTCAGTCACTGAGACATCGGGATCAGAACAGTCAGTCACTGTGACACCGGGATCCGAACAGTTAGTCACTGTGACATTGTGATCTGAACAATCAGTCACTGTGACATTGGGATCAGACCAGTCAGTCACCGTGACATTGGGATCTGAACAGTCAGTCACTGTGACATTGGGATCAGAACAGTCAGTCTCTGTGACACCGGGATCAGAACAGTTAGTCACTGTGACATTGGGATCAGAACAGTCAGTCACTGTGACATTGGGTTCAGAACAGTCAGTCGCTGTGACATTGTGATCTGAACAGTTGTTCACTGTGACACTGGGATCAGAACAGTCAGTCGCTGTGACATTGTGATCTGAACAGTTGTTCACTGTGACACCGGGATCAGAACAGTCAGTCACTGTTACATTTGGATCTGAGCAGTCAGTCACTGTGACATTGGGAACAGAACAGTCAGTCACTGTGACACCGGAGTCAGAACAGTTAGTCACTGTGACATTGGGATCAGAACAGTCAGTCACTGTGACATTCGGATCTGAACAGTCAGTCACTGTGACATTGGGATCAGAACAGTCAGTCACTGTGACATTCAGATCTGAACTGTCAGTCACTGTAACATTGGGATCAGAACAGTCAGTCACTGTGACATTCGGATCTGAACTGTCAGTCACTGTGACATTGGGATCAGAACAGTCAGTCACTGTGACATTGGGATCAGAACAGTCAGTCACTGTGAAACTGGGATCTGAACTGTCAGTCACTGTGACATTGGGATCAGAACAGTCAGTCACTGTGACAGCAGGATCTGAACAGTTAGTCACTATGACATTGGGATCAGAACAGTCAGTTAGTGTGACACCAGGATTAGAACAGCAATCAGATGTTGGTAACATGGGAATTCTGTGTGAGACTCACCTTATGTAGGTTAAACAAGCTGTGAAAGTGGGAATGGGCAATAAATGCTTGCCCGGCCTGCGATGCCTACATTTCGCAATTGAACTTTAAAAAAATTTATTGCCCTAAAACCTTTTCATGAGAATCTGGTATTGGTACATAAATTACCAGGTTTTTCCACTTCAACTTGACTCTTTTCAGAGTTTCCATGTCCTGTGACCTCTGGGCCAGTGCACACTTCTCAACTGAGCAAACCAAACTGGCCGTGAGTTAAAGCGTATTTATGCGTCATTGAGAGGTTGTAACTCTCCACTGGACTCAGCAACAACACAGGAAGACTATACATCGATCCTTATCTGTAAAACAGGCAACAAGTTTGATGTTGCTCTCTCTGTTCAGGAGCTCTTTCACAAATGGCTGATAAATCAAATCAAGTTGTTCACGCTCAACATTGTAACACCCAAATAGCCATCGGAGGCATCACAGAGACTTGTACATTGTGATTACAGGATACAGTAAATCATCAGCACATTTTCCTTTGTCCCTTCATAACCATTACTTGAATCTCTGAGTGTTTGATATTTGGTTGAAATACATGGAACCAGAAAGGACAAAGGTGAAGTTGGGAATGTAAAACAATAGATTGTGCTGTTTAGATGTGTGTTTGTAATTTCCATGATCTCCTGTAATATTGCAGGCAACTTCCCTCAGGGTACCCTGTAATATTGCAGACAGCTTCACTCAGGGTACCCTGCAACATTGCAGGCAACTTCCCTCAGGTTACCCTGTTATATTGCAGGCAACTTCCCTCAGGGTACCCTGTAATATTGCAGACAGCTTCACTCAGTGTACCCTGCAATATTGCAGGCAACTTCCCTCAGGGTACCCTGCAATATTGCAGGCAACTTCCCTCTGTGTACCCTGCAACATTGCAGGCAACTTCCTTCATTAACAACTTGGTTCTCTCTCTCTCCAGTTTGGATCACAACAGAGGAACATGGGAAACAGGAGGCAGGAGTAGGTCGTTCACCCAGATCATGGTTAATCATCTACCTTAATGCCATTATTTAACATATGAGGAACGTTTGAGGACTTTGGGTCTATACTCGATGAAGTTTAGAAGGATGAGGGGGGATCTGATTGAAACTTACAGAATACTGAAAGGCCTGGATAGAGTGGACGTGGGGAGGATGTTTCCATTAGTAGGAGAGACGAGGACCCGAGGGCACAGCCTCAGAGTAAAGGGAAGACCTTTTAGAACAGAGGAGAAACATCTTTAGCCAGAGAGTGGTGAATCTATGGAATTCATTGCCACAGAAGGCTGAGTGTATTTAAGACCGAGATCGATAGGTTCTTGATTGGTAAGGGGATCAAAGGTTACGGGGAGAAGGCGGGAGAATGGGGTTGAGAAACTTATCAGCCATGATTGAATGGTGGAGCAGACTCGATGGGCCGAATGGCCTAATTTCTGCTCCTATGTCTTATGGTCTTATGGTCATTATCCCACACTATCCCCATATCTCTTGATCTCTTTGCTTTTAAAAAAGCTTTTGATTTCTGTCTTAACCTTCATTGAATCATTCAAATTTTGGCACGGACAAAGATGTCTGCCTCATCACGCTTACACCACTCTTCAAGAGCTTTCTACTCGAATTCACACTCCTGTGTTCTTCTGAGTTACTCCTCTTCAAATATATATCCAATTCCCTTTTAAGTGGGGGGAGAATTTAACCGGGTGAAACCAGGTGAGTGAGCAGGTAAAAACTGGCCAAATTACTTCCTCATTCTGAAGTCACCAGGGACAGATAGTTTTTGGGTTTAATTTGCTCTCCTGAACAGGCAGTCAACAGAGCTTGCAGGGACCCTGCCGATACATGCACTTCAAAGCCTGGTTATGTCATTGGGACCAGCTACAATATTTACTCAGATAGCTGAGTGAGAATCAGCAGCTATTTTCCCATCAGGTCAGCCCAACACTGGTTTCGACCAGAAAAGACCCAGGATGATAAGCTTCTAACTGTTTTTATGTCCTTGCAGGTGAAGAGAAAAAGGAATACTTCTCCAGACCCCACAAGGAAATTGGAGGATTGAGCTGTTGTCAAGCTCCCCGCTAACGCTCCCACCACCCCCCATGTCTATTGACTGCAGCACCCTTCACATGGTGACCTGTGACCTTGGGCCATTTATCCCAGTTTTCTCAGTGGGTGGGAAATCAGGCTGTGGCATCTATGTAAGACCCAGTCTGGCAGCTGTGGCCCGCAAAATCTTTCTTAAGTTTTGACAGTTTCTGAGACTGCCTCCATTTGTGGCACATCGTCCTGTCACCTCTCCAACTGGGGTTGCCAGCAGGACACTAGTGCACATAAACGGGGCCAGGACACTCTTTTGGTCCTGACCCCAGAAAGTTTCCAAAGGCAGAATGATTCCTCCCTTTGCAGCCTCCACACATGCCACATTCTATTTCTGTATCATCAGCAAATTTGGCTCCAATACACTTGGTCTCTTCATCCCCAGTCAACACCATTTGGGGAAGGAAACCTGCTATAACCTTACCTGGTCTGGCCTACATGTGACTCTGGACCCACAGCAATGTGGTTGACTCTTAACTGCCCTCTGAAATGGCCTAGCAAGCCACTTAGGGCAATTAGGGATGGGCAACAAGTGCTGTCCTTGCCAGTGATGCCCACACTCCATGAAAGAATAAAGAGAAGAGATAGATTATAAATGGTTGAGGCCCAGCAATGATACTTGTGGCACTCTACTAGTCATAGCTTCTCAACCTGAAAATGGCCCATTTATTCTGACTCTGCTTCCTGATAGTGAGCCAACCATGCTAATATATTGCCCCTAACACCATGAGCTCATATCTTGTTTAGTAACCTTTTATGTTACACCTTATCAGGTGTCCTTTGGAAATGCAAATGCAGTAAATCTACTGGTTCCCCTTTATCTATCCGGCTTATTATGTCTTCAAAGAACATTGTCAAACACAATGACTCTTTCATAAAAACATGCTGACTCTCTCCGATTGTATTATAGTTTTCTAAATGCCCTGCTACAATTTCCTTTTATAATAGGTATAAGGGGAGAGTTGGCTAAGGTCGACTGGGTAAATAGACTAAAAGATATGACAGGAAATTAACAATGGAAAACATTTAAAGAAACAATTCAAAGTGTTCAACAAAAATACATTCATTCAGAAAGCAAAAACTCAGCATGAAAGATCGATCCGTGGATCCCTCAGGAAGTTATAGATATAATTATATTAAAGGAAGAGGCTCACAATGTTGCGAGGAACAGCACTAAGTCTGAGGATTTGGAATGTTATGAAACCAGCAAAGGGCTGCCAAAAAGTTGATTAAAAAGGGAAAAAAATAGAATGAGAGTAAAATGGTCAAGAATATAAAAATAGATTGTAAGAACTTTTACAAGAATATAAAAAGGAGAGGAGCTAAAGTAAACATTGGTTGTTTAGAAGCAGACACAGGAGAAATTATCATGGGGCATGAGGAAATGGCAGAGACATTGAACAAATATTTCATAGTAGAATACACAAGTTGCATACCAGAAATAGAGAGTAACCGAAGTGCCAAAAAGAGTGAAGAAATAAAGGCAATTAATGCCAGCAGAAAAAATTACTGGAGAAATTTATGGACTAAAGTCCAATAAATCCGCTCAACCTGATGGCCTCCGTTCTAGGATTCTAAAACAGGGAGAGTGAACGTGCTGGCAATGGTTTTCCAAAAATCTCGAGCTTCTGGATCGGACCTAGCAGATTGGAAGTCAGCAAATGTAACACAGCTAAAGAGAGGGAGAGAGAAAACTACAGGTCAGTTAGCCTGACATCAGTCATCGGAAAAAAATGCTGGAATCTATTACCCAGGAAGTTTTAACAATGCACTTAGAAAATCAAAGTACAATTAGACAAAGTCAACATGGTTTAATGAAAGGGAAATCCTAGTTGACAATATTATTAAACTTTTAGTGGATGTATCCAGTAGGCTAAATAAAGGGGAAACCAGTAGATGTGCTATATCTGGATTTCCAAAAGGCATTTGATAAGGTGCAACACAGAGGTTAATAGGCAAGATAAGGGCACATGGAGTTTGGGATAATATATTATTAATGGACAGGAAGCAGAGAGTAGGCATAATTGGGGCATTTTCAAATTGGCAGGTTGTGAATAGTGGTTGCCACAAGGATCAGTGCTGGGGCCTCAGCTATTTACAATCTATATTAATGACTTAGACAAAGAGGCAGAGAGTAATGTAACCAGTTTGCTGATGGTACAAAGCTAGATGGCAATGCAAGCTGTGAGGAGGACACAAAGAGACTGCAAAGAGATAGAGGCAGGTTAACAAGAATGAGCAACAATATGGGGAAATAGTGAGGTTATTCACTTTCGTTGTAAGAACAGAAAAGCAGAATATCTGTTAAAAGATGTGAAACTTCAAAATGTTGATGTTCAGAGAGTCTTGGCTGTGCTCGGATGAGGGATACAGAAAGCTAGCATGCTGGTACAGCAAGCAATTAGAAAGGCAAATGACATATTGGCTTTTATTGCAAGGGGATTGGAGTACAAGAAATAAGAAAATCTTGCTACAATTGTACAGGGTTCTGGTGAGGCCACATCTGCAATACTGTGTGCAGTTTTGCTCTATATATTTCAGGCAGGGTATACAGCGTACTTGCCCCCGAAGGTGATACAACAAAGATTCCCTAGATTGGTCCCTGGGATGACAGGGTTGATATGATGACAGACTGAGTAAAGTAGGCCTATATTCTCCAGAATTTTGAAGAATGTGAGGTGATCTCATTGAAATACAAGATTCTGAAGGGACCTGACAGGCGAGATACTGAGAAGTATTCAGAACCTTTCCAGGATTGAGGGAAATTTGGAAGATTACAACCAATGTAAACTGTTAACTACTTCTTCTAAGAGTAGTAGGCAAGTCATCAGGTCCAGGGGACTTGTCAGACTTTAGTTCCATTTATTAGTATAGTTGTCTCGTGATAATGATTAAACTCCGCCCTCCCTTTGCCCCCTGATGTTCTACTATTTCTGGGATGCTTTTAGCACCTTTTACCATGAAGACAAATACAAAATACTTGTTAAAAGTCTCTATCATTTCCCTATTTCCCATATTAATACCCCCAAAGAGGTGAGTTTTGAGGTAAAAGAAAGCATTGCTAACAGACCATGATTGATGCTGAATGAACAATCACCAAAAAACCTATTTGAAAGGAACTGAAATTTGAATTTTCCATTTCACGTTACCATCATATGCAATATGACCAACCCGCAAAAGAATTAACAAGTCACATAGAGATTGTTCAGAAAAACAACAAAGTCAAATCCAATCCTGGCCACATGATTTGGGCAAGTCACCTGATGTTTGGAGAATGTTTCATTTTAAGGAATCCAACAAGTGTGCAAAAACTTTACCTTATTTATAATTATAAATATACCTTTCCATTCTGGCAGTGTTTCTGATAAATTCTTGCCAGAGGCCGTTAAAAACGGAAATATCTGAAAGATGCCAAAGTACCTTGTGCCAATAACTGTAAAACACAGTGCATCCTTGTCCATTGCTGACTAGGCCCAGCAGAGGCTACAGTGACATTGTTTTAGCCACATCGCAATGGAAAGCACTTCACACACAACACGGGCCAATGTATTCCACATGTGCACATTTACTTCACAAATATCTACCACCAATCAGTCAGCAAGGAAATAAAGCTACCATGCTAATCAGAAAGCACTCAGTTTGCATTTCACTGACCATGTTGCCAACAAGTACACTAAAAGGTTAAAATTTACATGCCTACACCATGTGAATATGCAGATTACATGACCAATGACTTTTACCAATCAGAAATGCAATTTACAACTACCGGATTCCCAGTTAGCTACATGTGCTGGTCCAGTGCCCAGTACATGGGCATCTCCCATCACCAATAGCCAGTTAGACAACATTCATCTGCTCCACATTCCTTAAGCGCAAGGCAGGGCGATGGAAATCACGGTTCACGATCAGACATGTTATTGCATCACCCCAGGTTTAGGCATCACTAGGATAAGTTGGATGTCCAGTCTCCCTCTTGCCTCCCTGATTACCCCCGCCACCTCCCCACCCATCTCCGTGTACCCTGCTGCCCAGGGAGAAGCTAGAACCAGGATGACTAAAAAAATGATTAACATCTACTTACACGTGTGTGTCTTCTTTGTAACGGAAATACCTGCAAGAGAAAGAAAGCAGCTTGTGAATGTGGTGCTTATAGCAAGAGCACGTTGCCTACTTACAGCTGAGTTCTTTGTTAATAGCTTGTACTCTAATGCAGTACTGAGGGAGTGCGGCACAGTTGTTTCAGGTGTGGAGTAAACCAAGGCATCACTTACCCTTCCAGGGAGTATATGATCCCATGCCATTATTTTTAAGTAGAGTAGTTCTCCTATTAATCATTCAACCAACATCATGAAAACAGATCATCTGTTATCACATTGCTATCTTGTCAGGCACACGTTGTCTGCCCTGTTTCCTCATTTCAGTAGCATAAGTACTTCATTGGCTGCAAAGCACTTTGGGAGGTCCTGAGTTTTTGAAGGCGCTATATAAATGCATACCTTCCTTTTTTTTACATAGGCTCAGCCACGCTGAAGACTCGTTACACTTGCTGCACATGGACACTGGGAACTGGGGAGAGAGATCGGGTGATCAG